>CM047581.1:15071038-15179537 GCA_026184515.1 Peronosclerospora sorghi
AAATCTCTAAGATTTACAGGCTAATGCCACTCCACAATGGCTTTCACATTCGCGGGATCCTCCCGCACTCCATCCTTACCGATGAAGCATCCGAGGATGGAATTTCTATAGCACCAAAGATACACTTGGATGCGTTTGCATGTAACTTATGCTCTCGCATACATTCGAGCACTGCTCGAAGGTGTATCAGATGCGTCTGAACATCAGACGAGTCGCCTTCTGCACGACTATGGACGAATATATCGTCGAAGTACGTCTGAGCGTACTTCCTATGAGGGCGGAAGAGTTGAGTCACCAAACGATTGAAAGTCGCTGGTGCATTTGAAAGCCCTTGTGGCATAACAAGCCACTCCCACGGCATGTCACTAGGCGTGCTAACCGCTGTCAGCGGAATATCGGACGCTCGCATGAGCACCTGATAATACCCGTCCACCAGATCTAAGGCACTGTACACAGTACAGCCCGCCATATTGTTATGGATGACATCCTTCCGAGGAATCGGAGTCTGCATGGGCACAGTAGCTGCATTCAGCTTGTTGTACGCATGTACAATGCGCCACTTTCCGTTCGTTTTACGAACACAAAAGGTAGGAGATGAGTCAGGAGACTTGCTCTCCCGTACCATCCCTGTCTCTTCTTTCCCCTTGAAGAATGCGTCGATGACGTCGCATTGCTCCTTGGGGAGAGGTCACTGCCTAGTGACGCAGTATTTGGTTCCAGGAACCAAATCAATTTCATGTCGGACCCCCCGATCCGGTGGTAACCCCATCGGTGGGTTGTCACTAATGACATCTCCAAATTCCTTTAATAAGGAATGGTAAGGGTCCTCAGGATCCGCGAGGATCTTAAGGCCGCTTCGGCTATTCAATGCCTGTTTGGTTTGCACCAAAACTGACTCGTCCATCGTGGATGAGGAGTTCAACTCCTCTTCCGGACGCAACACGACGACCTCGTCGATTTCATCTGCTTTCAAAGCAATCTCAAACTCGTTGAAGTACATCTCCTCCAACGACAACAGTTCACCTACCCCAGGCAACTGTTCCAGGCTTACGCCTTCTGTGACAACACCTATTCAGCATCCTGTAGGACTGCTGACTACTGGCCTCGGGACTCATCCTGAGACCCAGATGGGGGTAGTCAATTGCCCCATCTATTGAAAGCGCCACGCGCCTATCCACAGAGGTCTCTACCTCTACCACCGGTGACTCGCCGGTCTCACCTATAACGGCGTAGTCGGAATCATTTCCGACGTGCGAAAGAGACAAACTTCGTGTCTCTTCGCTTGGAAGCGCCTCGCGCTTAACCACAGGGGTCTTTCTACCCCTACCACTGGGGTCGCAACTTGTTCGACGGACACGGCGTGGTCAGAATCAGTTCCGACCTGTAGAAGAGACGATCTTCGGGTATCTTCTCTAAGCGCCTCGCCCTTAACCTCAGAGGATTCTACCTCTATCACTGGCGACTCACCAGTTTCGCCTACATCGGCGCGGGGATTAACCGCCGAATCCCCCTCGTTAAGGAACTCTTCCTTAACGCCATTGGGAATGAGCATTTCAGACATCCCAATCTCTGGCATCTCACGCCAGAATAGCTTTGCGATCGAGCAAAGGTGGGTTCATGACTTGCCAATGCTTCACCCGACCGCGGGTGCGTTGAGCCAATGGACTTAGACTTCCAGTATATCCATGGCTCGTGGCGTTCCAGCCACTTCATGCCCAGAATGAGGTCATACCTCGAGTCCAAATCCAGGACTAGGCAACGTTCTAAGCTGTCAAAGTCTGCAAACTTCAGTTTAAGGTCAATCGAGACCTTGGGTACAGAAACCTGTACGCCCGTCGCAAGACGGACCGTGACAACGTCACGAGAACGTTCCTCTAGGGCCTCGGCATACAGCCGACTCTTCACAACAGAAGCCCGTCTGACATAATTGTCAGACGCCCGAGAGTCTAACAAGACTCTCCAAGGCTTATCAAAGCCTTTCACGTCCGCAAGGACTACCAGAAAACCTGGCTGGTACACCAACTCGGTGCTAGAAAGCACCGCTTCCCTCGGGGCTTTGTGCTGTCGTCCCCTACCCTGGGGCTTAACAGCACTGAGGGGTCCCCCAGTAGGGCGCCCCGCACCTACTGGGAGCCGTCGTTTCCCGACGGCTTGGACAAGGGCTTTTTCCCCACCCTTGGTCCCTTGTAGCGAGTGTCTCGCTGGGGATTTTTCGGACATCTGTTCCTCAGATGATCCATGCTCCCACACAGGAAGCATCTCAGCAGCCCACGCCGCTGCAACATAGCCAAGAGCTCTGCCTCGAAGCTCTGTGAAAAAGAGTCAGAATGACTCTTAGCGCGAGGTTTCTCCTCCGCTTCGACCTGACTCAGGTCCATGGGTTCGGGACCCACCTTAGAGGAACGGAACTTCCTCTCGGCGTTAAACGCCTCTTGAACGTCTCCTCCACGGATTGGGGTCGGCATCGGAACAATTCCGAACGTTCTGGCCCTTCTCTCAGGCCTCCCATGAAGACGGGGATGGACACATCGTCCAAATACGCTTTCGCGTACATCCCTGCCAACAGGGTCTTAAGCTCCTGGATATAAACCTTCAGGTCCTTAGTGCCTTGACGGCACCTCAGGAACGCCAGTTGATTCTGGAAAACCAGATCAGGCGTTGCGTACATGTCCATGAGCTTCTGCTTAAGGCTCTTCCATGTTGGGAACACGTCCGTAACTGACTCCGAACACGTAAGCGCCCATGTACGGGCTTTGCCCGTAAGATGGGTCAATGCAAGTCCCACTTGCAAGTTATCAGCGGTCATATTCGCTGTGGCGAAGTCCGTTTCGACCTCTCGCAACCAAACATAAAGGTTGTCACCCTTCTCTCCGGTGAACTCCTTTATCTTAAACGATAATGGAGGGCGCACCCCTGTGGAATGACCTCCACCGCAACTCGCCTCATAGCGATGAGGGCATTCACCTTTGCCTTTACGGCCTCAAGGCCATGCTCCACTAGGAGCTTCATGCCTTCTTCCCCCGTTAAGGGTAACAGCCTTTTAAAGGCTTCCTGCTAGACGAGGGTCAAACTATCCCAATCATCCTGATTCATCCTTTGCAGAGGATGCCTAGTCTACCAACACAGGTGTTGGATTGACTACAAGTGCTACCAGATGTAGCCGGTGCGTATACACACGGTGCGGCTAGCGCCCAGAGGAAGACTTTCCTTAAAGCGGTAGCTACCGCTACTTAGCCGATACGCCCTTGTAAAGGGCTTAGTAGGAGAACTCTCCTACTCGGGGCCAAGATTCCCGGTTTTTTTTACAACTTAGCCTTAACGGCTGTATTCCCTTTACGGGATGTAAGTAAAGGGAGGGCTATATCTTACCTATTACACTCACTGCGCGCGCGACCGGTCGAGGTCGCACGTCCGCAAGATAGAGTGAAATGTAAACTGAATATATTTAATATGTAATTAGCCTAAATTAATTTAAACTAATATAAACTATATGTAATACTAAGTAGAATATTCCAAAATCGTACCTAGCTAAAATGTAGTGTACACACCTGTATACCGACACGTGGATGGCTGACACACCACCACACCAAGGGCTCCTACCCTGATTGGTTAAAATAACCAACGGTTCTAAACCTTTCAAGCCGGTCAATACTGACCTCAACCGTAGTGTACTCATGTACACCAACATTACATGTAACTCGAATGTAACCCCGTTACAGTTCAAATTTCAAATTCTCCAATGTTTCGCACAGTAGTTGGTGCCACAATCTTCCGGCCTGTTTTAAACCATACAGGTTTCTTTACAAATTCAACGAAAGTTCATCACTTGAATCCACTTAAACGTTTCAAATACCTCACTCGGTATCTGCATACCCTGTGGAATCTTCAAGTGGATTTCGTAATCCGCTTCCGTTTTCGCCTTCGGATAGGCGCTCGGCATATCACCGTGCCGCGCCGGTACCCCCACCCCCCGATTTGCGACATGGACAGGATCACTTTCACGTTACCGACTTCCATAACTGTCGAAAACGTGAATTAGTAATCCTGACCATAGATCTGCCGATTGCCGCGTGCTAAAGCCGAGCTTTGTAACGCTCGACCGTCCCGTCTCCACGAAACTTGGTTTTGTATACCCACTTAGTGGGCAACAATTTCTTGTCCGGTCGACGCTTGATCACCTTCCAGGTACCTATGTCTTCAAGAGCATTTATTTCTTCTTGCTCTGCCTTCACCCATAGTTCAGCATCCGCGTCTTCATGCGCTTCCTTGAATGACCTTTGGTCGGGAACTCCAACACCGGACGCACCTCCGCCATCGGCATTTCCGCATACGGCGTATACGCACATCGCGCATCCATCAGCGGCAAGGTTAGGTCCTTTAGCTTCAACACCGGCCACATCACTTGGAATTCATCTTCGATGGCATCAATCGTATGTTATCCAGCGGTGGACGCTTAAATCACACTTGTTTCGTCCCCGGACTTCTTCTTACTTGTTTTTTCCAAGGCGATTGCCTTGGGAGTCTTCTTGCGCACGCGTCCAGACTTCCTGGGATATTTGCGCGCCTCTTCACTGGTGCCTTGCACTTCAACCTGCCCTGTTAAAGCAGTTCCTTGGACCGTGATTTCATTTGAACGTCTTGCAGCTCGTCTTTCGAGCTCTCTTCAGCCGCAATGTCCAGTGCCCTTGTGATCTGGTCACTCGTCCCCTTGTCTAGTGTCTCAATCGCACTAACATAGCGAGTGACCGTCACCATCCTGTCCTTAAGCAGTATCACATTGAAACCCTTGGTTTCATCGTTGTGGCCAAGTATTAAGGCTCGCTCGGCATGTTTCGCGAGGGCCTTTATGCGCGGGTCCCTCCACACCATGAACGGCGAGCTAAATACCACAATGTCCTTCAGCGAGGGTTTTTTACCCGACATCACTTCAAAAGGCGCAAGTATCCCAGGGTTTGAACGGGTCGGGGTACGATTCAAGATGTATGAGGCGTATTCCGCCGCCTCTGACCAGTACATCAAAGGTACCTCCGACCCAAAGATCATACACCGGACTATGTTAAAAATGGTCCGGTTCATTCTTTCGGATTTTCCATTGGAGGCTGGATTACCAGACTCCGTTACTTGTCTGCGAACTCCAGTCCTTTTGCAAATACTCCACGGTTTTGTACTCACCTTCCCCATCCGTGCGCAGGACATGGATTCGACACTTGAACTCATTTGCAAACCAAGTTAGGAAATGTTCAAACATTTTCACCGCTCTGTCTTTTGTTAGAGAGGCAAAAACTCGCACGTAACTTGAGTAATGGTCCACGAAAACCACTAGGTATCTGTTTTCGCGTCTGTCGCGCGGTGTGATTGGACCCTTCAAGTCACTACATCTCACACCGCCGACTTTCTCGATCGGTGAATTTTGACCCGTGTCCATCCTTGGCTGTTTCTTCCTGGACGCCTTTCTTTCGGCACAGGTCAGGCAGTTTGGTCGACTGCTGTCCGTCAACCTGGTGCCTGACCTGGGGGCCTTGGCTAGTCTCTCGACTGTGTCGTAAGCCAAGTGACCCAAGCGGGCATGAAAGTGATGTATAGTGCCTTCTTGCGCATCACTTTCAGTCTCGGCAGCGACAGCATTCATCAACATATGCTTGAACTGCTGCGTGCGCCCACTCAGCCTTTCTGGTATCAGGTTTGCAACAAAAAAGGGCCACATATCTCCACTGGAAATAGTGTATTTCCATTCCACTGGATCGACAGCTTTCTATCGTTTTCCACTATTTGCACCCTTTTTCATGCAACTTGCCAAGTGAAATCAGGTTCTTTGCAAGTTTGGGTGCAAAATATACTTCACTCAAGTCAATTGAGACAGGATCGGCACCAGGCGTAATCAACTTGATCCTGGCAACCTTGGTGACCGACAATTTTCCGCCGTCAGGCAGCATGAATTCATCTTCTGGTCCACATGTGACAGCATCCACCAGCAAACTTTCATCCGCCACCAGGTGCCTGATGGCACCACTATCAACAATCCATGTCGTCTGTGACAGGTCCTCTGCAGCGGCTATTTCACCGATAACTCCATTCTTCCCGACCCGATGGTGGACAACGCGACCTTTCGGTTCCACTGACCATTAGAGCCTCCCTGATCCTTTGATTTCCTGTCTTCTTCACCTTTTTTCCTTTCTGGGGGCATTCCCTCCTGATATGTCCTGGCTTTCCGCATCCATAACATTTTCTCACGAATCTGGTCTCAGTCACCGAATTCGCGTGCAATCGGGCGGGCTGCCTTGCTCTCAGCATGTCTTCATACAGCTCCTGCGCCCACGATATGAGCTCCTGCGCATGATACAGGTAATCCGTTCGCATCGGATTGTACCTGGCCATGATAGCAATTTTTAATCGTGGCGCGGCAAATTTTATGATGTTTTCAACCACCATCTTTTCACTCATCTCGCTTACACGAGCCAGATCCACCAGGTACAGGTAATGCTAGGTCCAAGCCCTTTTTGGACTCTTCTACGAAGCAAACCATACTGCAGCCTGGTGGTGGGAGATCGTCACATGAAATGCGGAGTACATGTAGTCCAGAACCGCATGCAATACGGGGAAAGTTGCCACCACGTGCCGACGTTTGCATGAAAACAATCGGCTGCTACCCCCTCCAGGTGCTCGCCAAGCTTGTTAACCTTCAGGCGCTCCGTCCAGACAAAGCCCGATGTAATCTCGGCTATGTCGACGTCCTCAATAAAGAGGTACGCCCACTGCTTGAAGCCGGCACCGAGTTCGGGGTATATGTAATGGGGCGCCATTACATAATTGATATTCAAGTTAGAATATCACAGTTTAATTTCAGACGCGTTGTCTGAAATTTAAATAAGAGATTATAAGTTATTATAATCTACGAAGGAAAAGTCGATTCGGTATAAATAACGAATCATGCAGGTTAACTAATAGTACAGTTAGTTAAAGACTTGATATTATTATATTAATTAGTTAGTTACTATACTATTAGCCTCTAAACCACCCATTAAATAAACACTCTTAATTTTGCGTTCTTAGACCTAAGTAAATATTTATATTTACTTCTAGTATAGGATTAGTTGTTATCAACTAATCCTGCCCTAATTGTATTGCGCGCTTCCTCGCAATTACAGTGTAAGCCTGTAACAGGGTCAGTCCTGTTACACCTGGTAGCACTTTGTGGTCCGTTTTAACGACCACAGTTCCGTTCCGCTAGTCAACTAGCGGAGCGAAGATTAAGAGCCGCTCGGCATCATGTCGCAAGACAGGACGCCTGCCGAGCGAGAGAGAACGCTCGAAGTGGTGAATAAGCACTTCCCTAACTTCTCGTTGCGTAGTAAAGACGCGACGGTAGAAATGGTTCGGTCTATGGGGACCGACATCATTACCTTCCTCCTGGGTAAGTCCCCGTAGGAAGTGGTAGAGGTGGTGAATCGCTTTAGGCGGAACCACCTAGAAAAGCCAGTACGGACCGCGCCAGAGGCAGCGCGGACCGCAACTGCACCTGCAACGCATAGCGTTGAAGTGGTAAAGGCACGAGTACCGCCCTTTACCGGCGAAGGGGGCGAGACCCTTCGTAGATGGTTCGCAGAGGTGGAAGATGCCATCTATGCGCAAAATATTGTTGACGAACGTCAACAGGCGTACTTCGCCACAACATGTCTAGGCGGAAGAGCCAGGTCATGGGAGATGAGTCACAGAGACACTGATGACTCTGCGTTCCTGACTTATCAGGAATGAAAAGTTGAGCTAAAGCTCAACTTTGAAGCTCCAGAAATGGAGCTAAGTAATCGGCAGGAGCTCATGGAACTCCGGAAAGGTAAGCTTGACCTTCAAGATTAAGCTGAGAAGACGCAATATTTGCTGTCAAATATTGTGTATGAGCCGGTGCCCCCTGCTATGCAGGTCACTGGCTTCATGAAGGGACTCAATGATGGTCCCGTCAAACAGAGTCTCTACCGGCACCCGCCAGAGACTCTAAGGGATGCCATTGATATGAGCATCCGTGAGGAGTTCAGCATGCGATCAGCGTAATCGCATGCTGGGTACAGCCGAAGGGCTCAACAGCCCTTCGCTTTTGACATGCCGCAACGGCATGTCAACAATCAGCAGTCAGGCAGACGAAGCTCACACTTCGTCTCAAGAAACAGCCACCCGGGCCAGAGCATGGGCGGTGGAGGTCCAGAGCCGATGGACCTATCGGTTGCGGATGCTTCGAACACGAAGCAACCGAAATTTAAGAAGAATATTCGCTACAATAGATGCGCGACAATGAGGCATTTTGCCCATGAGTGTATGGCACCACGTCCGGTGCCACGCGGTCAGCGGACGAAACCGTCCGCTGCACGGCGACACCAACAGGGACATCACCCTGTTGGTGCAAAAAACGAGAATCGCCAGTAGGGGCGTGGCGCCCTACTGGGAATGTTATCCCACATTCCGACATAGGGCATGTGAGGGTAATAGCCCCAGACGGGACTATGTCCTGTCAAAAGGTGCAGGGTGATGGAAAGCCTCTTATCACCCTGGAGGTTAAGCCGCACGGGAGCGATGTCCCCATGCGAGCTTTGTTTGACACAGGAGCGTCAAACAATTTCGATAGAACTCAGAGTCTAACGCTGTTGAGCTTCGTGGAGGTATAGACCCCACGAAGTATGTTGTCAGTCCGGTTAGCAACAGGTCCAACCGTGACTATTCCAAAGCGTGTGATTAAAATACGCTTCGAGTTGAATGAACTGTCATTCGAGGATGAATTCATCGTCCTCGATTTAGATGACAAGTTCGATGTGATACTTGGAATCCCATGGATGTCCAAGTTTAAACCTTCGATCGACTGGGTTATTCTATCGATCGACTGCGGCGGACGCACAGGATCTGATCACCCTGTGTGTAATCCGGCTGTATCAGAGGATACAACCGCAGCGTCAGACAGTCTGGTGGATAGCGATGGCGCCACCAGGTCTGTTCTGACACGATCAGCGGAAGGTAACTTCGCTGGTGAGAGTACAGAGGGACTACCACACGCAACAGAAGAGTCGTTGCGTGTTGGAGAGAAACATTCCACGGGTGATAAAGACCACCGTGAGAATGAAGTAATATACACGGTGGGAAACACCCACTGTGCGACCGAAGGTTCCAACACGACGAATGAATTCCGTATTGATTAGAGTGAACTCACGATCGAGTGCAATCGTGAGCAAAACTCCGTGGTGGCCAGTGCCCACCACGTTGCGTTAGCCATGCGCACGGGTGATAAAGAACACCGTGTCGCAGAAAAGGCGGCCGATCAGACGAGCAAATCTGATCGCCAAAATTCCATGGTAGGCAGTGGCCACCATGGTGATGAGTATTCGCACACGGTGAATCGTAATCACCGTGTAGCAGTCAATCAGACGAGTGCGTCTGATTGCATGGGCAGTTCCGTCGAGACGATTAACGTCTTGACGCAAACGGAGACCGGATTAGCTACCCAGTCTCTGTTGATGGAACACCCTCCGAAAGAATGTTCGGAGGTGATGGCTCTTCCAGCGCTAAGCTGGAAGAAGTTTATGAGAAACTTGCACGATGGTCAGATCGAAAAAATCTGTATCATCGTTGCAACAGATGATGTAGTGGATATTCGTGAACAAATATCCACATTACAAGTGGAAAACATTGGGAAAGAGGTTCCCAATGATCAAACGAGAGTTCAGCGCTTTGAAGCGCGGAGATGGGAGTCGCTTAAAGCGAACTCCCCATTTTATGAGGTAATTCGGGAATACGCTGACGTATTCCCAGAAGAAGTACCTAGCGAGCTCCCTAAGGATAAGGGAACTCGTCATGAGATTGACCTCGTGCCAGGCACGAAGTATTGTGTTACGCGACAATGGCCGCTGCCGCGTGATGAGGTAAAAGCGATCGACGAGTTTTTCGAAGCTCGTCGTAAATCAGGCCAAGTGCGGGAGTCTACCTCACCGCACTCTACCCCCACCTTTTGTGTGAAGAAGTCCACAGGTGGGTGGAGAATCGTTCATGCTTACAACAAGCTGAACTCAGCGACGGTACCGGCGCAGACGCCGATACCGCGAAAAGATGTCATCATTGATGGCATGTGCGGGTGCACCATCTTTAGTGCTCTCGATCTAAGAGATGGATTTTATCAAATCCTAACGCGTGAGAAAGATATCCCTCTCAAGGCGGTAAGCATCCCAAGCTGCATGCTTTGGGGGTGGCTTGTTATGCCGCAGGGGCTTCGAAATGCCCCTGCTACGTTTAACAGATGCGTAACGCATCTATTACGCCCGGTGCGAGAATTCGCACCGAGTTATTTCGATGACGTGTTCATCCATAGTAAGGGTGAACACGATAAAAGCGATGTAGATGTCCATAGGGTGCATCTACGTCGATTGTTGGAGCTTATGCGTAAACATAAGCTCTATGCAAATCTGAAGAAGTGCACCTTTGGTGCACCTGAGATACCCGTTCTTGGATGCTTTGTGGGCATGAACGGGGTGCGTCCTGATCCGGAAAAGATCAGGGTGATCGTTGAATGGTCTACTCCAAACAACGTTAAGGAACTTCGAAAGTTCCTTGGATTGGCAACATATTTGCACAAGTATTCGTGCAACTATGCTGGGTTGATACGACCTCTTTCTCAGTTACTTAAAAAAGATGTCGAATGGCATTGGGATACCCAATGTCAAGATGCTTTTGATGCAGTCAAGCAAAGCTTGACTGAAGCGCCTGTCTTGGCTATAGCCGATAACGAGCGTCCGTTCCACGTCGTTTGCGACGCGAGCGATTTCGCTATCGGCTGTGCTTTGATGCAGCGTGATCACGATGATCGTGATCGCGTAATCTGCTATCAATCGCGTCAGTTGCGCCCAGCCGAGCGCAACTATCCAGTGCATGACAAGGAACTCCTTGCCATGAAGTATGCACTGGCTAAGTTTCGGATCTATCTCTTGGGAGATAGACTGTTTGTGGTTTAAACGGACCATGCGTCGCTACGCACGGCCGTGAATTCACCACACTTTTCTCAAAGAATGGCTCGATGGCTGTCATTATTTGCTGAGTACAACTTTACGGTTGAATACAAACCCGGAAAGTTGAACGTGATAGCAGATGCGCTATCACGAAGGATCGATTACGAGACGAAACCGTCCGTAGCCGAAGGTGCCAGTGCAAACGTGATCCGTTGCACGCTTTGTCGTCTTCAATTATACGACAAGTACGCGAGGCGTACAAAACAGACGAGGAGACACGTCTGTTGATTGATTACTTACATAATGAATCAAGTGAGAAGCGCGACGAACTCCCAGAGTTCCTCCGCGCTTGCGTGCATCGATATCGACTGCAAGATGGTCTGCTGCTTTACATCACAGACCAAAAAGATGAAAGTCGCATCGTCGTTCCAAACGACGATGATCTCAAACATCAAATTATGTTTTAGTATCATGATGCACCGATTTCGGGGCATCAAGGTCGAGAGAAGACATACGCTTCTCTCGCACGTGACTTTTACTGGCGAAACCAGTACAAGTGGGCACGCAAATACGTACGCGCTCGCGAGATTTGCCAGCGCGTTAAGCCTGAGCAGTCTGCACAGGCCCCGCTGCAATCTCTTCCGGTTCCGACAGAGTGTTGGAAGTCCATTTCAATGGACTTCGTATTCGGTCTTCCACCCGACAATAGTCGGAAGACTGGAATAGTGGTCTTTGTAGACCGTTTCAGTAAGATGGTACATCTTACTGCGGTATCAGCGAACGTAACCGCCGCTCAAACAGCGCGGATATTCGTTGATACGGTATTCCGTTTGCACGGAATGCCGGAAGACATTGTCTCGGATCGAGATCCTAGATTTACAGGACGTTTCTGGCAAGAAACGTTCTCATTGTTGGGAACCCAGTTGAAGATGTCAACTGCGGACCATCCGGAAACGGATGGGCAGACGGAACGGGTTAACCGCGTTCTCGGAGACATGTTGCGATCATACGCACATGCCTTTGAACAGTGGAGTGACTACCTGTCACTCACTGAATTTGCGATTAACAATTCGGTGCATGCTTCAACTAAGCATACACCGTTCTACGTGAATGCCTTAAGGCATCCACTAACCCCAGCCTTACTTGGCGGTATGCCAAATCCAAGTGGGGGAGGGACCCGCTCAAATTTTGAGCGAGTCAATGCGCAAGTTGCGACTGCAACTTGTGAACAAAACGATGGCCCTTCTACTGAAAGTACAGTAGAAGCGGAAGCAGCTTCAATTAAAACTGAAGCTGCATACGATGAATATGTGTCTGCAGCAATGGCTGCAGACAACGAGGACAATGCACATAATGCTGATAAAGCTGTAGATGAATTCGTATTACAGCGCCAAGCTGTAATACGCTATATAAAATATGCATTTGCCTCTGCTTTTGATAAGCAGAAGCAAAATGTAGACAAGCAAGGAAGGAAGAACAAAAACTCCTTTATGAAAGGCGAATTGGTATTACTAAGTACTACCAATTTGCCTATACATGCAATAAGCAACTTCCCTACACGGAAGTTGCTTCCTAAGTACATTGGACCTTTCAAGGTCCAAGAGATTCGGGGGAATGCCTATACCTTAGACATTCCCACAGCAATGCGGCTTCACCCAACATTCTATGTTGGGCGGCTCAAGCGGTATCACTCGTCTTCGTCTTACGACAAGACGCAGAACCACGGAAGATACCGTGCTTCTCCAAGTCTCCCAAGAGAGACTTGTAATTGGCTTCCAGCCATTGATGAGCAGAGCGGAGAGTCGTTACCTCCGCCTTCGACTGCTCAAAATCAGCCGTGCGCCGATCGAGCTCTCCCTTATAGCGGGAAAGCTCAATGTACAGAAGATCATTCTTCTGCTGGAGGGCAGTGTGCGCCCCGAGGATGTCGCGGACATCTTCGCGAAGAGACCGATATGTCTTCACACAGTGAGACATATCGCTGCTCAAGGAGGAATAACCCCCCTCGAGCTTGCGGAGCAAAGAACCATGCTCCGCAACAACAACGGCGAGGGAATTCTCAACCTCCGCCGCCCCTGATTGATAATCAGGGAAATAAGCGATATATCCTCGAGCGCTTGATCTCGAAGCGCTCGGTGCCTTTGAAGAAGGGGCAGCGTACCGAGTACTTGGTACGCTGGCTGGGATATCCCCAAGAGTTCGACTCTTGGGAGCCGATTGAGGTTCTGAGGGCCGACTCCCCAGACCTTTTGACTGAGTTTGAGAAGAATTCTCAAACTCATAATGCGTAGTAGCATCAACAGTAGGTGTTGATGCATTCAGGGTATCAATTAAACCCTGAATTTAGGCGGGTACGGAAAAACCACCGTACCCCCGCAACTCCTCCTCTGACAGACGAGGAGCGCCCTTCGTACACCGCGGGCAAACGAGGTGATAAGGTACACCACACTTTAACCCTTCTTTGATGCAAGCATAATGGATGTATTCCATTTTTCCTGTTCATGAGTGCTTTAAAAAGCGCTCGCGCATTACGTGAACTTTATTCACGTAATCATCTGGGCTTTTGTTGTAGTTGTCAACAAAATAATTCCAACTCTGAGTCAGGGCGTCTTTATCGTCCCTGTTCTTCCTTGACCCTTTCCGACTCCAATAATATCGAACCTGGAAAAAGAGGTCAATAAAGTACAGACGTCTATCGTCTGTACTTCGATCGAATCGACGTGACTGGATGTAGTAGCAGTCATCCAGCACGTTGATATCGAACAACGCATACTGGCAGTCCCGTTTACGGTGACCGCCACTGTTGGGGGCAATAGCCCAGACAGGGGTCCAAAACCCCACTCTGTACGGAACATGTGGTTCCGTACGATGATACGCTTTAGAAGAGGCAGGCGCCGCTTCTGTTTGAGCTCTTTTAGCAGGCGGAGCACCGCCTGCTTCAACACCACGCCCGGGGTTAAATCACCCCGACGTGGAGAAGTACTTGGTCCAGGTGGGGCTCTGCGCTCCCGCAACCACCTGTGATAATCATTGTCGCTGTCATAGCAGACAGCAACACCAGAGTCGTCATCGCTGTTAGGCGATGAGCAACTCGCGATTTTCGACTCGCTAGATCCTTTAGTGGGGACAGCTGTATCCTATCACTTCGTTCGGAGTCAGAACTCCCGAACATGGCCCTCTTTGCAACACGCGATTCGGAAGTTTCCATCGTGCGAGATGTTGCATTAGCAACATCTCCCTGTTTCTTGCCAGATGCCACCTTAGCAGCATCTGTGGTCGAAGACGGTACGTCTTCCGACCTTTGCGTAGTTGACGCTGCTAATGCAGCGTCACTGTTGTCACTCAACACCTCAGCACCTAGTGCTGAGGCGGAGGAAGAAGCTCCTTCAATGTTTTCAGCAGCGCTCTTTAGAGCGCCGCCGTGTGCTTTGACCATCGAGTCGATGGTCAATCAATCAGTTGGTGAATGAAAAATTCCGATCAACAAGTGCCACCTATGATTGGCCAAAATAAGAATTATTATTGGCCAACCACCTTAAGTGGGGGGTGATGTAATGGGGTGCCATTACATAATTGATATTCAAGTTAGAATATCACAGTTTAATTTCAGACGCGTTGTCTGAAATTTAAATAAGAGATTATAAGTTATTATAATCTACGAAGGAAAAGTCGATTCGGTATAAATACCGAATCATGCAGGTTAACTAATAGTACAGTTAGTTAAAGACTTGATATTATTATATTAATTAGTTAGTTACTATACTATTAGCCTCTAAACCACCCATTAAATAAACACTCTTAATTTTGCGTTCTTAGACCTAAGTAAATATTTATATTTACTTCTAGTATAGGATTAGTTGTTATCAACTAATCCTGCCCTAATTGTATTGCGCGCTTCCTCGCAATTACAGTGTAAGCCTGTAACAGGATCAGTCCTGTTACAGTATATCTCAACCCCCAAGAACTTCTTAGATGCCGATCTTGGGGATCTTGGCTGTAACAGGGTTACATTCGAGTCACATTTAGTAGGTGGTGTACGTGAGTACACTACGGTTTGTGTCAGTATTGACCGGTTCGAAAGGGTTTGAAGCATTGGCTATTTTAACCAATCAGGGCAGGAGCCCTTCGGGGTGGCGTGTCAGCCATCCACGTGTCAGTACACAGGTGTGTACACTACATTTTAGCTAGTTACGAATTAGGAATATTCTACTTAGTATTACATATAGTTTATATTAGTTTAAATTAAATTAGGCTAATTACATATTAAATATATTCAGTTTACAAAAATACTTAAGACTGCCAGGCGCGCGACCACGCCCGGTTGCGCGCGCAGTGAGTGCAGTAGATAAAGGGAGCCCTCCCTTTAGCTACACCCTTAGTAAGGGAACCTTGCCGTTAAGGCATTAGCGGAGCTAGGCGCGCGACCACGCCCGGTCGCGCGCGCAGTGAGTATTGTAGCCTAAGGGAGTTCTCCCTTACGCTACCTCCCTTTATAGGGGAAGTCTTGTTACAAGGGGTTAGCGAAAACTATCTGTAAACCACCCCGGGAATCTTGGCTCCGAGTAGGAGAGCTCTCTCCTACTAAGCCCTTTTATAAGGGCGTATCGGCTAAGTAGCGGCACATCCCCGCTTAATGAAAGTCTTCCTCTGTGCGCTAGCCGCACCGTGCGTGTACGTACCCGGCTACAGCTCTCTCCTACTTAAGACCTTTTATAAGGGCGTATCGGCTAAGTAGCGGCGAACGCCTCTTAAAGGAAAGTCTTCCTCTGTGCCTAAGCCGCAACGTGCGTATACGCACCGGCTACATTGGCGCACCCCGCCTGCCCAAACTGCTGAACAGGTGCACACGCTGCTTGTCCGTAGTGCATGACAGGCGTTTGCATCGCCGGCGCATCTACCCTTCCAGCATTTAGCACGTTTGCATATACATTTATCGGGAGCTTGGCCACGTTCGGCCGCGCTGCTCCACCGACTTCAATTCCAACATCTTCGGACAAATCATTAACTGTCATTTGTTTTCCAAATGGCCCGTAATTCTTGATCGTTTCCCGGACACAATGTTCCGGGAACCAACCGGGGAGTCCTTTCTCCACCCGGAAGCTGTGCTCGCGACAGATGTGCGACCTTGTGCCTGCTCTACCGACATAATGCGCGTCTTCAGGTCCATCATTCCATCTGAAATCGCTCGTAGAGCCACTCCTGGATCCACATCAGAGTCACTGCTGCTCTCTTTTTCATCGTCCATCTTACACCACAAAGATAAATCGAAATACACCGGCAAAAAATAACGCCAACAATTCCACTAGCCCTCCGAAAGGGAGGGGACTTACACTAGTATCCAGAATTATATCTCCACACGAGAAAAAACCACTCGAGAGAGCACAAACTTGTTCACAAACTCAAAATCGAGGGAAAATACTTCAGAGAAAACACGCGGCCACTTGGGCTCATAACCTGTTGGTACAGGCAGACGTAGTTTCTTGCTTGCGTGTCGATGCGGACGGTATGGGCTCTTAATAGCCATCGCCAGAAGTGCTCTAGTCGACGTGATGTATGTTTCTTAAAAATAGAATTGATATATATTATATAATTAAAAGAGTTTTAAGTCAGTAAATCACACTTAAGCTCACCAAGCGCTATAGACTTAAAACCTTCCAACACCATGCATAAAGTAATATCAGCCAACCCGTTTCCACCATGCGATTTTTCGAAAGCCAAAACATGGCTACTTCGAAAATCAAAAGATTAAGGTGATGATCATGGTGACAGAATGATTATGATTAGAAGCCGATGAACAAACTATCCCCTTCGCTACAAAAATCCGTAGTGGACTACACGACACTGGACAATGCATAAAGGTTCACCGGATTTTGAAGTTGTTAAAATCGGGCTCCTTTTATTATACCGCGAAGGAGATCGGCTGGGCCCATCAAAGCCAATTTCCAGTTTAGAAGATAATTTTTTAGCATTCAACGATTAGTTGGAAGTTTTACGGATTGTGGGACTAGAGATCAACAGGCAATCGCGAGGGAACATACACGCATCATATCCGTATCAGGTGATCGTTATGGATTAAATCCTGACACTACCCATGTCGCTGTAGTGTCATACTAAACTACTGATCTGAATTGAATCACCAAGGCTTGCGCTACTCGCACTCTTCCCTGAGCTATGGAGAGTATGTGCTCAGAATTTTTGGCGATTGACACGATCGGGAACCGGGATTTATGTGATGTGTTCCGAGCGTTCAACCGGGTAAGAGGAAGGCTGTTTTCATTAACTTAAATACATGGGCAGAAGCCAAGTGCAACGTGTTGAAGTTATATGTACCCATGCTGGAAGTTTGGGTGAACATATAATTTCAGAAGATGAAACCGCATTGGAAGACCTCCAATACCCCAACAAATCACATCCACAATTTGTAAAACGGCTCACATAATTTGTGAGAAAGTCACCCTCCACACAATATACATGACAAACATAAACTCTAGTAGTTTATGCATGCGCCCTCGTTTAAACGTGAAACTTAGTCTAATCTAACGGCGCTTTTTAAAACGATTCAATTTCCCCTTACTCCTTTCGTGTTCCTCTTTCCGCAATTTTTGTCCGCTCCTTCCAAACGCAGCCATGGAAAAGAGTCGCGAGAGTCCCAAAATCCCAAAACGGGCTCAAACATACCGGCCTGTGTCACCGCGACGAACAAATGCTGCAATCGCTCGTAATACGTCAAGTACGCCAATATCCCGGTGCTGCTGGTAATCGTAGGCATAACCATCGCAACCGCGCCGGCAGCCCCTGCCATCGTGGCTGGCACACCACCCAATAGACTCACAACGATCCCAAGAAATCCAGTCGCGTACAGTCCATTGAGTGGGTCCACGTTCGCGGCGTAACTAAAGGCAACTGTCTCCGGCATCATCAAGAGCATCGCAGCCACACTGCAGAGGATCTCGCGCTGACACACGAGTAAATTCTGCCAGTAGAAATCACTCGCGTCTTTCACATCACGGCAAACTTTTGAAGCAGCTTTTTTTTTGTGGGCGATGCATTCCGTGGACGACGAGATGCATGGTGTTTCACGGTGCGGAGAATGCGAGAAACACCGTGCACAACACTTTCGTTCCATTGCTCACGTAGTGAATTCTTTGTGTCACACGCTTGAAGCGCCGTATAGTGACACGACTTACTGGGTGCAGCCGCAGAGACAGGAAGGTAGAGGGAGCACGTTGAAGAGCCACTGAGGCGGGGCGTCAGCCGGTGCTCAACTTCATCGTGTTGATGGCCCATCACACCGCCGAACCGAAACGCGATTGTGCGTCCACACGATGCCGCCGATTAGAAACTGGAACGATAATTGTCGGAGTCTGAATAGAAACGTATTTATAGAAGGGCTCCTTTTTCTCTATACGGAATACACACGCAGTTGGGTTGTAGATGGAAACAATCATGTTCGTGGACAATGTCGCAGCGTTTGTTTTGGAAGTCTCACATGCGATCGCCCAACAACAAATTATCTCACAAATTTAATTTCACCCGTATTACAAATTGTGGATGTGAGACCCTCACAAATTATGTTTGTGAGGGGTGATTTGTTGGAGTTTTCGAGGTCTTCCATTGGCTATAAATGCATATGGATGGATACACAAGTCAGAAGTTCAAGGTAAGAGTTTATGAATTTTGATTATGTATGTAATACACTTCGTTTCTTAAAAATTCCGTTGTCAGTGGTAAAAGACTGCGCAATGACTACCTTTTTTCTACACGTTCACGCGTGGCAAGTACCTACAAACGATAGATATGAACCAGGAGCACATGCTTGGAAGAGCAGTAAAGATTTCCCCCCTTCTTAGCTACTGCCACAATAGACGGACATATGTCTCGAGTATATAGGTATTGAAGGAGTAGCGTTCATGGGATCTTACACAACGTGTACTGGCGAATCCTCTACCAAACTGATCGATCAACGCTTAATCTTGACGCGATTGCAGCTTTTTCGACGTAATACCTTTAGGTGTGATAATGTGCACGACGGCACCCCAACCGGATAGCGCGTCGCGGTTACAGGCAGACAGCAGACATTGAGAAAGCGTCTCAAACAGATCTTCCTCTTCCATGTCAGGCTTGTACATGGACTCACACATGCCGTACAGCGCTTCTTCCATAGTACCAGCCACTACAAAGTCTTTGGTCATCATTTCACAGCCGAGGCAGTCCATGCTCGACAAAAAGGGCTCGTTGTCCTCTGTAAGACCGGCAATAACAGGCTCCACAAACCACGGGCCAAATCTTTTCTCGTACATCATGTTGGAAAGAAGTGCACTCAAAGTCTTTGGCTTAATCTCACGCTCTTCATTCATCTTGTACATGTTAATCTTGAACTTGAGCAGCTGCGAAACCGACTGGACATCCGTGGCAAGGCCTGCCAAGCCTAGAAACGTCTTGTCGGTCACGCGGAACACCTTTTGGAAATCCATTGCCACCGTCTGCGCTTGCATGCCAAGTCTCGTATCGCTTTTATTCGCAAGAAACGGTTAGTTTTTCATTTTACTACTCTCGTCCGCGTGGATGCCTCGGTGTCTTACCATGCGATCCCGACGCAATCTTTACCAGCCATCGCAATAATTGCCGCTCCGTTGTATGATAAGATGGACTGGAAGGGTGTCACGAAGAGCGAACGCATTCTCAGAGAAAGTTTTCAGGAGCCCGTTGGCGGCATGTACGTACCATAGTAACTTGAGAAAGATTCTTCTTGGTTCGATTCCCCCTTAAAAATTGGTGCACCAAGAAAAAAATGTTACTTCAGAAGCGGAGGACACAAAAGTGGTCCACCTGAACTTGTACTTCAGAATCTATTACCGGTACGGCTGACTCATGCTACCGACCAAGTGGCCACCACTTGACAATGCCCGTACGCAAAAACGAGCCACGCCGTGCATGATCTAAGCGCAGCACGATCGAAGGACTGACTGCACGATCTAAGTGCATTCCACTAACAACCTCCTACCGGTCGTTCCGTCCTCTTCTTCCTGCCCTCCTAGCTACAATGTACCACAAAAACAGTGGCCATTTCTGTTAAAAACTGCGATACAGTACAATGGCGAAGACGTCCCGTCTATGCGCACATCCCTTCGTTATCCAGTTCCGCACGGACGTTGGCGCACTCGTTCCGCGCTCGGACGCCGCGCTCTCCCCCCACCGCTTCACCCTCGTCTACGAACGCATCAAGATCCCATTCGGGTGCTACCGCACACTGCGCTTTCTTTCCTCCCGCTTGTGCGATCGCCGTCTCGATCCACCACCTGCCAGTTTCTACTGCGCACGGGTTTCCCTTGCGCGATAAGTCCGCCATGGCAGCGACAATGATCCCTGCGCCAACGTATATGCTAGGCGAGCGTCCGACGCCTCTTCCTGGTAGCTCCCTCATACCCTCGTTCCGTCAAGTGCCTTTCGTACGCGCGAGCGAGCGCGTGGAAAGTGGCGTCAAAGTTCGCAAGCAGTTGCGCAAGTATCTCAAAGCAGCGTCCGCCACGCAGCAGATGGTCGCCCAATCCCACTTAAGTGATGCGTGTTTGCCTGCTTTGCAGCCGCAAGAGGTGCCCCAGTCGTGTTTCCAGGAATTCTTTACGCAGATGCGAACGTACAACCAGGTACTGGGGAACAAGCACTTGGCAGCGAGTAAGGCGTACCTAGACATGACGAAGCCACTAGAGAACTCTGGAAAGTCTCGACGATGGGCACGGGATGTGTACAACTCGGTGCAGCGATGTGTGACCGATGTGCAGGTCGCCGAGAAGAAGATGGACAAGGCGAGATCACGTGTCACGCGTGCTGCAGATGAACTCGCGCACTGGAAAACAGTGTTAGCTGCGAATGAAGCGACGTACCAAGTGCAACCGAACAACACTGAAGTAAAGCGAGCGTTCCAACTGGCACAGACTCGCTTTACAAGTGCGTTTGGCGAAGATGAAGCAGCTGGTGCAGAATACGATGATGCGCGAAATGTGCTCATGGCTGCGATTGCAAAGCGAGATGAAGTTGTGGAAGAAGCGTCGGCATTATCGCAGAGTGTGGAAGAAGATCGATTGGATACGCTTTTGATTGTCATTGGGCAGTTTGTGGAGACCAAGGTTGCGATTCTACAGGCAGAAATCGAAGCCATGTCCGACCTGAAACGTACGCTCAAGGCACTGGATCGCGACTCTGTCGTACAGAAATACATCGTGGACAGCATGGCACCAGAACTTACTCATCGTCAAGCTAGAGCCTTGAGTTTGATGGAATGGCATCGTGTTTCCTGGCAACACGAACACCAACAGCGGCAATTAGCCGAACCAGAGAGTTTCTTGGTTCTCTCGCGTTCCTCAGGACATATGGCAAAGCTCAAGTCCGCGGGGATTTCCGAAAAGGATGTTGAGATTATCAAGGACTTTGTATCAAGCTGCTTTGTAGAGCCTGACGCAGCTGTTCTTCCTTCGTCTGCGCTAACGTCTGCTGGCACTACGTCGTCGTCAAAACATCGCAGCAAATTCACAGATGCATCAGCTCCAGCTGCGCAGTCAATGTACCGTCTTGGAGTCGTGCGACGCATTGTTTTAGATTGTCTAAGACATCAGCGAATGCATGATCGCGAGATTTCCCGTGAAGGTTTTGTGCGTCTTACTGCAGCGTTGCGTTTACTGTTAGATGCTTGTGTAGCTCAACGTGACACACGCACTACGATGCATCTCATGAATATGCTGCAAACTTTCCACCGAAAAGCGAGCAGAGATGGACAAGAGTATCTACATGCGGCGCTAAAAGATCATGCGGCGTGGCGTGTAGCTGCCTTTTGGGAAGATGCTTTGTTGGAAAGTGTGGCCGAGGAGCTAAGTAAAGCACCAATGGACTCGCCATGGTATTTCCTGGCGGATGCCGAACGCGCCCAAAAAGTATTAGAAATACACAATATCGTGTACGGTCAAGCGTCGGCCTACCTCTATCATCTTTCTAGCTTTGGCTTCACTCGACGGCAGCTCCTTCGATATGCGAGTAATGTGTGCTCTGCATATGAACTGGGCGAAGAGCAGCGCATCAACTTGCTTTTATCGGTTCAAGGTATGGCTTTAGAACGTTCTCAGGAGGATGATTACGAAGAGAAGCGAGAAAAGCCCATGGGCTCTGAAGACGACAGACAACGACATCCATTTAAACGTGGGAGCGAATCGTGCAGCAAATCTCCTGCTGCACGGATTACCGATGTACACTTCGCGTCTTTCAAGCTACCAGATTGGTCAACCTTTTCGAGTGTTAAGGGGGCACAAAATAATGCTACAGAAAGCAGTGCGTCCAAGTTTGGTCGGAATCGGAAGGAATCGAGTGCATCCACTGCTACTACTATTATTGAGGGATCAACGACGACATCTTACGTTGGGAGTGTGCGTGACCTCGAAGAAATGAAGTTGATTGCTTCAACTTTGGTTGTCGAAGAAGGTGATGAATCGTGGGAAAATCTGTTTGGGATCACAGTTGCGTCCAGTCACAATTCATCAGAGGACGAGGTCATGCCTTCGATATTGTGCCTTGATGAAGAACCCCATGAGAAGCATAAAGACAAGCAACTCAAGCGCCGCAAGAGTGCGCGGAAGTTTAATGACCAACTTCGACTGGCGCGCAGCGTGCCTTTAAGTCTTCGTATTCAAGAAGAGGAGGAAGAAAGAGCGCCAGTATCCACTGCAACATCAGCAGTATCGACAAAATCACATCATCCAAAGTCACAACTTCCTTCTCCATCATCCGCCGGAATGCTGTTACGACACCGTTCAAGCGATAACGTTTTTATGGCTGCACGAGAAGGAACCGGTGACTTACCTCCCATGCATGGAAGTCGCTTGTATGCTCTACGAAACGACTACGACACAATTACGGACGTTAACGGAGGAGCGAGGTCGGATCGTAGAAGACATAGAAAGCTGCATAAGGCGCGGTCTGTTGCCAGCATCGACACATCGATGCTACGAACTCAGCACGATCAAGTGAATCGCGCTGTTGCAAATCCTGCAGAACAGATCAAGACCATGGCCGCTCGCATGAAACAACGACGTGCAGAGAATTCCAGCAGTCCTGTCGATTTCGGAGCGCTCACTCGCCCTCAAAGCGATGCGTCAAGGTTGCTGCCGTCTACTCAAACACAGGAAAGTCTATCCATCCCGGAAAAGAAGAAGGAGGGGAAAACACTGTCAGGTGTAGCAGCTCTTCGAGCTCGCTTTGAAAAATAAAATGATACCACACGACGTAGAAATAAAGGTTTTATGCCAACATAAGCGTAGTGAACGTTTCTTCTACCTCAGGATCTAGAAACGACCACCGCCTTTAGGAGCTTTGCCCTGATACGCGTCGGGCAATTCAAACGTGACCTTCGTGTCGCTCGTATGCACGAAAAGACGACCACAGACGGGCATGATGTCCCACTCGAGTGATAGGGTCACGTTTGCGCCGCGAAGCTCATCAAACTGATCAGCGAGGAAATATTTGACGCCTTCGTCTTGAAATTGGAGCTCTCTGGCGCTCTCTTTCGTCTGCACGATCTTGTCCCAGATCACCACCTGATTGCGCGCGTTGCTGGCGCTCTGGAACTCAGCAACCACGTACACAAAGAGCTGTTTTACGTTCCAGTTGAAAACAGAGCTCAGATCTATGCAGAGTCGATCAAAGCGGATAAGAAACAGCGAAAACACACACACACAGTCATGTAGGTATCGCACCGGCATCCAAGTCGAATGAGAGCGTCGCGCGGTCCGCCTTGTCGCGGTAGTTACGCAAGGAGTGCAACTTGACAAATTCCAGACGCTTGACTACTGGAGCAGCCTCGTGTAGAAATGTGGTCAAAGTAGTGAGCGTGCACATGATGGTCAGTGCCACTAGCGACGTGAAGAACACCGCGTTCGCGCGCGTCCAGATCGAGTACATGGTCGCCACGCGTACAAATATCGCTTTTCATAAGTAGTGCATTGGCTCATATATTTTCTTCATGCAGTGCTATTGGTTAAAAGTCGAGAGCATTAAACTGTGGAAGTTGGGTTTTCCGCTGCGAGTACAAGAGCCGGTTGGCGATCAATCCCTGCAGCCTCAAGTTCCCTGAGTAGCTGCTGAGCCATGAGCAACGCGCGCAAGTGCATGATTGTGTTGGCTGCGACAATGAGCCCAATAAAGAACCCGTAACTGTTTGCATAGAAGTGAGTAGTGTCTGTTTCGCTGCTCTCTGCATCACTCGCATCACTGTAAATCGCGGCCGGTAAGATGAGCGTGGCTGCGATCATCCACATATTGAGGATCAGCATTAAATAGTTGCCCCGAATGTACCAGCGAAGCCACTGAAAACGGTGCATGTCAACTGGCGCTCGCGAGCCGTTGAAACCAATGAGGGCTGTGAACATACCGGTTGTACTGAGCACAAACGGCTGCCCGAAAAAGAGCGTCACCATGTAGTATATCATCAAGCAGATTGCAAACCATCGGCACTTCTTTAAGGATGCAAAGCGTGTGTCATCACTCTGAGCGTCACGCACAGCTTCCGGAGGAGGCACAGCCACGACATTCCCATATGGGTCTGCACCGTTCACTCCGTTGCGGTAGATGCCTTGCGGAGCATTGGGATGCACGGCAATAGTGCTACCGTGGATTTGCGACGGCAGTGGGTTCATCATGCCCAGCGGCTGGGCTATTGCAATCGGTGGTAGCATCGAATGCTTTTTAATCGCTGCCTCGGGCGTCGGTTGAGCCGAGGCGTACGGCGCATCTGTTTGCTCGGACGGTGTGGAAGTCGTCGCAGGTTCCGCGGGAGCACCCGATCTTTCTAGTGCAGAAGCCTGTGCATTGTCTGGAGCGTTCATTTTGCGGTAGCTGTCTGTCTTACTCGGATTTAATGGTGATGTCGAGGATAAAAATGAATCAAAACTGGCATATGTCATGGCTCCCACGTTCGAAAAAACTCATCAAAAGCCTTCAACGCGGGTCCAAAGCCTTCTTCGGTCATCATCCTCTGGTACTGATGTTCTTCTTGATCTTGGCCGCCACTGCCTGGCTGTGTAACCGTCCATCATTTCACCCAGGTGATGATACGTTTGACTGGACTTCGTCGTCATGTCCGATCGTCATTTACGTCCCGTAGTCGCCTCTTTTCGCTTGCCCTGTCTGGACAGCTTCCGTATCGTGTCCTTTTCTTTGGCACGGATGATGTTTCGCTCGCTACGCTTAAGTTATTGCATGCCAACAGGTAGGCGCACCGTTTCGATCAAGTGGCAAGGGTACCACTTGCTTGAGCGTGCTTGTGTATGGGTATATTGCCGTAGCGAGAGACCTGGCATATGTCGCCTTATCGAGCACATTGAGGTTGTGTGTCCATCTGATCGCCCTATGAATGGCCGCAAGAAGGACGAGCCCGTGCCAGTCAAGAAGTTTGCACAAGAATGTGGACTCAACGTGTTTGAAACGCCGTCACATCTCAAGTTACTGAAGAACTGGGACTTTCCAGTGGCAGACCAGTTTGATATTGGAGTGGTCGTCTCCTTTGGCTACTTTCTGGCACGTGGCTATCTTCGATACACATGTAAAAGGATTTAAACCCAAACGTTGATACTGTTTCGTTCCATAGCACCCGCACATGCTCAAAAATCTCCACTACGGTGCAATCAACATGCATCCGTCGTTGCTGCCAAAGGTATGGAACAAAGCAGTTGGTGTGCGGGTGCAATCAAGTGGACTTATGATATGGTTTATGGCGATAGTATCGCGGTCCTGCTCCCATTCACCACGCTCTTTTGAATGGTGACACGAAAACAGGCGTTTCAGTCATCGAAATCGACCCGACGGCTTTTGATGTTGGTCGTATTCTGCTGCAAGAATGTTACGACATTAGACCCGGCATACGATGCCAAGAGTGCGGTCAAGCCATTATTTCTGTAGTTTGAAGTATTTTTCGGCAGACATTGGATTAAAACTTTTGTGCACGTCGTTTTGGTAGGCTAGCTCAAGATATCGCCGCGTTCGGGGCAGAGTGTATTCTGAAGACGCTAAGTGACTTGCCTGCACGGAAGAAGGAGGCAGTAGTGCAAGATGATGCTCATGCTTCGAAGGCACCGAAACCCTCTTTGAAAGATGGATTTTTGTCCTTTCATGAATCTGCGACGAAAATTTTTCATGTGAGGACTTGAACCTTTCTCATGGAGTATGCACTCTGACGTACGATTTCGTGCACAAGCGTTGGCAAGCACTGAGTAGCTCTGTTGGTGTAAGCGTACAGTTCCGAGGAAAGGTGGTCAAGCTGATTGAAGTTCGCCTTCCGTCCGCACTGGATCTACAAGCTGGTGAGTCGAGTGGATTGTAGTGGTGAAAACGAGTGAGATGCACTGATACTACCTTGCAGCTCCACTAGACTTGAGCCGCCATACAGTACAACCGGCTGGGACGTTTTTTTTCGACAAGAAACGCGAGGCGCTTTGGTTACGATGCGCAGGGGATTCTTGGTTGCTCGTTTCGAAGCTGCAGCAAGCGAACCGCAAAGTTGGGGATGCATTAGATTTCTGCAACGGGTATCGACTGAAAAACATGGCATGCGAGCGGTTCGAAGAGGTGGCACAGGAAGTGAACTAGCGCTAGGAGATTGTCACGGTTGGACGATAAGGATTTACTCGCTACCTCCACATTAAGATGTGGCAAAAATATAGAAGTGTCATGTATACTTTAACAAAAATGTCATGATTGGGTTAAATAAAGGGCGTGAACCCCCCCCTTTGCCCCCTACGGTTAGGGTTAGGGTTAAGGTTAGGGCTAGGGTAACACCTTCCCTTACACGTAAGAAAATGCTGTGTTCCACGCTCTTAATTTTATTGCATTTGCAATTGCTAGGACATGCGCTCTTTATGGATTCAAAAGATCAACGCAGGTGCACGACAGGAAGGAATTTCGTACTCAAAGCTTTATGGCAAGATGAATGGCTCGGGTATTGAGCTGAACCGAAAGGTGCTAGCTGATATGGCTGCTACGGAGCCTTTTAGTTTCAAGTCAGTGCTAGAGGTTGTCAAGCACATGAAGGGTGTCACCAAGGCTTTGTGATATGTTTAAAACTGTGACATACATTGGTGAGACAGTTGATTAATTATGGAATGAACTGCAAACACAAGGACACCGTCATTGTGCAGATTTGCCAATAGAAACTTGTGCCAAACATCAGTTTTCTTGTTTCTGCCCTTGTGATTCTACTAGACGTAGAGATCGGGGCTTCGGGACATAGACCGTTTACTATGTAGCCTTCTTGATAGATTTCAGGCGACTTGAGATGTCGAGCAGAATTTCGGGCGCCTCGGCACTTCTGCGAAGTGGCTTGAATAGCTACTATAGTTGCCAAAAAATGCATGTAAATATTCACGATAAAAAAGTCTGAAGTAATACGCTTTCCTGATGGGGGGGTACTGATCAACGTGAACGCCGTGTAGTTGTACGCATCACCGCCAGCCATAAGCAAGTGCGTCAGGCAGTAAATTTTTTTAAGCGCACGTCTTTGTTGCTATTCCCTACAATACAGAAGCGAAATGTGCTGTCATTAGCCGTAGTCGAAGGTTTTACGTGACTTCAATGTGATCATGGAGCTGTATCTCAAAAAATAAGTATTTTTTGGTGTCGACGTGGAGCTTTCATGACCGACACGGTGTCCTCGCTCTTTTCTCCAAGACGATGTTACAAGTGCTTGTGTAAGGAAAGGTGTAACCTTAACCGTAACCCTAGGGGGGGGGTGTACCCAGTCACGCCCTAAATAAAATACACTCTAACGAGTCGTTGGTTAGAGGCGGTCACTTGTCATGACGATGCCAAAAGGTGCGGTGCACTGAGACGCGTGTCCAAGTGTTTTCTCTTGTATGACGCTGTTTGTTATGAAGCAGAGAAGCAGACGATCGAGCGACTCGAGGCCGAGGTGGGCCATCTGCTTGGAAAACTTCAAGGGATGGAGACAGCCCTCGCGGTTCGTCGCTGCTGCTTTTCCTTCCATGTGCTTGATTGTGTTTCTCTGATGGCGCTGATGCACGATTCCTTTTGTGCAAGCAGACTGAGCTACCAAGCGAAGCCGGCATGACGTACCTGCAGGTGAAGAACCACGCGCTACTGACGTACACTAAGCTGGAGCTCTTTTTTGTGCTGCTGAAGGTATGCATGCAATGCTATTGATCGAAATGGGAGTGTCAAAGATGCTGACCTCGTGTGCTCAAGCTGGTCGAGCCACGAAACGTAAAGGACCACGCTGTATTTAAAGAGCTCGTGCGTTATCGCACGCTGCTCGAGCGGATTCGTCCACTGGATCGCAAGCTCAAATATCAAGTCGATAAACTGCTCAAGGTGGCGCTGAGCGGCAGCAAGGAGCTCGACGAGTCGCTGAATTACGCGCCGAATCCGGACCAACTCGCTGCTGAGAACGACGAGGACGACGATGAGAGAGGAACGGATCGTCATGCTGGTGCGAACAATGGGATTTACCACGCGCCGCGCTTGGCAGCGGTGCCGTACGAGGAAGACGAGCGTGCGCACGTGAAACAGGCGAAACTGGTCGAGCGGAATCGCAAGCGGCTACAGAAGAGTACGATTCTTGCCGAATTGCGCGAAGAGTTTAGCGAGCGGCCGACCGAGATCTTGGCCAGCGGGACGAGCGTGATCGACAAGGAAATCGCGCGGGAGGAGGCGGAGAAGAAAGAGTTTGAGGAATCGCGCTTCGTGCGGGTCGTGACTTCCCGCAAAGACAAGATGCGCAAGCGGCAACGAGAGATGGAGGCGACTCGTGCTGATAGCATCGGTTTGATCGACAACTTTGCCTCCGTTCAGGATATTTTATCGATCGACAGCAGCAAACATCGAATCCCCCCACAGCCCAAGTCGAGAAAAGTTGGTGGCAAGACTGGTGGCATTTTCTCTCATCTCGATGTGCCGGTGCGTTTCGTTCGCAGCCTCATGTTTTTTCTCTCCATGTCTCTCTCTCTTCCACGTGACGAATGTAATTGACCGAAAACTTGCTCGTGCGTGTGTAGACGGAAAAAAAGAAGAAAACGACGCGAAGTGGTGACACGAGTGCGGTTCCAGGTGGCGCTGATACGACGAGGTCAAGAGACGTCCCTCCCTCATCATTAGGTCCCGCCCAGAAAAAGAAAGTCGTCTTTTCGAACGTGTTCTCGTAAACACAGGGACAAGATAACATCCGTCTATACATTCGTCACCTTGTAGTTTGGTCCCGAAACCTGCTCTTTGAACTGTTGATTTACATGATGGAGCAAGCGGAGGACGCTCTTTCGGCTGGACCAGTGCGTACGATCCGCTCTTCACGAACGTAGGCAGACGAGTGGCTTTGACCATTCGCGTCCCAATCTAGCGCGACACGGTAACAACCATCTTGGGAACGATAGTGCAACATAACCCCCGAGCCAAACGGTGTCATGACGACATCCCCCCGGGCAGCTTTAATCGCGCGTAATACACTGGAAGGATGGAGATACGCGCGTGCTCGGGACGTCGTGAGGCCAAGACATAAACTAACAACGTGCACGCCATCTTCATCACGAACGTGTTCCAACATGCCCGATCCATAGATTGTGTCGACGGGTTGCCCTAGGATACCACGCACGGGACGCTCAAGACTTTGGACCTGAAAGAAGCCGCGCATGGACACAAAGTCCACGACATAAATGTCATCCGTACGTCGATGCAAACGCACAGTTCCTTCGCCAAAGGGTGTCTTGACCAATGTTCCCTGAGAAAATAGCGTCGTCTTCGTCTCGGTACTTTCATTCGGACCACCCGCGTTACTAGAAAGTAAATAACTGAACGGACTTGCCAATAACTCGAGCGTGTTACGTCTCACATGGGTGGGCGTCGTTGGAACATCCTTCGTTTGGTCCGCCTGGACGTAAACAAGAGTCCCGTTGAAATCTCGGTTCTGTAAACTACCTTTCAGGACCCCATAATACGGTTCACGCATCCTTGTGCTCGCGAGACCAAACACCGTCTCAATATGGCGCTTGACGCCCGTCTCCTCAGCGTACGGCACAATCGTTTCGACAGCTTCAGCACCAGACGTTGTAAAGCCATATCGAAAGAGCTGGAAAATGCCACCACTTGACAAAGGTGCAGGATCCTTTTTCTCCGTCAAACGCTTTTTTGGAGTAACTGGGACAACTTCCATGGCAAGAGATACAGGCGTGAAGAAATCTCTCGTGAAATAAGCCATGACGTTCTGTCCATCGGAAAGACTCCAGTCAGTCAATGCAATGGTATAGACCTGATCGGCTGGACGATAGCTACAAATCACGCCATTGCCAAACGTTGTCGTAACCGTCGTGCCAATAGGAGCTGATCCAATCACTGGTACAACTGTGCTTTTGCCAGAACCTAATCCAAGCATCGAAAAGAAGCTTCGAGGCGGAGATTCAGGAGAGAGCTGCAAGTGCCACTCGTGAACGTAGACACTCATGGACGAGACAGGATCACCACTTTGAGTTTTCCTCTCGAGATGAAGCAGTCGTAATTCGTACACGCGATCCTCTTCACGAAAACTAACAACCACACCACGCCCAAACGGAGAATCCACAACTACTGTCGCGGCAAATAAGGGCTTGACACCCGAGCTACCAGGTACAAATGTGATGAGCTTCTTCGTGATAAATCCAATGCCAGAGCGCACACCTGCAAACATTCGTGGTGATGCGGACCCATTTGGTGTATAGGTTTTCCCTACTGGATGAAGCGACTCTCTATTCAAATATGCCGTCATTTGCAGCACATTCTGATTGCCAGGGATCGATACTGTGTACATTTCATCTTCGGGACGGTAACTTATGACACGACCGATACCAAATAATGTTTTTACGAGTGTGTTTGGAGCAAAGACTCGGGCAGGAGGAGCTGGATGGAACTTGACGTAATTCAACGAGCTTTTCGCTAGAGGCGATTGACTTGTACTAACGTATACAGTCAGGCTATCTTCAGGTAAATATGCTTGTGCTCGTCTTGCCGTCGAAGAATGCCAATCTATCAAATCTACTCGATAAATGCCATCGGTTCCACGAAATTTACGAACAATGCCGCGTCCAATTGGTGTACGAACTAGCGAGTTCAGAGAATACGCTTGTGGCTTCATCACAAGAGGGATGGATCCATACTTTTTACATAACAGAGCATTCGCCGCAGTAAGATCACGGTTCAGCAGCAACCTCGCACGTTCCCGACTCTGAGGAGTGAGCCACGTATGAATGCCCTCAAAAAACAGCTTGGCATCATCAGAAATCTTTTTCAACCCAATAAGTCGAATCTTCTTCATACGATAAGCCTCAACTGCTGCCCCCACATATGTATCGAAAAACACAATGTTCATTTTGCGCCATCGTTCCAAGTCTTTTTTCGAATGATAGTTAAACATTTTCTCCATCGGCTGCACGCGCTGAAAAAAAGCGGCCTCGAGAGCATTCGGACCAAATTTTTCAACGATGAGCTCGGCAGCTCGGACGTCACCTTGGCCATTGTCTCCGACAAAAACGTGTTTAAATTCAGGATATAGTTGATAGAATTCACAAAAGTTTTCAAACTTTTTCTGTGCCATAGGCTCTAAATCACCTTGCCACATAAACGCACGACCTGATTTCAGATTCCCCGCGAGCATCGTGGGTAGTGTGTGCATCCCCATCTTCTCATGCAGTGCCACAAATTTCGCATAGGATTTTTTCTCCGATACATCCTTGTACACGTGAGGACGTGCGGACAGAAAGACGAGGTTCCCAATACGATCGTCTGTCCACTCATCTGGTCCCACTGTGCCCATGTCGAGCTCCCGATAGAAAGCCAATACGCCAGGATACAAAGTATGTCGAGGAAAGCGCGTGTCTAGACCTGCTGGGTACCGACCACCCGAAGAATAGAGCGTATCATCGACATCACTCAAGACTTTACGCCACGCGTGCTGCCCTCGACTACGACCTCGTTTCGTTCCCAGACGCATGTGAGCGATCTGGACACTGGCTTCACGTTGTATGTGACTCAGAATATCCGCTCGAATCGTCGGGTCGCGAATGTCATTGAAGACGAGTTTGTGCATACTATGAAAGTCGCCTTTGGCATCGGTATACGTTTTCAAGTTGCTCAGATCGTCTCCTAGTGTCTTGAGGATAATATTCCGCACCCACTTCTCGGCCATGGGATGGGCACTGATTTTCATCACCATTAACGCATCCAAGAGCAAGGCGCGAGACATGACCGAGAGGTCCGCGAGTCGTGTCGTGCACAACAAGTCGAGGATCAACGTCCGACTTTGATCTTCGCGCACTTTCGAATGGTCCTTGACTTTGTAAAAGAGAAGCGCCAGGGGAATGTGATTCACCACGTAATTCAATTCATCTTTGCCTGCGCCTGCAAGAATCCGATAGATTTTGTGTTCGCGCCGCTTCACTTCGGCGAGATTCAGCATATTGTTGATCGTGCTCGGTAAATAGTGGCGATCAATGCGACTGACGCACTCGACGAGCAAGTTAGTCTTTTCTTCGGCCGTGGCCTTGTACTTAAATAAATTATGTGAAAAATGCCGCGTCGCTTCCTTGAGGCGCGGTCGACGACTAATTTCTTGGCGGTGCAAGAAGCGATCAAAGTAGTGGACGCTCATGGTGAACCCAAACACAAGCACGAGGCCGAGGGTCGAATTCCATTGCCCCACGGCAAGCGGCGAGTCGCGAATGTAAAGTACCGCGGCGCTAAACATGAAGGCCGTGCCGGTCCAGAACCGATTTTCAAATTCTTGCGCATCGTGCCAGCGCCATTTGGATTCCGTGGATAAGTACAAGACAATGACGTACATAATGCCAAGCCAGGAGGCACACAAGACGGGTGCATACGCAAAGAACGCCATGACCGCGAGAACGAGTAACACGCCCAAGAAAATCATCATCACGAGCACAAGGGCACTGTTCGCTGGCTCATTCTTTTTTCGTCGTGGTTCTACTCTTGTGGGTACTTGCATTCGGCGCGAATAGGTTTGCGTCGTCCGCAACGAGAGCGGGGACGAGGAGGAGACGACCTGGACGTGGTCGATTTGGGTCTGTAGCGTAGTAAAGGCCATGAGGAGAGACGCTGTCTCACGAGGCCGATCGCTGGTGTGGATGGTAACGTTACGATCGACGTTACGAGAAGCGCTGGAGCGTCAAGCCAGAGGGTACAGTGGGTGCGGGTACGCACGCACACGTTCCTTGACTTTGGGCTGTCGCAGTCACACCAGTTTGCCAGCGCGGAAAGCGACCCAAAAGCCCAAACGGAAGGGGCTCAAAGGACCCAAAAGCCCAGAACGAAGTGGTCCAAGGACCCAAATTTAGTTGGATTAAACACTTTTTCGTCCGGTTGAAGTTTGGAAGGTGTTGTACATACATCTCTGCCCTCTTGAGCGAGACTATATAAACTTCAAGGGATGCGTGACAGAGTGGCGCATATGCATTTTGGCTACTTTAGGAATTGGACTGTATTTTTGCCTATATTAGGATGTTTAGGTTCGGATTCGTAAGTACGCTTTTATAGGGATAACCAGGGCAGCAAGTGAGGCAGCGACTAGGAAAAAAACAAAAAAAAGTACCAAAAAGGATATACTTTTTTACCTTTTTGGGGCTTTTATGCGCGGATCAAGGCATTTAAAGTTGGACATATTCGTACAAGACCAAAAAAGGTATACTCAATGTTTGTGTATTTGTGTCAGACTATAATTTAGTTATAGTCAAATATATTACGTTTGCATTTTCTTTCTCTTTTTTGCGACGAGACGTTTTCTTTGGCCGTTGATTCTTGGCGCTACGCATCCTCGCACATACATTGTGCTAATTACCTGACTAATTAACAACGCATTAACACGCAAGGCAGTGGTTGTGACGACTGCTGGATTTGTTGTTGAGATTATTGATTATTTGACTGATTCACGTGGAAGGACGTTTGACTAAGTACAAAGTTACGTTTGGAGTGGACGCAGGGCATACTAAGTTGAAGTTTACGCATTAAGTTGTAGATTATCGATTTAATTAACATGGTAAAGCACGTCGGAGATCAACACATCAGCATTATAATCAACATAGTTTTTATAGATCCTCGTCTGTCATCGTAATTCTAATATACCAAGAATAACCAACTTGTCAATAATTGCAGCATTCAAAGGTACTTACGAGGCAAGGCAGAGTACGAGACTAGGAGTAGAGTGCCATTAAGAATATAACGATCAAAGGTAAGATATATGCAACTCTGCTCAAGTCAATCCGGCTAACATCTATTAACAACCCATCTGAAATATTCACAACTCACCTGGCAAACGCCAGCCGCCGACCGCACATAAAAGTCCCAAAAAGGTTAAAGTATATCCTTTTTTGGTACTTTTTTGTTTTTTCCTAGTCGCTGCCTCACTTGCTGCTGGTTAGTCTTTCACTTGCTGCCGTTTAGCCCGTCCCGATAACCAGGCCACTTTATTTGTGGCCCTAGGGCCTTATTTATGGGAATGGGCCATGAATAAGTTTTGCTGCGGGCCATAAATAAAATATACTTTCTTTTTTGTTTCGCAGTGCGTGGGGACTGCATTGGCTTCGAAACTCTCAACTCATTTCTTCTCTGTAGGCGATGTATCCTAAAAGACAGCTACATTCAACCCTTCATATGTCGAGAAGTATGGTCTCCACATCTCGGCGCGACATCCTCAAACACAGAAGGTTGTCTCGGTTGAGTGTCGCTTCTGTGCTGAATTCGGATGTGAATGAAAGATCGGTGCCAAGCGCAAGGCTACGTGCAATGTCCACTTCTTCACGTCGTTTCGAGCGGACCAAATCAAGGCTCACTTGGAGAACTAACACCCGAATAAATGGGAAGAGTACAATCAGAGCAGTAAAGAGGAGAGGGAGTTGTTCTTTAATGGGCGTCCCTTCAAGTCTACTATGCATGCCCATTTCGCTGGAACGCAGACGGCGTTGCACTTCTCGGTGAACAAGGACATAGTTGATGTTCTTATCGGGGAAATGCTGTTTGATCCCGATGCAGATGAGGAGGTTGCGTCTTCCCGTGAACGCGCGCCTGCTGCCTTCGTGGACCTTGCTGCTGCTGAAGAGATGGAGGACTCAAACGGCAAGGATCAGACTCACCGCTACAGTATTATGGCATGTTGTCTCGTGATTTACAGTGTGCTGTATATACTATTAACATGCATATTCTAGATTGCCAATCATGTTCAGTTCAACTTGACTATTGATTATCTCGCTGTTGGTGTCACCTTTAGACAAATCATGTCCTTCATTACTGCTACGAAAGAAAAAACGGGACTCGCATCGATCGGCTGCTTCAATGAGGCCTCTTTGTGTCGATACGCTCGCTTCATTTGTGCGCTGTGCCTGCAGAAGACTGCAGAGATGTTGATGGCGCCCAATGTATGGGCCTTCTCGATTGCTCTCGATATGTCTACTCATCAAGGCGCGTCGTACCTTGACATCCGAATTCGTCTCTGTTGGCAAGGAACGATCCTAAATCTTCATCTTGTATCTGTTCCTGTGTTTGAGAGGCACACTAGTGAGAATATGTCAACATATCTGTAAAGTTCCTCGACTGTATCTGCCGAGAATGGCGAAAAACTCTTGACGGCGTTGCGACTGAAGGCGCCCGCAGTATGACAGGCCGCATTCAAGGTTTGATGTCTGAAAATAACTTAATTCGTTGTATGATAGTGTTCAGTGCACTCATATCCGTCTCTATAGGTCTCTCAACTCGATTTGAGCAAGTGGCACTTCCTGAACTTATTCGGATTTGGTGCGGATGTCAACAGCTGGATTTGTTCATGCAGGAGTTCTTCAAAGCACTTTTGGACGAGCAGTTTTATTGGACATTAACGAAGTTCGTTGGATACCTTCGCCGGCAACAGATTCTCATCTCGGAGATCAAGTCACAGGCGAAGAAGCTACAGGATACGCGCTGGGAGTCCATGCATCGCACGAGCTTCTGGTTCAAGATCCATCGCATCCCAGTCTGCGAGTATGTCCAGCAGAAATAACCGAGTTGTGCTTCATCAAAGTCGTGGTGGATTGTGCTCATGGCTGTTTAGAACATATCAAGTGTTGCTTCGATCGCTTCCAAGACTCTCCAGGGTCACACAACGCTGTTTTCTCAGCAGCGTGAAGCTTTGGAGAAGCTCGTTGCTACGTTGATTAAGCTCTTCAACGCCCGATATATCAATGATTCAGAGCGTGAGGCACTTGGAGCTGACGACAACTCGATTTTGTCTACCGAAGGTCGGTTTAGCCTTAATACGGACGATATTCGTGGGTTTTTGGAGGTAAGTTCATTATACTTTAGTGGTCTGCTGTTAGTATGTATATATCTGGCAATCTTGATATGGTAGGACCTTGTAACCTTTGTTGTTGATTGCGTTGAAACGCTGACAGAGGAATACCTTCGGTCACTTCTGCTCGACCTTGGTCATGCTGTTTGAAAGCCAATTTCCGGTATTGGGTCCATCTCGGCTGAGAGAAGCTTGACAAATGAAGCTGGTACAGCTCTTCCTGACGTGCTTCCTCACCAGCTCGTGCAACTACGCCGCCGAGATTTTAATTCTGTTGTCCGCACTTATCGCGAGCGACTCCTTACTCGATGGTCTACCTCAAGAGTTGATTTGATCGAGCAGGAGTTCCTTTCGCTTCTCGCAGCGTTTGAATCGGAGGAGGCATTTAAGACCGCCCTGAGAGGATGCAATGAGGCAAAGAGCTTCGAGGACGGCTGGTCACTAACGGAGGGGTTGTTTTTCGGTGCTACAAGAGTTCTGGGGCGGTTTAGCCTCCGTATTTCCAGGCACAGCTAGTGTCGAAAGTGACTTTTCCATCGTGAAGTATGTCAAAAACGACTTCCGGAGTCACAGATTTCTCTCTGGAGGGAATTCTACGAGCCAAAAATTCCGGCAGTTACTAAACGTTAATACTAAATAAACCCTAAGTTTTCTGTAGGGTCGTAAATAGGCCATAAACGTTTTTCCTACCAGGCCATAAACAGTTTATTTATAGTAGATATGGCCTGGGCCATATTTAAAGTGGCCCTGGGATAACCTATTCGCACATGCTGTTTTTCCTAACGGCACATGATTGGGTCATCCACGCATATGAGAATAGGTTATCCCCTTATTTTTAACGAATGGGGGAGGTCCTTCAAATGTAGCCATTTAATGCTTACTAATGATGCATTTATAAAGTAACCCATTGGTCCTGAGATGGAACTCGCACTGCCTTTATCTGCAAGAGCAGCGTGTAGGCGACGGCGCATCCGTGATTCTGGCTAAGGATAAAGTTTTGCCTTTATGAAGCTAACGTGAAAAACCAAATTTGGAGCTTGAAGTGGAAGCTATTAAGGATTCCTAGAAATCGTAGACGTTGATGCCGAGCCTGACATGAAGATCAGTTTATGGAACTTAGTGTGCTCTATAAACAGGAAGAGATGGAGCAGGCGAATCTCTACGAGGCACTCGAAATGTCCATCTTAATGCACGACGAACTGTTGCGATAGATATTAGTAGCATCTTAAGTAAACATGCGTCGGATACGTTGTTGATCTCTTCTACGGAAGTGCTACAGCAATTTTGAGAGAGCAAATCGAAAGTTGAGGCGAAAATCTGCAAGAAGAACAAGCAATCGCTTAAGGAAACCGCAACAGGCAGCTCAAGTGGCAGCGGGACGGAAGACAAAGTGAAGGGTATCTCCTAATTGATGAAAAAACGCGGCGGAACTTGTTGGATAGATCGAGATTAACACATTGGTAAAAGGTACGAATAAAAGAGCGTAAAATGCATTGCGTGTTTGTTTCTGATCTTGGGTAAAAGATTGCGGTGGATTTAGTGCTAAATCGAACAAGGCACAAAGTATAACATAAGATTTTTGTTGACTGAGGTAGATTTACCACTTGTCGACCCCAAACTCGGCAAGAAGCCGCAGCAGCTGTCACGACACAAATTAGTTTACTTTGCTCATTTACGACACACAAACCTTGAACTTCTACATTCAAGATTGGGTGCCAAGCTTTCACTTGCTGTACATAAGGGGATAACCTATTCGCACATGATGTTTAATGGGATATTTGATTAAGACTAAAATAGGAATTCCATTAGCGTCACCATAGCAACCACGCGTGGATGATTCAATCATGTGCCGTTAGGAAAAACATCATGTGCGAATAGGTTATCCCCTTTTATATTATTACTAGGGGATAGTACCCGTTGTTCCGACGAACTGTTTCATTAAAATTTCATTGAAACTACTGTATATCTACACTTACTTCGAAACAAAACGAAATAAGATTTTTTTTGCTGTCAACGACTGCGTGTGCGATCTCGGACATTGCCTGCTCCCACCGTTGCGAGATTTTGCAACCTCATTAAATGTAGTGCTTCGTCATAAATGACGTTACGCATTAGTCGTCGTCCTACAGACTCGCGATCGGAAATACTGCCGTCATAACCATCTCCCACCATTTTGGCGCCGACCACGATGGCTGTTGGAAGTTGTACTTCATTTGGTCGTTCTATTGCATGCAAATCAAATGAAGTTCCAGATACACCACCTAATCCCCCTCCATTCGCTGCCGCACCTGCTTGTACACCTACACGTATGTGATGTGCTGTTCAAGCATGGATTGAAGTTTCTCCATCATACGCCGGTATATATGCGGAAAGACATTCATTCGAGTTAATCCCGTGGTACCAACGGAACGAATCGGGAGGATAATCTCGCCACTATAACACTCAACGGCCAATGAAAGCCGCGCGCATGTTTTTCTCGCAATGATATGAAATGTAAGGATACTGGCGCTGCAGGCTCGGCATGGTGGCTTCACCGTACCCTTAGTATACTCAAAAGTCTCTTGAAGTATCTGCTGCATTTCTTCCATGATTTCGGATTATGCTGGTCTGCAAGCGCAAGATATCCATCGACTTGTATTTGCGGGTCATGTATATAGATCCGTGCAAATTTGGGCGTATCCTCATTGCCAAATAGGAGGCTACCGTTGAGATGGTCAAGTCCCCTCCATGTTGTGGATGCCGCTTGTGCCATATTTCTGCACCAACTAATGTCCAAGAAAATACATTGTTCTATGTTCACGAAAGTCTTTGCCCCGCCAAGTCTGTTATTTAAGCAGACGACGCAACATTAATTATGGTGGAGGTATCAGCGGTAGTTTAACCTTCCCGCAACTGCAGCAAGTTAAGAAACGTGAGCGCGCACAGCGAAGATCATGTTACGCGCAGTGCAGCGCATCGCAATGCATCCAGCTTCCATTTGACCGATTTTTAGTCGAAGCCGCTGCTTAATCCCGTCGAATACACGCCGCACTCGTGGTAGATCCTGTTTAGCCGGCCTTCAATCGGCGGGTGCTTTTGTGTCAGGACTGCACATTCAGCACTTCAAGTGTTTCTACTCTCAGTGCATCTTGCGTAAACTGTATCTCTTTTCCTCCCTGCGCATTGGCCACTTCTTGATGTGCACCTGTTCGAGCTGAACGTCGCTCCTGCCTGTGACGGTTCCTCCCCATTAAAAGACACTTGAACTAAACAACCACCACAGCTGTTCAAGGCTGGTCAGTAAGAAATTGTGTTTTAAATAGTATATATGCTGAAAACAATAGATAGTCTTGCCCAGGAGCGTCGCACAGACGGACAGACGGAAAACTTCAAGTGTAGTTACCCGTATTACCGACGAGGTACGGGAAAGTCACGTGACCGGGAGACGGACGGAAAACTTTTATATACGTAGAAGATGTAAAAGCGCTATTTCTAACCAATGATAAAGTCGAATAGTTTTTCAGTTAACTTTAAAAGCGCTATTTGTAATCAATTATAAAATCGAATTCAATTATGTCCCATTTATAGTATAGTTTGACATCGACTAGGTACGGGATCGCGACCATCATTCTATTTTATACATAGATCGAGATATTCGTTTAGGTACGGGATCATCGATGACGATATGAATTGCTATTATATAGAAATATACTTTTTACTTAAACCAAACACAACCTACTTGCTTCCCGTGTGCCCCTACGCTGATCACGTAGGGCGCGCTTCTTCGAGGAAACTACTCCCAGACTGTCAGGCGCTTACGGCCGGTAAACTCACCCGGATAATTGGCTGTGCCCCCAATTCGTGTCAATTTCGTGCACTTCCACACTAAGTCTTCCCGCATCTACACGCATAGGTAGAAGACAGTTTCCTACAAGGGTTTAGGGTTTAGGGTTTAGGGTTTATGGTTTAGGGTTTAGACCATAAGCTGTAAACGGGCTCAGGATCAAGAGGTTGCGTTCAGAGTTTTTTAGCATCGCGTTCCTGTTGAAATATTCAATATTACGGTTTGAACCAAAAACGGGGTACATGTTTATTTCATTAATAGCATTGTTAATTTCGTACTCTTACGATATAAGATGTCGTACTTAAAGATTTTAGTACCTATTCTTAGGTACGAATGAGTAGTATAGGATATCCGACAGATGTCGGATCGCTACAACTTCAACTCTTATGCATGTTAGGATAGATAACCACTTCTCGATACACATTCAATTGAATAAGTCCCTGAATTGATTATCTTCATCTACTGTGTGCGAACTGTCTTGGGATTTTAGTTTTGTCGTCAACGGATAATTGGTTGCGATAAATTCAACAAACGAATTCAGAATCTTCAAAGTATAAAGAAGCATCTACGACTCAAGTTTCTACGTATCTACGCAAGGATGAGCCAGAAACATTTCAACAGTTATATTGCTACTTCGTATGATCAGTGCGTTTAAAGTCAATATTACGCACCACCAAGCTATTCGCCGCTCGAAAATTTCCGAGAAGTTCCTGTACGGAAAGTTCTCTATACTTGGTGTTTTTTATGAGAGAGGTGGCTCAAGTGAAAAATTCATTCTTGTAACTATTTTGAAATACGCTGTTCAAAGGATGTATATCTCACTAATAGTGAACTACAACCGACTGCGCCAGGATTTTTAGTATGTCATCGAAATTTTGAGCCCACGCAAACAACAAACTCTTATGCATGTTGATTACGGAAGGATTCCCAAGCGTTAACTGCGTGGCTCAGGAACTTGATGAAGATACTTCAAATGCCAAGAAATTTGGAAACCTTTCGGTAAATTATGAGGGTAACATAAGAACAAAGGTCGTGCTATGGTTGCGGTCTTGAGGAACAAATCGCAAAAACCGCACCCAAGAAAACGGAAGAGAGGAGTCTAAAAGGTTGAGAGAAGAAAAAAAGGAACGTTTCATGTGGTGCCAGAAATGAAAATCGTATTGTACTGAAGTAAATCAAGGTTTTTCCTCAAAACTTGCTCCAACATCGTCAAGTTTCGATGAAAATCTCGACAGTGGCATCCAGGCCGTGGTAAAAAGTTGCCTGAAGAAGAAAAAATTGTGGGACTGAGGAAGATATAATTCTTATTACCTGATGGTGACAGTTTGAAGATCACGAAATTTGGCAAGGTCAACTTGAAGCGTAAAGCGGTTTGTACACATTACGCTTACAGATTTATACTTCGCGCCAATCTGACAAAGAATTTAATTTATCTTGGTTGCTTTAGAACAAAGGGGTGTTTGTTGGGTTTAGAGTTTAGGGTTCAGGCATTTTAAAACCAGATTTTTCTTCGTCTTTAAGTGTTCGGTTCTGGTTTTGTTGATGCTTGCACTCAACAAGGTTGGAAAATACGTTTGAGGAAGTTTCGAACATAGTCGCGACCGAAGAGTTGAAAAAGGTTGTCGAAGAAAGAGCGTTGCATCATTTCCACTCACTGTTGTCACCTAAACTACAATGCAGTTGAAAAGATGGCTGGGGACCCCGGGTTAGCCATTAAAATTACGGACAATTCACATCCAAAGTGTCAGACCTGCACCGAAGGAAATGATCAAGGAAGAAGTAGTCCAAGGAAAACTCCAAAAACTGCGCCCGTAAATGATTTAGTGGAGTGATATGCCGTGATCTTAAAGGTTTGATAGCCCATCGCAACGGACGTGGAAATCGGTACTTAGTGGTATTAATTGATCATTTCTCAGATTACGTTCGCGTATTCAGTGCTCGAATTTAAGACCGAGCAGCAAAGATGTTTGATTAATTCCTGTTTTGTTTGAAACGAGTTTAATTGCCGGATTCACGTTTCACGATCCGGTGGGGGTTGCCAATGTCAGAATGTCGATCTTCTGCAAACTAACCGGGGTTCGACGACAACTTACCACGGTTCGGTTAATTGCCTTTGAACGCCGGTTTTTTGTTTTACTTTCAAACGGGAATGCAAACGGATGAACCAAATCATTCTAATAGGTTCGGTGCATGAACATACAAAAAGTTATAATGTAACAGGGTTGCTTGCAATGTAATTATTGCGCCAATGGGTAAGAATATCTTAAAGCTTTTTGTTTTCTATTATTTTACTAATATCTCTCTATATATTAAGAAATAGAAAGAAAGAACTGATGTCGTGATCCCTTACCTAATCAAAATCGCTCTTTAATATAAACCGGACCTAATTGAATTAACTATTAAATAAAAAGCGCTTTTACCTATATAACCAACCCTGCCTGCTCCAGCTTTAGCTCACCCCAATGACACCGACAGCAGATATTCCGCAATCACGACGAACCCGACTGGATTGGGAGCGGCGTTCTCGACAACTTATTCTTGAAACTACAGAACAACAATAACAACAAGAACAACGAAATCGACTAGCTCGGGAGTAGCGTGCTCTACAACGTATTCTTGAGACGCCAAAAGAACATTTACGGAGAAACGGACTGGCTCGGGAGCAGCATGCTCGACAACGTGCTGTTGAAACGCAAGAGCAACAATAACAACGACTCCAAGCACAGGCAGCGGCAAGACGTTCTCAGCGTGCACGGCAGCTTCTAGAATACCACTTTTGCGCCTCTGAATCGGAGTTCCCCCTTGCAAGTCAAGAGATCCAGCAAATTCCGTCTCACTTCGCTTTGTGTTCAATCGGGATAACTTCTGCTGCCACAACTTCGGTGGATTGATGAGCGCGTGAACGGTCCTGGATCAACCCTTGCACGCCCACTTTTCACATTGTGCTGCGGCCGCGGCAAGGTGGCCAACATCCCACTATTGGAACATCGACCAGAGCCGCTACGAAGTGTGCTATGGGATCAAACGCATATTGCCCAAGTATTCCGCACCAACATCAGGGTGCAAAGCAACGTGCTGTCGTTCACGTCCCTGGGTGCAAAGTTGGATGAACGGTTTACGCAGGGAGGGGTGTACGCCTTTCGAGTCCAAGATGCTTTATACCACCGAAAGGGATCGCTGTTGCCGGATCCCGGTCACCCAAGGAAGTTCTCGCAGTTGCATAACACTGACAGCAACGACGCTTAGTGGCCGCATGATGTCTTTCCTCATCTGGATGGGCGAATGATAGGGAAACTTCAAGCCATGCTCGAACAGCACAACCCGTACCTGCATCTGTACGAGCAGGTGATGGAGGTCGATCAGGTGATGGATCTGGAACTCCGTCTACTTTGCCTGGAATCGAACGACCGAAGGTGGTACAACACCCGGACTGCCAATGAGGTCGGCGTCATCATGTGATAAATGGTTACGACAGCAGTAGTGCTTTTCGCGACATTTTTCTGAAGTGTCACGATGGAATCCTCCAGCACTCCCCGCTTGACTATGTGCTTCTTATTCCTGACGGTTGACAGGGGTGGAAGTCTGTCGACCGTATGGGGAAAAGAAGCACAAGGGAAAATGTGATATATACCGCTGCGGGTATTTGATTACGACGCTGAAGAGGGAGGGTTGATTGACAACAACGATTCTATCCGTGGGTGAGGCGGAACAAGCCATATCTCGCGGATGCAGTACTATTCCTACATTCTGAACCCTCGTGCACCTAGCGCGCACCTCGTTATGCCTGGACGCCTGTTCCAGCAATATATCGATCACGCGTGGGTATTCGTGGAGCAAAATCGCCTACAGTAAATTGCCGACTACCAAGTCGATCTGCGGTGTGAGTTGTACTCTGAAATCATGGATGCGATAAACGACGGTGACGCAAGTTGATCGCAAAATGATTTTGCCCTCCACATTGTCTGTAAGCGATCGACAGGTGAGAAGGATGCCATGGCAATTGTGCGCAAGCGTGTTCGACCAGACCTCTTTGTCACCTTCACGTGTAATCCAAAGTGGACCGAGATCACGGCTGAGTTTGAACCACGACAGACCGCCCAGGTTCGACCGGATTTGGTTGCGAGGGTGTTTAACATCAGATTCTAGGAGCTCATGCGTGACCTTACAGACCAGAAGGTTTTTGGGACTGTTATCGGCGAAGTCTGGGTGATCGAATTCCAAAAGCGTGGCCTCCCACATATGCACATCCTCCTCATCGCGGACGAGGATTTCAAGTTCCTCACCCCTGAGGACATTGACTGGGCAGTGTCCGCGGAGATCACTGATCCATCGACACATGCAGATAATTATGATTCCGTGACCCGCTGCTGGATGCACGGACTTTGCGGTGGGGAGAATCCAAACGCGCCCTGCATGGAGGATCGCAAATGTAGGCCAAGCGCTACCCGAGGGCATTCGCCGACCAGATATAGATATAGGCCGAGGTGGACGGTTACCCGGTGTACCTACGGCAGGATGACGGAAGTTTGTTTGTGGATGCAAAAGGTCGGCATGTGGACAACCCCTGGATCGTGCCGCATAATATGTTCCTCGCTTTCAAGTACGATGCGCACATTAATGCCGAGGTGGGTCTGACGTGATATGGTAATTCATATTGGCTGACAAATAACCGTTAACTTCTGTACGTTTGTTCCTCGATCACTGCTGTCATCTGCTCAAGTACGTCTACAAGGGACACGAACGCACTACTGCGGTGCTTGAGACGGGAACGAGATTAAGCTGAACATTAACGCTTGCTACGTCTCTGACCCAGAAGGCTGCTGGCGGGCTTCAATATGCACGATCACTGGTCGTCGGTGCATCTTTTGCAGGTCCATATGCCTGATCAGCAGCAAATCGTGTTCAACACCGATAGGAACTTGGTCGATGCGGTAAACGCTGACCGGGCGCGTAAAACAGCTCACACGGAATGGTTCATCGCCAATCGAGCGAGTAAGTTTCTCGCAACACAACCTATCTGGAATTCCCGTAGTCGTTTTACGATGAAGGAGTGGAATGTCCGGGAAGGAGGAGTGTGCATCGGCCGACTCTACTTTCTGAGCTCCAACGTTGGGGAAATATATTTCTGGGCACTTTGCTGACAACCGTTAAAGAGGTGACACCATTTGCCCGATTACGGACGTATGATGGTGTGGTGCACTAAACGTTCAAGCCTTCGTGAAGCCTCTGAATGCAGATCGGGAAACAACTACGCTCATTGCTCTACACCATTCTCATCAATGGGTCAGCTGCAGAGCCATGGTCGAGTTTGAAACGGACATGTCATAATATTACGTACACCGGCTGTTCCAACAGGAGAATGCATAGCCGTCAGAGGAGCAGATCAGAACTTTTTCGCTAAAGTATATTGCGCAGGTCCTTCTTCCTTTTGATAACGCGCTTACAGACTTCAACCTCCTGGAGCCTGCGTTTGCGACGGATGAGCCAAAGGCAACCACTTCATTGCGGAGCAGCTTGCGTTGGATACCGACTCATTGAGACAACAGAGCGAAAAGGAGGTCCAGTAGAGAAGCTCACCGTCTACCACCAGCACCATCTTCATTGACGGACCTGGCGGGACGGGGAAAATATTTCTTGAGAACCTCATACTAAAGTCAGTGTGAGGCCAGGGGAAGATTGTGATTACGTCCGCATCCTCCGGTAATTGTAGCATTGATTCTGAAAGGGGGCCACACGGTCCATTCAAGGCTCAAGGTTTCCATTGACTTGAAGTACTTAACAGTGTGTTCAATCAGCAAGCAGAGCGACCTTGCGGATCTGATTCGCCGGACAGCGCTGATGCTCTGGGATAAAACCCCCGTGATGAGTAAGTTCGCTCTTGAGGCCGTTGAACGTACAATCCGTGATATCATGGATCGACCCGATGCTCCGTTTGGAGGAATCAGGTTCGTGTTATCGGGCGACTTTCAGCAGGTGCTGCCTATTGTCCCAAAGTTTCTGAGTCCTGATATTGTTGCTCCATCTATCAAGGAGTCTTACCTGTGGATGTGCGTGTACGTGTATTGCTTACGGCAAAACATACGTGCTGTGAATGCCGAGACAATTGCGGACCTTAGGAACTGAACCTTTGCGGATTGGTTACTCGCACTTCGGTACGACCGACTGAAAAAAAAATCGACGCAGATCAGATTTGTTGTACTGCGTTGATGGTGGCCAACACCAGACATTGGATGGACTGATTAACGCGATTTATGATGGCATTGACGATGCCGAAATGAAAGCACGTGCCACCGTGCAATCCTTATCGTCCACATGACAATGAGGCCGAGATCAACCCATCCGTCCTAACGTGGTTCCGGGTGGGGGAGAACATGAATTTCTCAGCGCCAACAAAATTGACGATGAGGAGGATGATGAAAATGCTATCCTGATAGAGTTCATGAACCGGCTGATGTGAATGGATGGCCGCCGCTTCGACTGGCACTGAAAGTTGGCTCACTAATCATGCTTCTGCGGAATCTTGATGCATCCAACGGGCTTTGCAACGGCAGGCGCTGCATTTTCCGCCGGTGTTCCTCACGTGTGATGAGGCTGAAGTCTTGAGGGGTGATCATGCAGGTACATTTGCTTTATCCCGCGCATTGCACTAACAACTGAGCAATCAGGCCTGCCCTACACAGTCCGTGGAAGCGGTTTCCTGTGCGCTTGGCCTATGCGATGACGACAAACAAACCATAGGGAGAGAAGCTGCACAAGGATGGTATATGTCTCAAAAGGGACGTGTTCTCACATGGCCAGTTGTACGTCGCCTTTTCATGGTCGACAGCACCGGAGAACATCTCCGTCCTTTTGGAAGTTGAGTCTGCATAACGACTAATGCGCAACGTCGTTTATGAAGAGAAACTACGTTCAATGAGGTTGAAAAATCTCGCAACAATGTCCGAGATTGCACACGCAGTCATTAACAGCAAAAAGTAAAACTATTCTCTTTTTGTTTCAAAGTAAATGTATATATACTTTAGTTTCAATGAAATTTCAATAAAACAGTCCGTCGGAACGACGGGTTCCATCTTCTAGTATAAAATACTTGAAAAATAACGGATTCGAACCGATAACATTTTCGGTAAACGCAGCGACTACGCTGCTGCGAGGAGCAACGTCCACCAGCGCAAGAACCTTGTCCTTGTATATGATGAATGCCGTCTAAAGCCTTTGTTGAGCTCATTATTCAATGGGCCTAAGTAGTGTTGAACTACTGACTTAAACCTTAACAGGCGTACTCTTTGACCCACTGAGCTAGAGGACCTTTCAATAAAAGGATTCGAACCTCTGATCCCGTACCAAAAACAGTTAGATGTATTGTAGGTGGTTGGTCGAGTATTCTGCACTTTATCAACCACCTATAATAATACGATAAACACCTAACGATGAAATTGTTAATAAATAAAAATAACTTTATTTAACTCAGTAAAAAATACCAAATCCTATGGTATAATATCCAACTTAATAAACTTAAAAAAGAGTTAAGATTGGAGTAAATATAAATAAAATAACTCTGCGAAGAGCCAAATCGTAATATTGAGCTCGACACAAATTTCGAATACAGTCGCATTGCTGCGAAAATATCTAATGTGTGTGCATTACATTTAACAATTTAGACCTTACAAGGTCCAATGAACTTAGGCAGGAACTTCCCTTTAGTGATTCGCTGATTGTATGTGTTGGCAAATACGTAGTTGATAACACGACTAATTCACCTTATCCTAATGAATTGTGTTTTATCGTCGACTTAAGTCATCGTTCCGCTTCTGCTTATCAATAGCAGAAGAAAATGCATCTTTCGCATAGCGTATTACAGCGCCAAGCTGTAATACAAAGTCGTCTATTGCTTTACTAGAGAAATATGTATTGCTTACTTCATCTGCCTCTCCCACAGCAGATGCATATTCCGTGTTACTAGTTTCAGCCACTTTGGCTGAAGATGAAATGTCGACATCAATATGTATACTGTTTCTAATAATATATTCAGTTTCTATTGCTGCTCCTGTCACTATGGCGAGTTGCAGGCACATTTACTGCCGTACCCATTATACTAGCAACTTATACTGCTATATTAGAGATAGGTGCGCTCAACATGCCTTCGCAAGTTGCAGTGCCAACTTGCATTTTATTCGCTCTCAACTTTGAGTGGGTCTTAGATTTTGCATACCGCCAAGTAAACTAGGCCGCATGCATTCACGAAGAAAGGGTGTGAGCTGTGTTGAAGCATGCACCGAATTGTTTATAGTAAACTTATTGAGCGGCAAAAATGTCACTCCGTTGTCGAAGGGATGCACGTAAGAGCGCAGCTTGCCGCTTCGAACGTGGTTAGACTCTTTGGTTTGCGGATCCGTGTCCGGATGGTATGTGGTTGATATCTTCAAGTGCGAGTACAATAACGAAAACTTGTCTTGCCTGAAACGTCAGATCTCTACCGAGGACTGCTTTCTGGTATTCCATGTAAATGGAATACAGTGCCAACAAATTTCCGCGCAATTCGTGCCAGTGATATTTGCTGACAATGCAGTAAGATACGCGTGGCCGGTATAAGCAAGAGGGATCTATAGATCCCAAATTTTGACAATGGATACTTCATGAAAAGTTTCGTTTCCAAGCACCGGACCGTTGCGCTCAGACGAACACTGCGGATCCAATTGATACCAAATGACCGATCATGGTCATCATAATTGCGTTGCATTAGTGAAAAGACGATTGTAAAATCTCTCGCAACGAAAGGACTTGAAACTGGCGATTATTATCAACTATCGCTAGCACCGGTGCTTCAGTCAAACTTTGCTTGACCTTATTGAAAGATTGTTGACATTGAGTATCACAGTGTTATCCAACCTCCTTCTTAAACATTTGCGTAGTAGGCGTATAATCCCTGCATAATCGCATGAATATTTATGCAAATATCTTGCCGATCCAAGGAACTTACGAAGTTCCTTGACGTTGTTTGGCTCGGTCCATTAAAATATCACACAGATCTCTGCTGGATCCGGGCGAACATCGTTCTTTCCGACAAGGCAGCCAAGAACTGGTACCTAATGGATGAGAAGAATATACATCAAACACGGCGGTAAGCACTACAAAAATGATTTGTGAGTAGCAATTTATGCCTGTAATGGCCTATGCAATAGTGCCATTACATGGTGATGTCCAATTACGGATTAGTGATTCCCACTAATTGTTTTGGATCGCCAGGTGTCACAGACATGATCCATGTCTACACACCGACACTCACGGAGTAATCATTAATTACGTCCAAACGGAATTTTCTCGAACATTCTCCACTGTTATCTGCCTCCGACATGTTTTTGCACACGGTGATGGTTCCTGCTGAGAAACTATCTGTTGACGAAGCCGACGTGTCATTGTGGGTACAATGTTGTTGATGTCAGCCAGTCACAACGACCCGTACACAGAAGATTCTTCGGAGAAGAATCTCAAGTTCAAGTTCAATCTTCTCATTGAAGTTCAAGTTCAAGTGAGAATATTCTTCACGCTCAGCTTCAAGTTCAACCTGATTCAACCCAAGGTTTAGTATGCATTTGTAGGGAGATTGCATATAACTACATAGGACTCGAGGGAGAGGTTTCAGGAAACGTAAGATCATTTCAATTCAGTTGCAAATTTTTCGTCTTCTTCTCAAGTCTCTTCCTCACTCTTTTCCTCCCTCTTCGTCCCTCCAAGTCGGGACACTGCCAAGCATTCCTCTACAGCGCAATATTGTGTGCCGTGTTATCGGGAACTGTGTAAACAGCGTCCCGCTACACCTGGTAGCACTTCGTGGTCCTTTCAGCAACCAAGCCAAGAGGGACAGCCGAAGAGCGTGAGCACTTCGAGATCCCTGTTCAAGCGAAGGATTGTCAATGCGGCGTTGCCCTTTGTACATCCTTAGTCAAGACTTTCCCTGTCTGCGGATCAGACATCGGAAGGGATGGGTTCTCCGGCGAGCGTGTTGCCCGACGATACCGTGACCCTGACGAATGAGCAGTTTCCTCATCTGTTGGAGCACGAGTGGACAGCACTCGAACGGATGCGCGTTGTCATCGGAGAGGCAGATCTGGTCACGTTGTTGAGATCAGCTACTCCGGATGAACAGAAGAATGCGGCAGTGAGCTTCATGCACCATGAGGTCATGGACTCTCGTCGACAGCCCGCAACTCCTGTTTCGACCATTAGAGTGATGCCGCTGAAGCTCAACGTGTCTCCGTACCGCGGCGGAGGGAACAAACCTCTCGCTAGATGGTTGATCGAGCTAGACGCAGCTATTGTTGCACGACAGCTTCGGTACCCAGAGCAGAAAGTGTTGTTCGCGATGTCCAACCTTGCGGGTCGGGCTAAGCGTTGGGCGTTTGGGAAACGTTTGGCGCATGGCAACAGCTTCCACAACCTCGACGACTTCAAGGTTGAGTTAAAGCACGCGTTTGAGCCTCCGCAGAGCGAATTCCGCGCTCGTGACGAGTTCCTCAAGCTTTGACAAGGACGCCAAGACCTTCCCACGTATACACAGCGCGCACGATTTCTCGTGTCAAGCATCGTGGAGCATCCGATTAACGTATCAACGCAAATTGTCACGTTCATGGCGGTACTGGACGAAGGACCGATCAGGAAACAACTCTTCTGCGAGTATCCTGATTCTCTGGACCAAGCTATCGAGAGGGCGATGCAAGAAGAATTTATCATCAATCAAGCCAAGTTTGGTGGTCCGATTCCACGTCAAGCTCGCGCGTCGCCACCGACGAACGATGGACCAGAGCCTATGGATCCGTCGTACGTCCAACAAGCCGACAATGTGGGAACTCGAAACCATGTGAAGTGTTTCTGTTGCGGGAAGCTGGGTCACTTCGGTCGGAACTGCAAAGTGTCCGTGCCACCTGGGCAAGAGACACACGGGTCGCGATTTAACTCGAGCGGCAAACTATTTACTGGCCGACGTTTTGATCGCTCCCGAGGGTAAAAAAAACGGGAACAAAAATTAGGGGCGGGGCTCCCTATTGGGCCCGACAATATGACTGTGGACATTGTAGAGACACAGGATTCTGGCCCCAATGTGCATCATGCACATGCAGTTTCCACTAAGAGTGACGGTAGTGTCGATCAGAGGCCCTCTCTGATCATACACCAGGTCCATGTAGATGATATTGCAACGCCTCTACGTGCTTTGGTTGACACTGGTCCGTCGAAAAACTTTGTTCGAGCAAACGTCATGATCGGGAGTGATGTGGCTCCACCCGATACGACGAATGAGATGGTGATTCGGTTGGCCAATGAGTCGACTGTGAAGATGCCGAATCGAACTCTTCGCTTGGCAATGACGGTTGAAGATTTACGAGGCGAGGACGAGTTCACTCTTCTCGATCTTAATGCCAAGTTTGATATCATCTTGGGAATGCCTTGGTTGAGGCGTTACCAACCCCACATTAACTGGATGGAGATGAAGATCTCCGTTGACAAGTCGTGCCACGCGGCAGACTTCAATTGTGCAATAACGGATGAAGTGACATGGGCATATGCGACTGTCGAAGATGCATCGTCGAATGAGACTCAGAAGTACGATAGCCCCTCAATCTCACAAGACCAGCCCGCGGCAATGAATGGAGGTGAATCAGTCAGGCGCCAGGAAAAGACTGTCTCCTTTGCCAAGGACGTTGAAGAAATCCGTCCTGGCGTGAAGTTACAAGACCGAAAGAAGGACCGACGTCAAGAGGTTTCTGTTACAGGGTTACATTTGGTTACGTGGTTTACGTAAGTACACAACGGTTGGGGTCAAGTATTGACCGGTCTGAAAGGTTTGGACCAATTGGTTATTTTAACTAATCAGGGCAGGAGCCCTTGGTGGAGGCGTGGCAGCCTGCCACGTGTTGGTACACAGGTGGTGTACATTACATTTCGGCTAGGTACGAATTAAGTAAGTTCTACTTAGTATTACATATAGTTTACATTAGTTTGATTAATTTAGGCTCATTAAATATTAAATATACATCAGTTTACAAAATACACTAAAGACTGCTAGGCGCACGGCCTCGACCGGTCGCGCGCGCAGTGAGTGTTGTAGTGAAAGGGAATAGCTTCCATTAACTACCCCCTTTCTAATGGAAGCCTTGTATCAAGGCGTTAGTCTATACTAACTCGTAAACCAAGGGAATCTTGGCCCCGAGTAAGAGAGCGATCTCTTACTAAGCCCTTTTATAAGGGCGTATCGGCTAAGTAGCGGCGTATCGCCGCTTTAGGAAAGTCTTCCTCTGTGCGCTAGCCTCACCTTGCGTGTACGCACCTGCTACATCTGGTAGCACTTGTCGTCAATCCAACACATGTGTTGGTAGACGACAAAATCCTGTGCAAAGGATGAACCAAGGAACTGGGGTAAGCTAACCCCCGTCCAACAAGAAGCCTTTGACAGGCTGTTGTCCATCTTGGGCGATGATGGTATGCAGCTCCTAGTGGAGCAGGGCTTTGAGGCCGTACGTGAGAGGGTTAACGCCCTCATTGCCCATGAGGCGAATGTATGTGGAAGTCTTTCCACGTCTACGGGGGTGCGCCCTCCGTCGTCCTTTAAGATAAAGTAATTCACCGGTGAAAAAGGTGATAACCTTTATGTGTGGCTTCGCGAGGTCGAAACGGCTTTCGCTACAGCGAATGTGATCGAGGATCACTTGCAAGTGGGACTTGCACTGACCCATCTTACGGGTAAAGCCGGTGCATGGGCGTTACGTGTCCGGATTCGGTCACGAACGTGTTCCCGACCTGGGGGGTCCTTAAGCAAAAGATTATGGACATGTATGCCACGCCTGATCTGGATTTTCAGAATCAGCTGGCGTTTTTGAGGTGCCGTCAGGGCACTAGGGACTTGGAAACATATATCCAAGAACTTAAGACCCTGTTGGCAGGGATGTACGCGAAAGCGTGATCGGACGATGTGTCCATTCCCGTGTTCATGGGAGGCCTGAAAGAAGGGCCAGAACATTCGGAGCTCTTCCGATGCCGACCCCGATCCCTGGGGCAGGCGTTCAAGATGGCGTTTAACGCCGAAAGGAATTTTGCGTTCCTCAAAGGTTGGTACTAAACCCATGGACCTTAGCCAGGTCGAAGCGGAAGAGAAACCGCCCGCTAGGAGTCACTCTGACTCCTTCCATCAAGGCTTCGAAGCGAAGCTCCATGCAATGCTGCAGCGGTATGGGCCGCTAAGATTCTTCCAGTGTGGAAGTACGGATCATCTGCGGAACAGATGTCCGCGAAACCCCCAGCGAGACACTCGCTATAAGGGTCCGAGGGCGGGTAAAAGGCCCTATCCCAAGCCGTCGGGAAACGACGGATCCCAGTAGGTGCGGGCGCCCTACTGGGGAATACCTCAGTGCTGTTAATCCCCAGGGTAGGGGACGACAGCACAAAGCCCCGAGGAAAGCGGTACTTTCTAGCACAGAGTTGGTGTACCAGCCAGGTTTGCTGGTAGTCCTTGCGGACGTGAAAGCCTTTGATAAGCCTTGGAGAGCCTTGATCGACTCTGGAGCGTCTGACAATTATGTCAGACGAGCTTCTGTGGAGAAGAGTCGGCTGTATGCCGAGGCCCTAGAGGCACGTTCTCGTGACGTTGTCACGGTCCGTCTAGCAACGGGCGTACATGTTTCTGTACCCAAGATTTGGATTGACCTTAAGCTGAAGTTTGCAGACTTTGACAGCTTAGGACGTTGCCTAGTCCTGGATTTGGACGACTCGAGGTATGACCTCATTCTGAGCATGAAGTGGCTGGAACGCCACGAGCCATGGATATACTGAAAGTCTAAGTCCATTGCTCTACGAGCCCGCAATCGGGTGAAGCATTGGCGAGTCATGAACCCACCTTTGCTCGATCGCAAAAGCAATTCTGGCGTGAGACGCCAGAGATTGGGATGTCTGAGATGATCAATCCCAATGAGGTCAAGGAAGTGCTCCTTCACCAGGGGGATTCGGCAGTTAATTTCCACGCCAATATAGGAGAGACTGGTGAGTCGCCAGTGATAGAGGTGGATTACTCTGTGGTTAAGCGCGAGGCGCTTTCTAGAGAAGAGACCGTAGTTTGTCTCTTCTGCAGGTCGGGGCTCCCGACCACGCCGTGTTCGGCGAACAAGTTGCGACTCCAGTGGTAGGGGTAGAGATCCCTGTGGTTAAGCGCGAAGCACATCCAACCGGAGAGATCCGTAGTTCGTCTCTTCCGCACGTCGTAATTGATTCCGACCACGCCGTATTAGGTGAGACCGGCGAGTCAACGGTGGTATAGGTAGAGACCTCTGTGGATAGGCGCGTGGCGCTTCCAATAGATGGGGCAATTTACTCCCCCCATCTGGGTCTCGGGATGAGTCCCGAGGCCAGTAGTCAGCAGTCCTATCGGATGCTGAATAGTGTGACAGGTGTTGTCACGGAAGGAGTAAGCCTTGAACGGTTGCCTGGGGTAGGAAAACTGTTGTCGTTGGAGGAGATGTCCTTCAAAAAGTTTGAGACTGCTGTAAAAGGAGGTGAACTCGACGAGATCGTCGTGTTGCGTCCGGAAGAGGAGTTGAACTCCTCATCCACGATGGACGAGTCAGTTTTGGTGCAAATCAAACAGGCATTGAATGCCCGAAGCGGCCTCAAGATCCTCGCGGATTCTGAGGACCCTTACCATTCCTTACTAAAGGAATTCGGAGATGTCATTAGTGACAACCCACCGATGGGTTTACCACCGGATCGGGGAGTCCGACATGAAATTGATTTGGTTCCTGGAACCAAATACTGCGTCACTAGGCAGTGGCCTCTCCCCAAGGAGCAATGTGACGTCATCGAAGCATTCTTCAAGGGGAAAAAAGAGGGAGGGATGGTGCGGGAGAGCAAGTAACCCCACTGATCTCCCACTTTTTGTGTTCGTAAACCGAACGGAAAGTGGCGCATTGTGCATGCGTACAACAATCTGAATGCAGCTACTGTACCCATGCAGACTCCGATTCCTCGGAAGGATGTCCTCCAGAATAATATGGCGGGCTGTACTGTATACAGTGCCTTAGATCTGGTGAACGGGTATTATCAGGTGCTCATGCGAGCGTCCGATATTCCGCTCACAGCGGTCAGCACGCCTAGCGGGATGCTGTGGGAGTGGCTAGTTATGCCACAAGGGCTTTCAAATGCACCATCGATTTTCAATCGCTTGGTGACTCAACTCTTACGCCCTCATAGGAAGTACGCTCAGACGTACTTCGACGATATATTCGTTCATAGTCGTGCGGAAGGCGACTCGTCTGATGTTCAGACGCACCTTATACACCTTCGAGCGGTTCTCGAATGTATGCTAGAGCATAATTTGTATGCAAACGCATCCAAATGTATTTTTGATGCTGAGGAAATTCCTTTCCTCGGATGCTCCATCGGTAAGGATGGAGTGCGGGCGGATCCCGCGAAGGTGAAAGCCATTGTGGAGTGGCCTTCGCCTGTAAATCTTAGAGATTTACGGAAGTGTCTTGGATTAGCCAACTATCTCCACAAGTACAGCGAGAACTACGCTGAAATGGCGAAGCCATTGACCGACCTTCTTAAGAAGGATGTTGATTGGTGTTGGAAAACCGAACACCAAAACGCTTTTGAAGCGGTTAAGGGAAGCTTGTTAAAAGCTCCCGTTCTTGCTCTCCCAGATTCTGGGAAACCATTTAGTGTCGTCTGCGACGCCTCCGATTTCGCAATCGGATGTGCTTTGTTACAAGAAAACGATGCAGGAAGGGAACGCGTAATTGAGTTTGAGTCGAGGCAGCTTAAAGCTGCGGAACGGAATTATCCAGTTCCTGACAAGGATCTCCTTGCAATGAAGTATGCTCTAGTCAAATTTAGGGTTCACCTACTCGGCTCAAAGCCGTTTGTGGTTTATACTGACCACGCGTCCTTACGGACAGCGACAAAGTCGCCTCATCTCACGCAGCGGACGGCCCGTTGGCTCTCCTTCTTTGCGGAGTACAAATTTGAGGTAAAGTAAAAACCTGGTAAACAGAATGTACTTGCAGACGCGTTGTCGCGTGGTCCCGATTACGAGCTCGCTCACGCGACATTCATCACCTCGTCTGTGGTGGATCTCATACGCCAGGCGTATGAGAAAGACCCACAGTGTACGGCGATAATCAGCGCGTTAGGTGAAAAGAGTCTTGGCTCGTCTGAGCCTACCCTGTCAAGTCGAGCTAGAGCTCGATTACACCGTTACAGTTACTGTGACGGTTTGCTACTTTATAGCACGAGCGCGGAAGCCACTCCGCGGGTGGTAGTTCCTAATGATGAGGAAATGAAGTATAGAGTCCTCTTTGAGGCACATGACGCCCCTATAGGGGGTCATTTAGGTCGGGATAACACCTACAGCGCTTTAAGCGCTTTGTATTGGTGGCCCACCATGTATAAATGGGTCCGTGCGTATATTCTCACCTGTGAGACGTGTCAGAGGGTCAAACTCTCTGCAGATTCATCTGCGCCTTTGGCGAGCTTATCCGTTCCGACGGAGTGTTGGAAATCCATCAGTATAGATTTTATCTTCGGTTGTCCGAAGGATAAGGCCGGTAACACCGGCATTTTAGTCTTTGTTGACCGTTTGAGCAAGATGGCTCACCTGGAGGCGGTGTAGCCGGTGCGTATACGCACGGTGCGGCTAGCTCACAGAGTAAGACTTTCCTTAAGCGGCGATGTGCTGCTACTTAGCTGATACGCCCTTGTAAAAGGGATTATTAAGATAGTTCTCTCTTACTCGGGGCCAAGATTTTCCTTGGTTTACTTGTTAGAGTTAAATAACTCCTTTCAACAAGGCTTCCCTTAGAAAGGTATTAGCTAAAGGAGGTATTCCTTTTGGCTACAACCACTCACAGCACGCGCGACCGGTCGAGGTCGACGTCTAGCTGGATTAGTGTTATTTGTAAACTGAATGTATATTTAATATGTAATTAGCCTAAGTTAATTAAACTAATGTAAACTATATGTAATACTAAGTAGAACTTACTAAATTCGTACCTAGCTGAAATGTAATGTGCACCACCTGTGTACCAACACGTGGCAGGCTGATACGCCTCCACCAAGGGCTCCTGCCCTGATTGGTTAAAATAACCAATGGGTCCAAACCTTTCGTGTAGCCGGTGCGTATACGCACGGTGCGGCTAGCGCACAGAGGAAGACTCTTCCTTAAAGCGGTAGCTACCGCTACTTAGCCGATAAGCCCTTGTAAAGGGCTTAGTAGGAGAGTTCTCCTACTCGGGGCCAAGATTCCCGGGTTTTTTACAACTTAGCCTTAACGGCTGTATTCCCTTTACGGGATGTAAGTAAAGGGAGGGCTCCCTCTTACCTACGACACTCACTGCGCGCGCGACCGGTCGAGGTCGCGCGTCCGCTAAATAGAGTGAAATGTAAACTGAATATATTTAATATGTAATTAGCCTAAATTAATTTAAACTAATATAAACTATATGTAATACTAAGTAGAATATTCTTAATTCGTACCTAGCTAAAATGTAGTGTACACACCTGTGTACTTATACGTGGATGGCTGACACACCAGCACACCAAGGGCCCCTGCCCGGATTGGTTAAAATAACCAAAGGTTCGAAACCTTTCAACCCGGCCAATACTTACCTCAACCGTGGTGTACTCATGTACACCAACACTCAGTGTAACCCGAATGTAACCCCGTTACATCCTCCCCCATCAAGACTATTGCTTACGCAATAATCAATATCTTGTTGGAGAACTCCAACGCCAGTACCTCTGGCTGTCCACTGTACACATTCAGCGGTGCTATGGACGCAAACTATTCCGACAACTCGGAAGTGGACGCCCTTGGGGAGCTCTCCCAAACGGCTGGCCATGTTGATAGCGCCGAACGGCGCTATCAGTCATCCAACCCATTCCCCACTAGTGGGGAAAACGCACTAACTCGTGCGCCACCGTTACCCGCTAGGGGTGATACCTCCAGGTTGCCACAGGCAACCACCACCAATGATCCATCCTTGGTTCAAGAGGCCCGACGTGCCGGACGGGCACGGAAGGGACCTCGCGACCCTCAAAAGTGGGCTAAGAACGCGGTCAAGAGGGGTTTAGCCTCCTATACCCCTGGACCAGCGGTTATACTGCCGCGTGAAATTGCGCATCAAAACCAACTCCGGGCCCGACTACTAACGCCCAAACATTATTCCGTTAAGTCCTACCGGACGCGCCTCGGGAAGCAGTGATAAAGGTCACGGATCTTGGAAGACGTAGGGCTTGTAGGAGCGAAGGGAGGAGTCACCACTCGGGGAAGAAGACCGGAGCGAAGACCACTTGAGGGGAAGAAGGAAGATTCTGAAGTGATTGATTTATCGGAGCTTACACTACTCTCACTACCTAGTCTGCATCCAATCATTGGGGCCATCCAATCACCAACACTTTGCACTCGTCCAATCATCCTACTCGTCTAATCACTAGTGGCGTAATCAACGTACCATAATCATCGCGGGATCGTGTTGGACAGGTTCGGGAACCGGTATATACCATCAGGAACCGATAACCCTCAATACGCCCCCTCAATGCGAACACGTGTGGATTCCGAGCGCCGTCGTGAGGTCCTTGTGACGTGGTCCTGGCAGTGTCTTCTTCATGATGTCCGCCAGCATCACAGAAGTCTCGCAGTACTCGAGCTTGACGTCACCACGCTTGACTTCGTCACGAATGTGGTGGTACTTGATGTCGATGTGCTTGGCGCGTCCATGATTCACGGGGTTCTTGGTTATCTTGATGCACGACTGATTGTCTTCGAGGATCTTGAGCTCGGGTCCCACCTCGCCTGCTGCCGCCAGAATCTCGCAAAGTAGGCGGTGAATCCACTTGCCTTCTTGAATTGCCAAACTTAGCGCAATGTACTCCGCCTCGCTCGTTGACAGCGACACGCTCGACTGCTTCTTGCTTCCCCAACTCACAGGGTCGCTCATCAACAGGAACGTGTAGCCCGAAGTTGACTTGCGGTCGGAGTGGTCGCCAGCCCAATCTGCGTCAGAGTACCCGCGGAAGTCCACCTTGTCACCAGGCTTGAAGCAGATGCCATGCGACTTGGTTCCTTGTATATAGCGGAAGATGTGCTTCACCGCGGTCCAGTGCTCGACTTGAGGGTTCTCCATGAATCGCGACACATAACCCACAGCGAAGGCGATGTCCGGTCGTGTCGCGGTCATCAAGTGCATGAGGGCGACCACAGCCTCGCGGAATGGAGCGTTCACCTTGGTTGGCGCGCTGATTGGAACTAGTCGAGAGCTCAAATCCGCCGGACTCACTACCGCCTTGCACTCATCCATGCCGAACCGCTTGAGAATGTTGTCCACGTAGCGTCGTTGGCACATCGTCACACTGCCGTCGGTGTTGTACACCAGATCGATGTCCAATACGAACTCACACTTGCCGCTGTCGGTCATCTCAAAACGCTTGTTGAGCTCGACCTTGGTGCTTGCAATCAGATCCGCTGAACTCCCGGTCACCAACACATCCTCGACGTACGCCAGAAGAAGCACGCAGTGACCGTCCACGATCTTGATGTAGAGGCACGGATCGTAGGCTGAATCTTGAAAGCCGATAGATCACACATACTCGTCGAAGGTCTCGTTCCACACACGCGAAGCTTGCTTGAGACCGTAGATTGCCTTCACTAGCTCCAGGCAGTCGAAGTCGCCGACGAGTTCCACACCTTCCGGCACCACGCAGTACACAACCTCCTTCATCACACCGTACAGGAATGCTGTCACCACGTCTAGTTGGTCCATAGGCCAGCCGAAGAACACGACCAAAGCAATGATCATGCGCAGCGTCACGTACTTAACCACGGGCGAGAACGTCTCCGTGTAGATGATGCCGTACTTCTGCTTGAAGCCTTTAGCCACGAGGCGCGCCTTGTACTTCTCGATGGATCCATCCGCTTTGCGCTTGATCTTGAAAAACCACTTGGTACCGATGGCACGTTGGCCGTTTGGTAGCTTGGCGGCTCGAAACACACCACGAAGTCGCATCGACTTGAGTTCCGCGCGGATAGCCTTGCGCCAATGCACTTGGTAAGGACCGTTAACCGCTTCTTGGAATGTTTTCGGCTCGCATAAGTCGTCTGCCTCCACTGCGTTGGCACTTGCTCGCCAAAACACAGGAGGAGTGGAATCGTCATCTTCATCATCATGGGCATCTTTCTCTTCTTCTTCGTCCTGGGTCGGCTCCACTCTAGCACTTGACCGGCGCTTGGCTTGACGCTCAACCGAGCTGTCAGGAGAACTGGCTTGTTCCAGCCCAGTTGCTTAATGTTGAGAACGCAAACTTGCTGAGGCACCTTCAACGTCACTTGAGCGGTCCTTGCGTTTTCCCGCCTGCTTGAACTCCGTCGGACCCGTATCCTCATTGTCGTTGATCTCGAGGGAGTCGAAATCCAGGTCAGCATCGTCATCATCACTTGAGCTTCCCGTCGAGAGACCAAAACTTGACTCGTCGAAGGTGACATCGCGACTAATCACCACCTGCCCCGCCTCGATGTCATAAACTCGATACGCCTTCGAAACTTCTTCGTAGCCCATGAAAACACCAGCGCGAGCCTTGGGATCCCACTTGAGCCGCTTCTCTTTCGGAGTTAGGACGTACGTCCGACACCCGAACACACGCATGTGCTTCACACTTGGCTTGGAATTGTGGGCAATCTCGTAAGGAGTCTGGTTCTCGATCTTGGGCGACGGTAGGCGATTCTTGACGTAGATTGCAGCCATCGCCGCTTCGCCCCAGAAACACTTGTCCAGCTTGGCATGGTGCAGCATGCTGCGACCAATCGTGACGATGGTCTGGATGGCGCGTTCTGCCGTGCCGTTCGTCTGGTGCGCGTACGGAACCGTGGTCTGCTGTTCGATGCCTTGATCTTCGTAGAACGCCTTGAGCGAGTTGGTCGCGAGCTCACGGGCTCCGTCATGACGCACGAGCTTGACCCGCTTGCCGAACTGCGTTTGTACCTTGGTGATGTAGCTCTTGAGTCATTCTTCACTGTCCGACTTGGCACGTATGCAGAAACCCTCCATACATCCGCTGGCTTCGTCCACCGATGAGCAGCAAATATCGGCTTCCGCCCAGTGAAGCTTCCTCCATAGGACCGCATATGTCGAAGTGGAGCAACTCGAACGTGTCGTAGCGGCGCTTGTCACGGTTGCTTAGGAACGGCTTCTGCACCATTTTTTTTTGCTGGCAGCCGCGGCATACACTTGGTCCACTCGACTTCAGAGGTACCTTGGCATCCTTGATCATACCCTTGTTGACCATTTTGTGCAGCACGTCGATGGGAGCATGACCCATACGAGCGTGCAAGTGAACACTGGGCGCAGAAGACACCGCGTTCACAGAGCACAGTGGGGTGCGGAGCCAGTAGAGTCCGTCGACAAGGTCCGCCGTAGCCACCACTTTCTGGGAACCCTTGAGTGCAACATGCATGCTGGCACCGTCGAACACAACTTGGAACTTGCCGCTCATGTTGATCTGCGGCACCGATAGCAAATTCTTCTTCATGTTCGGCACGTAAAGCACGTTGTTGATCTTGATCTCGCGCTCGTCGCCGTTGGGCAGAACCACTCGCTCGATGATGGTTCCGACACTCTTGATGGCGACCTTAGCGCCGTCGGCCACCTTCAGTTCGCCTTCATCTCGCTCGTTCAGCGTGTCCAACTTGGCCTTGTTGTTGCAGATGTGGTGCGTCGCACTGCTGTCGACTGCCCACATGCCGGACACATCCTTGCCCGTCAAAAGTACGCATTCCAGCGAAACCGCAAACGCCACGCGATCGTAGCCGTAGTCGTAGTCGTCGTTTCGCCACTGGACATTGTTGGCCCCACGTCCACGACCATTGCCGCCGCGTCGGCCTCCCCGATTCTCATCCTTCTGCTTGGTCCAGCACTTGTCGATCACGTGCCCCAATTTTCCGCAGTAAGTACACTGGCGAGACTCTCTCTCGGTACTGAACGCCTTCGCCGCGTCTTCAGTCTTCACCGCCGGAGTCTTCTCGCCTTGCCGCTTGATGTGCTCGTTCGTGAGCACCTTCACAACGTCTTGCGTCTTCAGCTCTGCGCTGCTCATCTCCAAGTTCAGCACGACGTTCTCGTAGCTCTTGGGGAGACTGCGCAACAAGCAGATCGCCACGTCTTCATCCTCCATCTTGGCGCCGATGCTGCTGAGCTTGGCGCTGATGTTGAGGACCTCGTTGCAGTGATGCAACACATTCGCGCCTTCAGACATCTCCATGTGAATAGCTGTCGCTTCAAGTAGATGCGGCCAGCCTTATGCGATCCTCCGTACAACGTCTTCAAGCGCGTCCACGCGGTCCACGCTTCCTCGCAGTTGTCGACCACATGGTGGTAGTCCGCGTCTATGTGTAGCAGCATCAGACAGAACGCGATGTTGCTCGACTTGACATACTCGTCCCTGGTGCGAGAGTCCGTGAAGCTTGGAGTCATCTCCCGGTTCACGACATGCCACACTGACTTGGTCAGGAACACACCACCCATGTAGCGGTTCCACGTCGCGTAGTTGTCGCCGTTGAACTTGTCGATAGAGACCTTGGCCGAAACGTCTTGCGCAGAGGACATGGTATTTGGGCTCATAACCTGATAAAGGTCACGGATCTTGGAAGACGTAGGGCTTGTAGGAGCAAAGGGAGGAGTCACCACTCGGGGAAGAAGACCGGAGCGAAGACCACTTGAGGGGAAGAAGGAAGATTCTGAAGTGATTGATTTATCGGAGCTTACACTACTCTCACTACCTAGTCTGCATCCAATCATTGGGGCCATCCAATCACCAACACTTTGCACTCGTCCAATCATCCTACTCGTCTAATCACTAGTGGCGTAATCAACGTACTATAATCATCGCGGGATCGTGTTGGACAGGTTCGGGAACCGGTATATACCATCAGGAACCGATAACCCTCAATAAGCAGGCACGCGGTGTCCTCGTGGATATTATCCGCGAGATTCCCCTTGTTCTCCTGAGGGACGAAAGCGTCGAAGACGCAGAACAGGCGTTCCGCGACAGGGCGGAAAGGGAGAAACGCCTCCCCAGTTTCGATGCGCTGTACAACAGCTTTTCCGAACACGAAGTTCGGGTAGAGAGAGCGCTACGCTTGGCCTATGCTCAGGCCAAAGCGCAAGGGCAATTGCCTGCCTCATATTATACGCGCTCTTCTCTCGATGTGGTGCCGGAGAGCAATGCAAGCACAGCATCTGCCTCCGGCGAACTCCCAGCTATTGGGAGTGAAGGAGCTTCTTCAGCCCCTTTGGTCGTTGACTCTCAGTGGGATTCTCCCGCTCGAAAGCGTCAACGACGTCACGGCAATCCTGCCGCAGGGGAGTCTCGTACTCCCACGAGTTCAGGGAATGTGGATACCCTTTCCACTTCACCGGGTACTGGGTCTCACCCCGGTGATGGAGGCGTGCCATCAGGCGTTCCACATGATAATGTGGAGTACCCTCCGTAGCGAGCACTGGAGGAGGGGGTCGCGCTATTGCGGCGTGACTTCCACGAGCGCTGTGATCGGCACAGCCTTCGCATCCAAGATGCTCAGGAAGAACTCCGCAACGAGGGGAGTGCGAATGAACGCATCGAGGAGCGGCTTGCCTCTCACGAGACTCTCGTTGCGGAGCTTCAGGGTCGTATATCAACCCTGTCGGAGATGTTCCGACCTGTTGCGCCTTTCGGCGATCCGGTTTCTCACCCTCGTCCGAGAGGGGACCCGCCTCCGGGTTCTGGTATGGCTTAAGCATACCCATATAAAAGGTTGGATGCGTACGCATCGCCTTCGGGATGTCTAAGGTGTACGACAAGCCCTTTCGGGCTATCACCTTAAAGGGGCCCACAAACCTGGGGCGCAGTTTATTATTCAACACGGTGGAAACTGCATGTGTAGGAAGATTTTTAGCGTTTAATAAAACACTTTCTCCTACTTTGTATACCTTTTTGTTACTCCGCCTCTTTCGGTCAGCTTGCTCCTTCTGCTTGTCTTGGCTTTCTGCCATGGCATCGCAGATGTGTCGTAAGACACTAAGGCGCGTCGATAAAAACTTATCGATGTGCTTTCGCACATATACAGGGATGACATCGGGGAATCTTCCCCCCTCAAGCCCTAGGACACACACACGTGGCGTTAACGGAACCCTCGGATTCACCAATTCGTTCACGTAAAACGGGTTAAACCCCGTAGATGCATGTACCGAATTGTTGATAGCAAATTCAACCATCGGAAGCATCTCACTCCAACTCTTTGGAGAATCCGGACATAAACTCCGGAGAATATCCTCCACAACGCGATTAACGCGTTCCGACTGACCGTCCGTCTGCGGATGATCCGCAGTGGACATGAGGAGCTTTTTGCCTTAAACCTTAAACAACGATCCCCAGAATTGTCCCGTAAAACGGGCATCCCGATCCGACACAACGGAATCGGGTAGACCATGCTGTCGAAAGACACGGTCTAGGAACACTTTCGCTGATCCTTGTCCATCTATGGACTCTGGTACCGCCGCCAGGTGAGCCATCTTGGTCAATAGGACTACAAAGACCAATATGCCGGTGTTTCCGGCCTTATCCTTCGGAAAACCTAAGATAAAATCCATGCTAATGGATTTCCAACACTCCGTTGGAACCGATAAGCTCGCCAAAGGCGCAGCTAAACTTGCAGAGGGTTTAACCCTCTAACACGTCTCACAGGTGTGTATATACGCACCGACCCACTTATACATATTGGGCCACCAATACAAAGCGCTTAAAGCGCTGTAGGTCTTATCCAGACCTAAATGACCCCCGTTAGAGGCGTCATGTGCCTCAAAGAGGACTCTATACTTCAGTTCCTCATTATGAGGAACTACCACCCGCGGAGTGTCCTCCGCGATCGTGCTATAAAATAGCAGATCGTCACAGTACCTGTAACGGTGTAAACGAGCTCTAGCTCGATTTGACAGGGTAGGCTCAGACGAGCCAAGACCCTTTTCAACTAACGCGCTGATTAGCGCCGTACACTGTGGGTCTTTCTCATACTCCTGGCGTATGAGATCCACCACAGATGTGGTGAAGAATGTCGCGTGAGCGAGCTCGTAATCGGGACGACGCGACAACGCGTCTGCAAGCACGTTATGCTTGCCAGTTTTATACTTAACCTCAAAGTTGTACTCCACAAAGAAGGAGAGCCAACGGGCCGTCCGCTGCGTGAGATGAGGCGACTTTGTCGCTGTCCGTAAGGACGCGTGGTCAGTATAAACCACAAACGGCTTTGAGCCGAGTAGGTGAACCCTAAAGTTGACTAGAGCATACTTCATTGCAAGGAGATCCTTGTCAGGAACTGGATAATTCCGTTCCGCAGCTTTAAGCTGCCTCGACTCAAACTCAATTACGCGTTCCCTTCCTGCATCGTTTTCTTGTAACAAAGCACATCCGATTGCGAAATCGGAGGCGTCGCAGACGACACTAAATGGTTTCCCAGAATCTGGGAGAGCAAGAACGGGAGCTTTTAACAAGCTTCCCTTAACCGCTTCAAAAGCGTTTTGGTGTTCGGTTTTCCAACACCAATCAACATCCTTCTTAAGAAGGTCGGTCAATGGCTTCGCCATTTCAGCGTAGTTCTCGCTGTACTTGTGGAGATAGTTGGCTAATCCAAGACACTTCCGTAAATCTCTAAGATTTACAGGCGAACGCCACTCCACAATGGCTTTCACCTTCGCGGGATCCGCCCGCACTCCATCCTTACAGATGAAGCATCCGAGGAAAGGAATTTCCTCAGCACCAAATATACATTTGGATGCGTTCGCATATAACTTATGCTCCCGCATACATTCGAGCACAGCTCGAAGGTGTATAAGGTGCGTCTGAACATCAGACGAGTCGCCTTCCGCACGACTATGAACGAATATATCGTCGAAGTACGTCTGAGCGTACTTCCTATGAGGGCGTAAGAGTTGAGTCACCAAGCGATTGAAAGTCGCGGGTGCATTCGAAAGCCCTTGTGGCATAACTAGCCACTCCCACAGCATCCCGCTAGGCGTGCTGACCGCTGTGAGCGGAATATCGGACGCTCGCATGAGCACCTGATAATACCCGTTCACCAGATCTAAGGCACTGTATACAGTACAGCCCGCCATATTATTCTGGAGGACATCCTTCCGAGGAATCGGAGTCTGCATGGGTACAGTAGCTGCATTCAGCTTGTTGTACGCATGCACAATGCGCCACTTTCCGTTCGGTTTACGAACACAAAAAGTGGGAGATCAGTGGTGTTACTTGCTCTCCCGCACCATCCCTCCCTCTTCTTTCCCCTTGAAGAATGCTTCGATGACGTCACATTGCTCCTTGGGGAGAGGCCACTGCCTAGTGACGCAGTATTTGGTTCCAGGAACCAAATCAATTTTATGTCGGACTCCCCGATCCGGTGGTAAACACATCGGTGGGTTGTCACTAATGACATCTCCGAATTCCTTTAGTAAGGAATGGTAAGGGTCCTCAGAATCCGCGAGGATCTTGAGGCCGCTTCGGGCATTCAATGCCTGTTTGGTTTGCACCAAAACTGACTCGTCCATCGTGGATGAGGAGTTCAACTCCTCTTCCGGACGCAACACGACGATCTCGTCGAGTTCACCTCCTTTTACAGCAGTCTCAAACTCTTTGAAGGACATCTCCTCCAACGACAACAGTTTGCCTACCCCAGGCAACCGTTTAAGGCTTACTCCTTCCGTGACAACACCTGTCACACTATTCAGCATCCGATAGGACAGCTGACTACTGGCCTCGGGACTCATCCCGAGACCCAGATGGGGGGAGTAAATTGCCCCATCTATTGGAAGCGCCACGCGCCTATCCACAGAGGTCTCTACCTATACCACCGGTGACTCGCCGGTATCACCTATAACGGCGTAGTCGGAATCATTTCCGACGTGCGAAAGAGACAAACTTCGGGTCTCTTCGCTTGGAAGCGCCTCGCGCTTAACCACAGGGGTCTCTACCCCTACCACTGGAGTCGCAACTTGTTCGCCGGACACGGCGTGGTCGGAATCTGTTCCGACCTGCAGAAGAGACGAACTTCGGGTCTCTTCTCTAAGCGCCTCGCGATTAACCTCAGAGGAATCCACCTCTATCACTGGCGACTCACCAGTCTCGCCGTTAACGGCGTGGGGATTAACCGCCGAATCCCCCTCGTTAAGGAACTCTTCCTTAACGCCATTGGGAATGATCATTTCATACATCTCAATCTCTGGCATCTCACGCAAGAATCGCTTTTGAGATCGAGAAAAGGTGGGTTCATGACTCGCCAATCCTTCACCCGACCACGGGTGCGTTGAGACAATGGACTTAGACTTCCAGTCTATCCATGGCTCGTGGCGTTCCAGCCACTTCATGCCCAGAATGAGGTCATACCTCGAGTCCAAATCCAGGACTAGGCAACGTTCTAATCTTTCAAAGTCTGCAAACTTCAGCTTAAGGTCAATCGAGACCTTGGGTACAGAAACCTGTACGACCGTCGCAAGACGGACCGTGACGACGTCACGAGAACGTGCCTCTAGGGCCTCGGCATACAGCCGACTCTTCTCCACAGAAGCCCGTCTGACATAATTGCCAGACGCTCCAGAGTCTATCAAGACTCTCCAAGGCTTATAAAAGCCTTTCACGCCCGCAAGGACAACCAGCAAACCTGGCTGGTACACCAACTCGGTGCTAGAAAGCACCGTTTCCCTCAGGGCTTTGTGCTGTCGTCCCCTACCCTGGGGATTAACAGCACTGAGGGGTCCCCCAGTAGGGCGCCCCGCACCTACTGGGAGCCGTCGTTTCCCGACGGCTTGTACAAGGGCTTCTTCCCATCCCTTGGCCCCTTATAGCGAGTGTCTCTCTGGGTTTTTTTTGGACATCTGTTCCGCAGATGATCCGTGCTTCCACACAGGAAGCATCTCAGCAGCCCATGCCGCTGTAACATAGCTAAGAGCTCCGCCTCGAAGCTCTGCGAAGAAGAGTCAGAGTGACTCTTAGCGGAAGGTTTCTCCTCCGCTTCGACCTGACTCAGGTCGATGGGTTCGGGACCCACCTTAGAGGAACGAAAGTTCCTCTCGGCGTTGAACGCCATCTTGAACGCCTCCTACAGGGATTCGGGTCGGCATCGGAACAATTCCGAACGTGCTGGCCCTTCTTTCAGGCCTCCCATGAAGACGGGATGGACACATCGTCCGAATACGCTTTCGCGTACATCCCTGCCAACAGGGTCTTAAGCTCCTGGATATAAATCTCCAGGTCCTTAGTGCCTTGACGGCACCTCATGAACGCCAAATGATTCTGGAAAACCAGATCAGGCGTTGCGTACATGTACATGAGTTTCTGCTTAAGGACCTTCCATGTTGGGAACACGTCCGTGACTGACTCCGAGCATGTAAACGCCCATGTACGGGCTTTGCCCGTAGGATGGGTCAATGAAAGTCCCACTTGCAAGTGATCAGATGTCATGTTCGCTGTGGCGAAGGCCGTTTCGACCTCTCTCAACCAAACCTAAAGGTTGTCACCCTTCTCTCCGGTGAACTCCTTTATTTTAAACGATAATGGAGGGCGCACCCCCGTGGAACTACCTCCACTACAACTCGCCTCATGTGCGATGAGGACATTTACCCTTGCCTTTACGGTCTCAAGGACCTGCTCCACTAGGAGATTCATGCCTTCTTCCCCCGTTACGGGTAACAGCCTTTTAAAGGCTTCCTGCTGGACGAGGGTCAAACTATCCCAATCATCCTGATTCATCCTTTGCATAGGATGCCTAGTCTACCAACACAGGTGTTGGATTGACTACAAGTGCTACCAGATGTAGCCGGTGCGTATACGCACGGTGCGGCTAGCGCACAGAGGAAGACTCTTCCTTAAAGCGGTAGCTACCGCTACTTAGCCGATACGCCCTTGTAAAGGGCTTAGTAGGAGAGTTCTCCTACTCGGGGCCAAGATTCCCGGGTTGGTTTACGACTTATCCTTAACGGCTGTATTCCCTTTACGGGATGTAAGTAAAGGGAGGGCTCCCTCTTACCTACGACACTCACTGCGCGCGCGACCGGTCGAGGTCGCACGTCCGCAAAATAGAGTGAAATGTAAACTGAATATATTTAATATGTAATTAGCCTAAATTAATTTAAGCTAATATAAACTATATGTAATACTAAGTAGAATATTCTTAATTCGTACCTGGCTAAAATGTAGTCTACACACCTGTGTACTGACACGTGGATGGCTGACACACCACCACACCAAGGGCCCCTGCCCTGATTGGTTAAAATAACCAAAGGTTCGAAACCTTTCAACCCGGCCAATACTGACCTCAACCGTGGTGTACTCATGTACAACAACACTCACTCTAACCCGAATGTAACCCCGTTACATTTCGGACCGGTCAATACTGACCCCAACAGTAGTGTACTTACGTACACAACATAACTATATGTAACCAGAATGTAAACCTGTTACAGGCGGTGCCGGAGTCCATTGATGGACAAGGAACAGCGAGAGTGTTCCTAGACCGTGTCTTCGACAGCATGGTCTACCCGATTCCGTTGTATCGGATCGGGATCCCCGTTTTACGGGACAGTTTTGGGGGACGCTGTTTAAGGTGCTGGCCACCAAGCTCCTCATGTCCACTGCGGGTCATCCGCAGACGGACGGACAAACGGAACGCGTTAATCGCGTTGTAGAAGATATTCTCCAGCGTTTATGTCCGGATTCTCTAAAGAGTTGGAGTGAGGCGCTCCCTATGGCCGAATTTGCTATTAACAATTCGGTTCATGCATCTACGGGGTTTACCCCGTTTTACGTGAACGGATTAGCGAATCCGAGGGTTCCGTTGAAGCCACGTGTGTGACCTAGGGCTTGAGAGGGGAGGATTCCTTGGTGTCAGCTCTGTATCTGTGCGAAAGCACATCGATAAGTTTTTATCGACGCGCCTTAGTGTCTTACGACACGTTTGCAATGCCATGGCGGAAAGCCAAGACAAGAAAAAGGAACAGGCCGACCGCAAGGGCCGGCGTAACAAAACGGCGTATAAAGTAGGAGAAAGTATTTAATCAAACGCTAAAAACCTTCCTACACATGCAGTTTCTAATATGTTAAGAAACAAACTGCGCCCCAGGTTTGTGGGGCCTTTCAAGGTTCTAGCCCGATAGGGCTTGGCGTACACCTTGGATATTCCGAAGGAGATTCGTACACATCCAACCTTTTACATAGTTATGCTTAAGCCATACCAGAACCCGGAGGCGGGTCCCCTCCTGGAGGGGGTTTGGAAAGGCGGGTAGGCGTAAGATGTAGCCGGTGCGTATACGCACGGTGCGGCTAGCGCACAGAGGAAGACTCTTGCTTAAAGCGGTAGCTACCGCTACTTAGCCGATACGCCCTTGTAAAGGGCTTAGTAGGAGAACTTTCCTACTCGGGGCCAAGATTCCCGGGTTTTTTACAACTTAGCCTTAACGGCTGTATTCCCTTTACGGGATGTAAGTAAAGGGAGGGCTCCCTCTTACCTACGAAACTCACTGCGCGCGCGACCGGTCGAGGTCGCACGTCCGCAAAATAGAGTGAAATGTAAACTGAATATATTTAATATGTAATTAGCCTAAATTAATTTAAACTAATATAAACTATATGTAATACTAAGTAGAATATTCTTAATTCGTACCTAGCTAAAATGTAGTGTACACACCTGTGTACTGACACGTGGATGGCTGACACACCACCACACCAAGGGCCCCTGCCCTGATTGGTTAAAATAACCAAAGGTTCGAAACCTTTCAAACCGGTCAATACTGACCTCAACCGTGGTGTACTCATGTACACCAACACTAAATGTAGCCCGAAGGTAACCCCGTTACATAAGAGCCGTAAGACACGGCAGGGCGGAATAAGTCTGAAAGGGTGAAAAGGCGACCACAAAGCTCCGCAACGGTCGACTCGAGAGAGTCAAGCCGCTTCTCGAAGCGTTCAATCGCATCTACCTCATTGCGGAGACCCTCCAGGACGTCCTGGATGCGACGGCTGTGTCGATCACAGCGCTCGCGAAACTCGCGTCGCAATTGCGCGACATCCTCCTCCAGTTCTCGATACGGAGGGTATTCCACATTACCATGTGGAGCGTCTGATGGCGCGACGCCATCATCGGATCGAACCCAATATCTGGTGAAGTGGAAGGGTTATCCACATTCACAGAGATCATGGGAGTCCGAGAATCCCCTGCTGCAGGATTGCCGTGACGTCGTTGACGCTTTCGAGCGGGAGAACCCCGCTGCGAGTCGACGACCAAAGAGGCGGGAGAAGCCCCTTCACTCCCAGTAGTTGGGAGTTCGCCGGAGGCAGATCTGTCGATCACACTGTTCTCTGGCACCGCTTTGGGGGCAGGAGCGCTGGCATAGCGCGTGCGATAAGGGGCACGTAATAGCCCCATCGCTTTGGCTCGGGCAAACGCCATGCGCAACGCCCTCTCCACCCGAACGTCACGAGGGGAATAGCTGTCGTGCAGCTGAGTAAAGCTAGGGAGATGTTTCTCCCCTTCCGCCCAAGCGCGGAACTTCTTCTCTGCATCATCAGCACTTTCTCCCGGAAAAATAACGATAGGAACCTAGCGGAAGCTCTCAACAGTGGCACCCTGTTCCTGGCTGTCGAGGCGCTCTCGATATGAGACGCCAGTGAACTGCTTCTGCGCGAGCTGTTTTTCCTGGAGTTTCTCCAGGCGTTCGTATTGATACGGCTGTTCAGCCGCAGGGACAGTAATATAGAATGCTAAATCATTCCTTACCATATTCCTAGCTCACTTTTGGGGGTCACGAGGACCCTCAAAATTATATGCCGCCCGTGGCGGGCGTTTGGGGGCGTGTAAAGCAGCCTTTCGTGCCTGTGTGGCAAGTTGAGTTTCTTGAGCCGCATCCAGCTCATTGGTGATGATCGCCTTCGGCGATCCGGATGTATCATCCGACATTGGTAGAGGTGGCGCACTAGCTAGTGCATTTTCCCCACGTGTGGGGAACGGATTAGGCTGCCGACATCGCCTTTAGGCGTTGTCGGAGCGGTCATCCTTTGGGGAGATATCCCCAAGGGCATCCTACTCCAAGTTATAGGAATAGTCTACATCCTCTTCTTGAGAAGAATCCTCAGCACCACTAAAGGTGCTCATGGTAAGCGAGAAGTTGTGGCAGTTGGAGTTCTCCAACTATAATTGGTTATTGCGCAGGCAATAGTCTTGATGGGGGAGTATGTAACAGGGTTACATTTGGTTACATGGTGTACGTAAGTACACAACGTTTGAGGTCAATTGACCGGTCCGAAAGGTTTGGACCTAGTGGTTATTTTAACCAATCAGGGAAGGAGCCCTTGGTGGAGGCGTGGCAGCCTGCCACGTGTTGGTACACAGGTGGTATACATTATATTTCGGCTAGGTACGAATTGAGTAAGTTTTACTTAGTATTACATACAGTTTACATTAGTTTAATTAATTTAGGCTCATTAAATATTAAATATACATCAGTTTACAAAATACACTAAAGACTGCTAGGCGCACGGCCTCGACCGGTCGCGCGCGCAGTGAGTGTTGTAGTGAAAGGGAATAGCTTCCATTAACTACCCCCTTTCTAATGGAAGCCTTGTATCAAGGCGTTAGTCTATACTAACTCGTAAACCAAGGGAATCTTGGCCCCGAGTAAGAGAGCGATCTCTTACTAAGCCCTTTTATAAGGGCGTATCGGCTAAGTAGCGGCGTATCGCCGCTTTAGGAAAGTCTTCCTCTGTGCGCTAACCGCACCTTTCGTGTACTCACCTGTTTATCCGGCATCCTTTACCAAGATGCAAGTCTAGATGACGAAGGTGGTGGGCCACAGAGAGGCACTACTCACAGTTATGCGGACCACGCGGTCTACGGTGAAGAGGGTGACAGCATGGAATTGCGTCACATCCGAGTGGAAAATCCTCCAAGTTCCGTCGAAATTTTGGTTTCCTTGCCTATGATGAGCAAGACGGCGCTTATGCGTAGTCTGGCGAAAGGCGAAATTTGTGCGATCGTCGAAGCGATCGACAAATACTCCGTCAACGCACCATCAGCTGTGGATGGGACCGACGCGTTGATCGAAAGTACACGGAAGGAAAGGTTCGAAGAGCAATCATGGGATGCCTTCAAGACGAACCCGGTGTGGAAACTTGTTCGAGAGATCGAAGATATCTTCCCCGACAAGTTCTGGACGAACTGCCATTTGACAGAGGCATTCGTCACGAGATTGGCGTACTTCCTGGCACGAAGTACTGCATCACAAGACAGTGGCCGTTGCCGAAGGAACAAGTCGATGCAATCGATGAGTTCTTCGCACAACGCGCAAAGGCTGGTAACGTGCGAGAGAGCAAGTCTTCGCATTGCAGCCCCGCTTTCTGTATGAAGAAGGCTACTGGCGGATGGCGCATTGTTTCGCCATCCGCCAGTCGTGCATTCAACAAGCTGAACGACGCGACCATTCCTGCTCAGACACTGGTTCCACGCAAAGATATTATCCTTGATGGGATGGTTGGCAGTCCCGTCTTCAGCGCCATCGATCTGAAGGATGGATTCTATCAGATTCGGATGCGTGAAGATGACGTACCACTAACTGCAGTGAGTACCCCGAATGATATGCTGTGGGAATGGTTAGTGATGCCACAACGACTGAATAATGCACCTGCGGCTTTTAATCGCATGGTAACCAATGTTCTTCGTCCGCTGAGAGCATTCGCACCGAGCTACTTTGACGATATTTTCGTTCATAGTAAGGCGGTTGGTGGAAAGTCCGACGTCGATGTTCATTTGGATCATCTTCGCCGAGTCTTTGAGGTCGTGCGAGAGAACAATCCCTACTAAAACCTGAATAAGTGTGTCTTCTTCTCACCAGAGATACCCGTAATCGGTTTCTTTGTTGGCAAGAACGGTGTTCGAGTTGACCGAGAAGGTCAAGGCTATTAACGATTGGCCCGTGCCTCAGAACGTCAAAAAGCTGCGACAATGGTTGGGTCTGGCCAATTACTTGCACAAGTACACACGCAATTATGCAGCGATGGTGCAACCTCTGACACAACTGCTGAAGAAAGACGTTGAGTGGAAGTGGTCTGATGATCACCAAGCGGCATTCAAAGAAGTCAAGAGAAGTCTTCGTGAAGCTCCTGTGTTATCTCTTCCAAACCACTACAAGCCGTTACACGTTGTCTATTATGCAAGCGACTATGCCATCGGTTGCGCTTTGATGAAATACGATGATGAGGGTCGAGAACGAGTTGTGTCATATCAGCCCCGACAACTCCGACCAGCAGAACGGAACTACCCAGTGCATGACAAGGAAATTCTTGCGATGAAGTACTCCTTAGTCAAGTTCCGTGTCTACTTTCTTGGCGAGGAACGCTTCGTGATCTACACAGATCATGCGTCGCTGCGGACTGCAGTAAAGACTCCTCACTTGTCCCAAAGAATGGCGAGATGGCTCTCCCTTTTGGGGAGTACAACTTTGTTGTGCACTACAAGCTGGAAAGATGAACATCTTGGCCGACTCTTTATCAAGATGTCCGGACTACGATCCCAACACCAAGAATGAAGATTCGGACGAAGCATGTAGTCTCTGTGAAGATGTTCAAGAAATTGCTGTTTGAGCTGCGACTACACTGCGTGAAGTCGCTTTCAAAGGTTACAAGTCTGACGAGACCTGTAAGGACTTGCTCAAGTATTTCAAGGACCCCTCCGACAAGGCGCTGCACAGGTCTGCCAGCGCGAACAAGGTCGCGTGTCACCCGCTTCCACGTACTCAACGGGTTGCTGTACTACGCGGTTGAGAACGGGGATTCAGCACGAGTTGTTGTTCGCAGCGATGAAGGCGTGCTCCATTGACTCTTGTATTAGTATCATCAGCCTTTCTGGTGGCCATCTCGGACGTGAGAAGACGTTTTTCAGTCTTTCCCGAGATTACTACTGGCAACACATGTACAAGTGGGTTCGCAAGAACGTTAGGACTTGCGAGATCTGCCAACGAGTGAAGCCTTCCGGATCCACTCAGGCCCCACTTCGTTCATTGCCTGTCCCTCAGGAAAGCTGGAGGTCCGTGAGTATGGACTTCATATTTGGTCTTCTAAGGAAAAACACTGCAGGAATGGCATCCTGGTGTTTGTGGACCGATTCAGCAAGATGGTCCATCTTTCGCCTGTTTCGGACAAGATATCAGCCGAGAAGACAGCAAAGGTCTTCCTCGATGTGGTATTTCGTTTGCACGGTTTGCCAACTGAGATCGTGTCAGATCCCGACACCCGTTTCACGTCGAAGTTTTGGCGTGCACCGTTCAGACTTTTGGGCAACCAGTTGTCCATGTCAACGGCGGCACGTCCAGAAATGGACGGTTAAACCGATCGTGTGAATCGAGTCCTCGAAGATGTTTTGCGACGTTACGCTACGACATTCAAAGAGTGGAGCGAGTTTCTCCCTCTTTGCAGTTTGCGTCGAACAATTCCACGCATGTCTCGACTGTTTATTCCCCATTCTTCGTGAATTACGGTCTCCATCCGAAAGTACCAGATTCACTAGTGGGTGAGTTCTCTACCTTAAGTGTGGGAGGGAATACGGCTCCTGGCAATTCGCCGCAGTCGTTTGACCTGAATGCTGCTTCCGAGCTCAAATCCAACTCGATGGAACCTTTGACCGACATGAAGAGTCGTGATAAGAAGCATCTCAATGAGCTCATCGAGAATAGAGAAGTGATCGTGCGGTATGTTCGAGACGCAATCGCAAAGGCTCAGGATCTGCAAAAGCAACAAGAAGACAAGAGTGGAAGGAAGAACAATCAATCGTACAGGATCAATGATCTTGTCTTGCTTAGTACGGCAAACCTGCCTGAAAATGTAGAGTCCAAATTGAGAAGCTCAAAGATTCTACCAAGGTTCATCGGACCGTTAACGGCGGTGAAATGCAATTGCGATGCCTACACCCTAGACATCCCTACAAGCATGCGTCTACACCCGACGTTTTACGTGGGTAGACAGAAACCTTACCTTCTGAGTGGGTCAGCCAACCCTAATGAGCCCTGCGCGGGTGATCCAAGCGATCCTGAAGTTCCTCCACTTGATAACGAAGAGTTCGCAATTCATCGTCATGGATCCTCCTTGCGACATAAAGGCGCTGAAGCACGTTGTAGGATTCATCTTTCACAGCTTTCAGCACACGATAGCGTACCTCGGACAGAGTCCCTGCCTCCGCCACAGAACGCAGAGGACGCTCGTGGAAGGCCTCACGGGTCTTCTCAGCCTTCTGGAGTCGCTCGAGTTCATCATGAACTTGATCGAACCGATGATCGATTCGAGACTCCATTGCCGACAACGGGTTTGACCATCGGTCAGCAAGTCAATCGTTGACTCCTGACCCTACAGCTGGTCATCGAGGCTTTCGCACCGGTCTTGAAGAACCGCGTTGCTGGCGAACTTCCAGCGCCTCGATACGAACTCGATGATCACTCTTCCACTTCCAGAGCCGCTCGATCGTTTTCACGTTCATCCCCACCTCCTCTGATTAATCATCAGGGAGAGCGTCGATGGATCGTGGAGTCGATTGTTGGTCACGAAAACCGACAGACTCTCGGGAAGGAGCGACTGACCCGTCATCGCTTCTATCGGGTTCGGTGGCGCGGCTATCCACCGCTTTCGGACACGTGGGAATCAAAGCAGGATCTCGAGTCTGATGTTCCCGACGTGGTTAGCAGCTACGAGACAAGATTGTAGCGTCGCGAGAGACGCTGCTGCGACGAAGTCCATGGGCTGTCTTGGCGTGACTTAGAGTCTTGCTGAGAAAGCGCTCCATCTTGCCCTCGTTCTCAAGGCGAGCGAACGATATCCATGAGTCCACTTTCGCTAAGAAGGACTGGTCCGGATCATCACGATTGTTGATCCGACGCCAACGGAAGAACCATTCCTTGTAGAACTTAGTGTCTCCCACCCGATGGTGGATGAGAGTCACGTCGCAGAGTTCTGGAGCTCGACGCTGGTGCTTGCGCACAGCGGGTTCTTCATGAGAAGCTTGGTCACTTGAGCGCTTCATCACGAATCGCAAAGTGAGCCGAAGCCAACCCAAAGAAGAGCGATGGATCGCTACTTTAAGGGGAGATGATCTAATGGGCCTATGCAATAGTGCCATTACATGGCGATGTCCCAATTAAGGATTAGTGATTCCCACTAATTGTTTTGGATCGCCAGGTGTCACAGACATGATCCATGTCTACACACCGACACTCACGGAGTAATCATTGATTACGTCCGCACGGAATTTTATCGAACATTCTCCACTGTTCTCTGCCTCCGACATGTCTTTGCGCACGGTGATGGTTCCTGCTGGGAAACTATCTGTTGACTAAGTCGACGTGTCATTGTGGGTACAATGTTGTTGATGTCAGCCAATCACAACGCCCCGTACACAGAAGATTCTTCGGAGACGAATCTCAAGTTCAAGTTCAATTTTCGCATTGAAGTTCAAGTTCAAGTGAGAATATTCTTCACGCTCAGCTTCAAGTTCAACCTGATTCAACCCAATGTTTATTCTATATTTGTAGGGAGATTGCATATAACTACATAGGACTCGAGGGAGAGGTTTCAGGAATCGTAAGCTCATTTCAATTCAGTTGCAAATTTTCCGTCTTCTGCTCAAGTCTCTTCCTCACTCTTTTCCTCCCTCTTCGTCCCTCCAAGTCGGGACACTGCCAAGTCTTCCTCTACCGCGCAAACTTGTGTGCCGTGTTATCGGGAACTGTGTAAACAGCGTTCCGTTACAATACCGCACGTAACCTAGCAAAGGTAAGCACTCCAAAAGGAATGCTTTGTGAGTATCAGGTTATGACACAATTGCAACATTCAGCAAATGTGTTACACGTGTGCTACGCTTCGTGCGGGCGTTTGTACCGATTTATTTTGATGACGTAAGGGTGAACAGGCTAAAGTGACGTAGAAGTGCATAAAACTCACCTCAGCTGACTGTTTGATCTTCTGAGTAAGCATAAAATCTATGCAAACTGAAAATAATATATCTTTGGTGACATCTTTCCTTGGTATCGACATTTGATCCCGTACCGTTGTTATAGCATGAACGATTGGCAGCCTCCTGTGGATTTCTTCACACAATAGATGGGGCTGGGATGCGGTAAGGTTGACTACCACACACGGCATTGTTTATGGCTAGCTTAAAAAACTCGTCGTTTGCTTTCACTTGATCATCTGGTCAAGATCATTGCCGCGTGACGCAATACTTCGTGCCTGACTCGAGGTCTATCTCATGTCGAATCCGTTTGTCTTTTGGGGAGCTCGCATGGTACTTTTACTGGCGTGTTCCCAAGTACTTAAAAGAAGAGGATGTTGCTAAAGCGATACGATGATCCTGACCCCTATGCGAGGAATTCCTCAAATTTCGGATTTGTTAGAAACAATTACCGTAAAGCCTAAGCGTACAAAATTCGTACTCAGTAGAAACAGTTACGGTATGGCCTAAGAAAATGCGGTTTTCAAGTGGTGTTTCGTATCTATACCTGTAGTTAAGCATATGAATGCCGTTCTGTAGTTCTCGAATGGTTGTCTGCTGGTGGCTCAGCACATGGAAGAAGCTCGAGCTCGAGTGGCAAGAAGCGAGCAAGCAGGGGCAGCAACAACTCGTCAAGATTGCGGATACTGTCCAGAAAACCACGTGGGATAAGCGGATACAGTATTGTGAGCACGGAATCCGTGTGGATTATTGGGCTGACGGGCGCTGCGCAGGTATCTCACTGGAGAGCATTGGGGATCTCTGGCCGACTGTGACCAGCTGAAAGACCGCGCATCGTCACGGGTGGGAGTAAAGATGTCAACGTCCTGCCCAATCGAGCGGTCATGCAACTGACGTGGTTGTCGGGTACGCAGTTGTGGGAGTTGGCGCATCGATGCTGCGTTCGGCTGCAGAAGGAAGTGGAGAAGTTGGTGCGTCGAGATGCTCTTCAAAGTTATGCGCTCGAACGGTGTTAACGATATGCGCTTTCATCCAGGCGGAGATTTTTTCACGAATGCAGCTCCTGTTGTCGGACGACAAGGCTCGTGTGGTAGATGAAATACATCCACGTGAGCGATACGGTAGGAGGATTGCCAATGCTTTCCCAACTCGTGATGAGACTGACGATGGGTTCGAGCGCGTATGTTCAGAACCTTTTCTGCTGGAGATGCTCACCATGTACAAGCACGAGGTCGTGGCCAAGTCGCTGATTGCTAGTGACGTGTTGGAATGCTTCGAGCACGACACGGTGACGGTCTATTTGGCCTCGTGGCAAATGCAGCCACACATTGACCGACAGCGGCTCGAGGAGCTCGAGGCACTAATCTCGGGGGCCTAGCTACCTAAATAAGCCATAGTGTATACAAAGACGCGAATAGAAATGGGACTTTTGAACCTGGACACTCTTCTAAAGTATACCACTTCCACAAAAATCACGTCTCTTTTGCTCTTTCGCGCACGATGGCCGACTGCGTGGGTACAAAGCTCCTGGCGACGTCGCCTTCTACGACGCCGCATAATGGTACAGATAGAAGCAACTTTCGTACGGAGGAGATCCGCGGTGCGTGCGTGCTATTCGGCCCGCGGATGCTTGTGGTTTGATGGAGCCCATGATTGTTTGGACCCTTTTTACAGGCTATTTGTTCAAGAAAACACGCGAAGGCAAGTGGCAGAAGCGGTGGTTTGAGACCAATGGCTGCTTTCTCACGTATTACAAAGTGCGTACGAGAGTGTCTCATGTCGTCTATGTGCTTTACTCCGTCTGACACGGACGTGGCGACCAATTTATGACGCAGAAACAAGGACAAAAGCTGCTGGCGGCGTTGAATTTACCACAAGTAGGCGCCATCACGCTGCTCGAGGCAGATCACGTCGGTACGATATCCACTTTCGGACGTTTTTTATATCGTGACGATGCGAAACGTGGAGCGTTGACGGAATGTGCTGCGTTTTTTGCTCTCTCCATGGCAAAAGATGGCCCGGGACTCTTCACGATTGAGCTCAACGAGCGTGTGTACACGATCAAAGCACGCTCGCATGACGAGGCTGCGTTCTGGGTCGATGCACTGCTCTGGCGACAGGCTGGCGGCGTAATCGCACAAAAGTCTCCGGACGTAAGTACGCACCAGGTTGACAACACATTGTCCAGTGTGCCCACGACCGAGGAGCCCGATCGCACAGCCGCTTCGACCAGCACGAGGTCGTCTACGCATATGGATACGACCAGTAACCCGCACGCGAACGTGTCGGACGCTACGACGGATCAACTGGGCACAACTGGTGCTCCCTGTGCAGCCTGCTGCAGTGTTCAATAGACAAAGAGAGAGACAGTCACGTAGATGTGCCAGTCAACGTGCGCGGTCTGCAAGTGACTGATGACTTGCTCACGAGCAAGTCCATGCGCGTTGCGCCATCTCTATATTATATGAGTAAAAGTTACCCGTACGAAGAAATTGCACGCTCGTTTCCCCCGCTTTCGACTCGTTCACACTTGTATATCACGGAGACGAACGACTTACACGCGCAATTCGTGAAGGTAACTGGCTGGGGACGGCTCCCGACCAAGTAGATCACTGAGCAGATGATTCGGATCCTTCGCACCGCCATGTACCATCAACTTTTGACACAGCGCGGTGCCTGCTTCATAGCTTAACGGTCCCTCGGGACCGTTAAAGATGGTCCGCCAGATATCCGCAGCAAAGACACGAGCGTAGAGGTAGCTGTAGTAGCCAGCACCGTAGCCAATCAAGTGGCCAAAGCGCGTGTGCCAATACGTTCCATCCACAGGAGGCACTAACGTGCTGGCTCGTTGGAGCTCATGAAGCATTTGCGTGGTGGTGGGCGGGCGACACGGCAGCGGCTGGTCTTTGAAGAGCGCGAGATCCAGCATCGAGTATAAGCACTGCGTCTGCGTCTCCATGGCAACAAACATGGACTTGGACGACTGCAAGCTTTGCATCATGGGTGCCGGCAGCGACGCGTTGGTCTCATAATGCGTCGCAAACGCACACACGACGCGATAGTCCCATGCAAAGTACTCAAACAAGTGCGACGGCGTCTCGACAAAGTCCAAGGCCGCACGTGTGCCCGAGAGATGCTGAAACTCGGTGCGCGAGAGCAACGAGTGCAGGGCGTGCCCAAATTCATGAAACAGCGTCTCGACTTCGGCGTGGGAGAGCAACGACGGACGGTCCCGCGCCGGTGGATTGAAATTGCACACGAGCGCGACAATTGGTTTCTGATACGTCGTGTGGCTCAAGCGCTTGCCACAGCGAATCGTAAAGTGCGCGGCATGGGTATACTTGTGCGGTCGCGGGTACAAGTCAAAGTAGATGGATCCGATCGTGTCCCCATGGTGCATCAGCGCGAGCTTCACGACGTCGTCGTGCCAGAGCTCGCTCGCGTGAAGCGTCGGGACCTGCTTCAACTCGAGACCAAAGAGCGCGGAGCAGAGTAGCTGCAGCCCCTTGATACAATGCTCGATCGGAAAGTAGGCCGAAATCACGCGCGCGTCGATCTGGTGCGTCTGCGCCTTGAGCATCCCCATGTAATATGGTAAATCCCACATGTCGACCCGATCGACCGTCGGGCCTTCGTGTCGCCGCTTGGCGTCGAGCAAGAGCTGGAGCTCCCTCTTTGCCTACAAGTAAGAGGTCGACATGGTTTCTTAGACCATCCACTTCACAGACGACGAGCAGTAGTGTCCAAACCTTTGGCATGAGCCTCTTGGCAATGTCTTGAATGAACGCCTCGACTGCCTCGGGAGATCCAATCATGCGATCACTGGACACACATGCACGTGAGTTCAACCGACTTTCTCCCGTGTGTGTGTGTGTGTGTGTGTGTCTTTACCCGTCGTACCTTGTCGCCAAGTGCGCATACGTGGGAAATCCCAAGACTTGGGCCAATTCATGTCGCTTCGCTCGCAGCTGATCCAAGACGCCGAGATTCTCTTGTGCGCACGTATTCGCAGCGATATACATGCGCCGTCGGACGTCGGGGTCACCGACCCACTTTAACACGGCGTTCAGAACGTGGAGATCCGTCGGGACCCACACCGTGTCGTGGCTCATCCACTTGCGTTCGCAGTCGGCCAAGATGCTCGATGGCAGACCGCGTAGCCGCTTCGTGGGCACTTGGACGTGGTCTCGCGCGCTGTGCATCGTGGCCTGGAACGCAAGACTCAAGTGCGTGATCTCGTTCTGCAAGGCAATCACGCGCGCTCGGTCTGCACGGGGCAGATGGATGCCATCCCGCTCAAACTCGCTCCGGAGCAACGTCGCCATGCGCCGTTGCTCGGGTGTGAAGCGTTTTTGCATGAGCATTTGATTCTCTGTCACAGCTTTGAGCGACTGATACAAGTCCACGTCGGCATTCAAGTGCTGGATAAAGTCCGAGAGCTCCGTGAAGCACGCACTCGCTGCGCGACGAAAGTGTCTAAGACACCCCCACACCCACGAGCTTCTTACGCCTCGCACTATACGATAATCCAATCAAACGAAACGCTGTACGTACTCGTTTGGATGCACGTGGCGACAGAGCTCAGCGCCATCAATGACGGAACAAATAGCATTCGAGATGTCGTCCAAGAGGCGCAGCGTCGCAAGTCCGGGGGGCGAGGCGGCGGCCTGCGAGAGAGCGCGCACACAGCGTAAAGAACGACTTGATCCTAGCGTGTGACGGCGCGAGGAGTGAGCGTACGTACGTACCTCGTGTCGCAACTGGTGGCACTGACGCTTCACGTCGTGCGTCAGTCGCGCAAAGTCGCACGGCGTGTGCAAACCTGGCACTTGAAACAGGCCTGGCGTGGCCTCTCGACGGGAACTCAAGCGCGCACGTGCCGCGGCGCGACGTGGCCAGTCGTCAATGGCAGCACGAGCTAGCGCACGCCTCCACATGGCGCGTACTTAGGAAGGTGTTCGTCTCGACTAATTACACACACACGGGCTTTGCTTTAGTAACGCGGTCTTACGTGCGTGAGGTGGTTAAGGCGGACAGAACAGACTCTATCTTTTTAAGGACAACCACGGCGTCGGCTTCATACACGTAGACGCCCGTGGCGCTCGCTACGAGGAACTCGGGGACGCCATCGTGGTTGATGTCTCGCCAGAGGAGACTGTAGATCGCACCAAACGCTTGCACGTTCCACTGGCGTTTCGACAGACGCTGCCATTTCCATCGGGCGAGCGACGGCTCGGGCGCTCGCGCGACACGTTCATCGATGGCCGCGATCGTCTCCAAGTCCTCCCAAATGTTGCGCGCGCTTCCAGTCGACAGCGGCGATATCTCGTTTGCACTAGCAGCGACGGACTCGGGGACAGGATCAAGTACGGCACGTGTCGCGTCCTCGAGGATCGAGGTGGGTTGGCTCTCGTCTTCCCTTCTTTCCTTGTACGCAAGGACAACTTGGGCATCGGTTCCCAGTACCAATTCAACGTGTCCATCCTACCCTCATGATGCATTCAGAGATCAGCATGAGCACCACATGCTGAAGTAAAATCGTACCAGGTCCACGTCGGCAACGACGCCCGTAAAGATCGAGTCGAAGTGATCCGAGCCCACTAAGACCTCGCCATTGCCAATGTGGTTCACTGGTCCAAATAAATCCTCATACACCAGCGCTTGGCCTATGGCGCAGGTCACGAGCAGGTTACAGCGCCACGTCCGTTTCGCATCTTCGGAAGCTGCGCGTTTTACGTACAACGCAACGGACGTCACCACGCCATTCAATTGCAAATCTTTCGTCCGGAATGGACCAGTGAGGAGTCCGCCGTGATGCTGCCCGTGAAACACGCGCACCAGGCTAGTACCATACACATGATAGGAAGGCTCAGGTGGGAACGACCGATACAGCGTGCAGTTTTTTTGCGAGCAAGATTGGTCTTACCCATCAGTACACCCCAATGCCACCCAGCCCTGGTCTTTCTCCGGTGACATGACTCGATCCACTGCCACGACCGTGTGTGCAAATGTCGCAAACTCGGGAAAGAAAGCCGCAAACTGGTCAGTGCGTAAGCGAGTCCAGCTCGTATCCGCGTCGATCGAAGGGTTCTCGTTGTTTCCGTTCACGATATATCCAATCGCCAGCATGGCGTCGGCACAGCACACGATCACACCGTAAAAGACGTTTCCATTGGTTCCTACAGCCTGCATGTCAAACATGCAGGTAGGTGCCGCGTCAAGTTCAAAATTTGCACCGCTCGATGCTTCCACAGCTCCTGCGTGGTCGAGATGCTCGTATGGAGGAACGAAAACCTGGAGGTAATAGGCTTCTCCAATCGCATAGGCGACGGCTATGCGAGCCTCATGCGTCGTTGATAGCTCCATGGCAGCACTTGCCACTAGATGTGGTTCTTCACTTTGAGGCACGTTCATCTTGAGCTTGTGGAGACGGTAACCGGCTTCGCCATAGGTGAGTAGCGACACCGATCGGTCCGTCGTAACCAACGTGTAACTTGTTCCACGAACACGAGGCCAAAGTAAGTAGCATAGGGACGACGTACGATAGGCAAGATCAATTATATATTACAATAAAACCTGGGAGCAGACGCGCTGTTGAGCGTGTGGAGGAAGGGCGCACCGCTCGGATACGCGAAGAAGCGACTCTGGTAGAAGATCATATTTGTGAAATTTCAAATTTGAGTGGAGAAAGTTGCATATTTAATTTATAGTCTCGTGCAAATCCCACTGGTCGGTTGAATTTGTCACATTTTGAAACTAACAAATTTGGTTTGGGCCGGGATCGAGCTCGGGACCTTCCAGACCCGTACTGAGCAGTGAACCACTCGACGACCACGGTCGGACTATGGAAATCCCACTGGTCCAGACTCACTACTATCGAAGAAGGTACGACTCTGTCAATCAGCTGCATTTGAGCCCAGATCAGACCGATCGGCGATCAATCCCATCTCCATAATCCCGATCGAGGTCGCGATCTGGAAAACCTCGACGATTTACGTTGTCTTCTGTCTCACCTTGCGTATCTGTTGGTTCTGTGGTTACAATCACGAGGTACAGCTTGATAATGATAAGCTTGCCAATCAGATTGGATCTGTACCTGATACGGGACAAGGGGTGCGGACTCTCACAGGTTTATGGTTTGCACTAGTCAAAGTACCGAAACGCGTTGCTAGCCAGTCGTTTGCTAGCAACAGTTTTTTTTCATAATGTCAGACGAGTTGACATCAGTCTTAGACCCTAAAGATCAATTGTCCTTTGCGACTTGTCTCTAACAGAATGCCAGCGCAGTTCAATTTGTCATGTTCAATGACAATACGTCGGATTTGTTGCCACAATAAGTGCTGCTTGATTGTCAATATCCACGCGGACACCCGCCTTCAATTTTGGAAACTATTCTGCAATGAATTACAACCATCTTGCCATTCTTTGCGAAAGATGTGGCGATCTTACGGCCGTAATTAAAGACGCGTGGCCACAAAGGGTCTATCTCCTCCCAAGTTTTGCCAGTGCATATACTGTATACAAGCCACAGAGGGTCTATTTCCTTATAGATAGATACCAAATTTTGCAAGTGCATATACTTCATTGCAAAGCGTTCTTTGTCATGCACTGGATAGTTGTCTCAGCCGAACGCTGATGACGTGATAGATAACAAATTGCGCGATCATGATCATCCTGATTGTTTTGCATCATCAGTGCAAAGACGATTGCAAAATCGTTCGTGTTGAAAATGACGTGAGCGGCGATTATTATCGGCGATCACTAGCACTCGCGCTTGGGTTAATCGAAGCTTGACTGCATCGAAAGCTCTTGACATTGGCTATCCCAATGTTATCCAACGTCTTTCATAAGCATTTGCGAAAGCGGCGTATGTTACCTGCATAATTGCATGAATATTTATACAAATATGTTGCCACCCCAAGGAACTTACAAAGTTACTAAACGCTATTTCGCTCATCCATTCAATCATCACCCTGTGTCGTCTTTGGATCAGGGCGAACTCAGTTCTTGCCGACAAAGCAGCCAAGGGCTGGTATCTCGGATGCACGTAAATTCTTTAAGCTTGCATAGAGCTCATGCGTAAGCATGAGCTCTAACAGTTGGCGTAGGTGACTTTTATGCTCCTCTACGTCACTTGACCTTGTTCATCAAAATAACACACCTCTATTTGGTAGCTATTTCAGAGGCTGTTGGCGGCAGTGAACCACTTGTATTGGATAATGTGGTGCATTACGCCTCGCCGGATTTGAAGAATATTGATGACGAAATTGGACCATACAAGGACGGACCGTTCCGAAGAACTATGTCAATTTTCAAAAACGGTTGAGGCTTCTTCTGTATTGACGGCACGTTTATGCGCCATGTTTTGGTGGGACGTTGTTGGTTGCTCTTCTGCTGAACAGCAACCTCGACATCCAGATTGTCGGTATCGCGTTGGTTACCGGCAAGAACATGGGAAGCTGGTCGTGGTTTCTCAAGGTTCTTCGTAACGCAACCAGCAACCCTGCTTTTATCATCTCCAACCGTGACAAGGGTATCGTTTTAGTAGTTGTAAAGGCGATTCCACGATTCATTAGTGTTAGGGACTTTAACACCAAGTTCAAGAGAAAGTCATTGCACGACGAAGCCGGGCGCCTGGGCAAGTTTTGTCGTATAGCCCGTCGTGCCAAGAAGCGCTTCCTTCCATCCACGTATTATTGGTATATTTTTATAGTGCTATGCGGTGACTTCATGGATTAACCCTATGTCACGAAAGATCAATGAAGTTGTTGTTTCATACTCGTTAGCATCATGAGAATTCTTTCTTTATCCCAAAGAGTAACAGTCGACCGCATATCTGCATACATGAAAACGTGTATCGATTGCTGTCAAGTCGGTCGTGATGGCATTGTGTATTGTGTGATCATCCCTTATCGCTTATAGCTAACGAGAGTCAATCCACTCGACACTTTAGTCGGGCAAAATCTTCCACCAAATTACATCAACTCCTCTATCTTATGGTGCATTATTGCCTACATTTGCCACTTGTACAGCAGATGAATAATCGTCATCTAACCCTTTTAGAGCCGATGCATCATCGTTTTCATCTGCGGTTTGTGCAGATGAATACTCCGTGTTATTGATTTCAGCCAAAACGGGTGAAACTGATGTTAACCTCTTGATGTAATTCTTTTCCATTCATATATCAAGTTTTTTTTCGGCTCTTCTCGTGAAGTCAGGAGCGGTTGGTTTTAAACGCATATTCTGCTATGATGACGTTTTGTGGATTAACAAGTACAACATGTCGTTTACTGCCCTCAATATGCTAAATTCTCTTTTGTTAATTTTTTCGCAACCAAGATTCCGTTGACGATGAAAATAACACCGCAAGACAGTTGCAGACAGTAGAAGAAGATAACCAAGTAAGGGACTTAATCGAATGTTTATTGAGAAGTGATTAGCTGTCTTAACAGGAAAAACATACAGAAGAGTTGAAATTATAGAGAACTTCCATCTGTCGTATTTCCTACACTACTTATCCGTAGTCGAGTACGAAAACTTAATCGTATCTACTTATAAGTACGAATGAACATTGCTATAAATGAAAATTTATTAAGGGAGTTGCTATATTCACACCCCTTTTCCTTAAATTCACTCCCTTTCATTTTACATTTCCATAATTTGCAACCCCTCCATCCCCCCTCCTCTTTCAACCGCCCGACATCGCCCCACACCATGCCCGAAAAGCTGTCTGCGCCGTTCACGTCCGATCTGTCTTCTTCCACACCGTTCTCGTCCACGCCATCGCTACTGACGGCTACTCTGCCCACGCGTGCTTTGGCTTCCCGAAAAAAAGTATTGCTTGGTGTTCTTTGCCATGAATGAATAAGTAACGCGTACGAAACATCTAACAAGCTGCTTATTTCCATAACACTAGCTGTTTGCCCTTTTCCTGGTAGCGCGCTACGCGATAACATGCTTCCTCCGCTAGAGGTTGAGTATGCTAGTCGGGAGCAACTTGAGGATGCTGTGCAGACGTTCGCACGTGGCCAAGGTTACGCTGTCACCATTAAAAGTTCAATTGCTGGAAAACGTGTTTACCTCAAATGTGACCGAGGGGGCGTGATTTTCCCTCTGATTTGTGACTAAAGAGGGTATACTGTATGTGTATTCAAGGAAACCAGTGTGGATTTAGCTATTCAGTATGAAGAAAGGGTGTGAATTTAAGGAAGGGGTGTGTGAATATAGCAAATTGCGGAAAGTGTGTGAATTTAAGGAAAAGGGGTGTGAATATAGCAACTCCCTTTATTAAAATCTAAAAGTATTCGGGTTTGACAAAACCAGTATCATGAATATTTTCAACACGGACAACCGGCGCATCCGTCCGCTTTATCGTCTAGACCAGACTGTAGTCTGACGTACGAGGCATTGGCCTTAGATGATATTTCTGTGGCCATAATACTGATCAGCTTGAATAGTAGGACCAAAGCACAAATTTTGTTCTTAACTTCAAATGTTGCTAATGATGAATTATCATATTTTTTTGAAGGGTGTGTGTGTCTAGCAATTCCCTAACTATAGGTTTGCCCTACCAGCACACCCCTCCGCCCTACGGGCACACCCTCACGTGACTTTTGACCAATAGAAATAAAGTAGGCACGACTTGAAGTTTGCCAATTCTCTATACCATGTTGAAGGAGCAAGACCCGATCAATGAACTACTTCGGGAATGAATCAGATCGTCTAAAGGATACTAAGATGAACTTCACGAGTCTGTGCTCCAAGCGTTTCGCTTCATGTGAGACCTCATTACTGAACATGTGGTGAAGTGCTAGTGAAAATTGTTGACCAGTTTGTACCAGTGTACCAGTTTTCAAGGCAGATCGATCTGGTTGGTTGAAAGAACGGAGTATTTTGGGCCAATCGTGTGCTTGGAGTGTTTTGTACGCGGATTTGAGGTAAGGCACACGGTTTACATATAGGTTACATATTGGATTTTTATTGGCTAAATAATATAGTGTTCGTATTACATTGGGTTGAGTAAGTCGCCAATGGCTCCGATCTGAGTCATTGGGAGCGGGAGGATGACAGAGTCCCCTCACGCTTATAAGCCCGGTCAGGACAGAGCTCCACCGGAAGCCCCGAGACAGGGAGCACGCGTTACGTTCACTCACCACTCAAGTTCGTCCCCGCTCAAGGGAGGCGGTTTTTTTTGGATGGGTTACTCATCGCGATCTGCTGCGATCAAGTCCCAGGAATGGCTGTATTACTCATCCCGATATGCGGTCAAGTTCCAGAAACATTTATTGGCTGGATTACTCATTGCTCTGCAATCAAGTGGCAGGATTTACTATTGGCTGGATTACTCACTGCCTCGGGCGGTCAAGTACCAGATTTAATCGCATTCGGAGTGAAGATTTCCGCTTCGTTTGCAGATCGGCTCGTTCGCATTATCTTTCGTTGGAATTTTAGATCAGTACCCCAGAAGTGGTACATCCATATCGATCTTGTAGCCGGTGCGTATACGCACGGTGCGGCTAGCGCACAGAGGAAGACTTTCCTTAAAGCGGCGTTCGCCGCAACTTAGCCGATACGCCCTTATTAAGGGTTTAGTAGGAGAGAGATTTCCTACTCGGGTCCAAGATTCCCGGGTTAGTTTACTATAGCCTTTGTTAGTGCCTTAACGGCAAGGCTCCCTTACAAAGGGTGTAGCTAAGGGGAGGGCTCCCCTTACGCTACGGCACTCCTTACACGCACGACCGGTCGAGGTCGTGCGTCTGTATGAGAGAGTGAAATGTAAACTGAATATATTTAATATGTAATTATTTAAACTAATATAAACTATATGTAACACTAAGTAGAATATTCCTAATTCGTACCTAGCTAAAATGTAGAGTACACACCTGTGTACTGACACGTGGATGGGTGACACACCACCACACCAAGGGCCCATGCCCTGATTGGTTAAAATAACCAAAGGTTCGAAACCTTTCAACCCGGCCAATACTGACCTCAACCGTGGTGTACTCATGTACACCAACACTCAGTGTTACCAGAATGTAACCCCGTTACATCCTCCCCCATCAAGACTATTGCTTACGCAATAATCAAAATCTTGTTGGAGAACTCCAACGCCAGTTCCTCTGGCCATCCATATGTACACCTCCAGTGGTGCTATGGCGTCTCCTCTAGAAGAGGTAGACTACTCCGAAAACTCGGAAGTGGATGCCTTTGGGGATACCTACCCAATGGTGAGCCGCTCCGACAGCGCCGAACGGCGTTGTCGGCAGTCTAATCCATTCCCCACACGTGAGGAAAATGCACTAACAAGTGCGGCACCCCTGCCCATATCGGATGATACATCCGAATCGCCAAAGGAGATCGTCACTAATGATCTGGATGCAGCTCAAGACACCCAACTTGCCGCACAGGCACTAAGGGCTGCGTTACGCGCCCCAAACGCCCGTCGAGGGAGGATTATAATTTGGATGGTCCTCGTGACCTTCCAAGGTGGGCCAGGCGTTTGGTAAGGACTAGTCTAGCGTCCTATACCCCTGGCCCCGCGGTTGAACAGCCGTACCAACGCGAACGCCGTGAGAAACTCCGGCAACAACTGCTTACACAAAATCAGTTCAATAGCGTCTCGTACCGAGAGCGCTTAAACAGTCAGGCACAAGGTGCACCTGTTGAGAACCTCCGCGAGGTTCCCTTCGTTCTTTCTCCGGGAGAAAGTGCCGATGATGCTGAGAAGAAGTTCCGCGCTTGGGCGGAAGGGGAGAAGCTTCTACCCAGCTTCGATGAGCTGCATGCCAGCTATTCCCGTCGAGACATTTGGGTGGAGAGGGTGTTGCGCCTTACCTTTGCCAAAGCTAAGGCGATGGAGCAACTACGTGCTCCGTATCGCACGCACTACGCCAGCGCACCTGTCTCCACTCCGGTGTCCGGAGACAGTGTGGTTGCAACATCTGCCTCCGGCCAACTCCCACTTATTGGGAGTGAAGAGGCTTCTCATGCCCCTCTGGTCGTTGACCTACAGCGGGATTCTCCCGCTCAAAAGCGTCAACGACGTCGCGGCAATCCTGCCGTAGGGGAGTCTCGAACTCCCACGAACTCTGTGAGTGTGGATAACCTTTCCAATTCACCAGATACTGGGTTTGACCCCGATGATGGCGCCGCGCCATTATCCACTCCACATGAAAGTGTGGAGTACTCTCCGCATCGAGCATTGGAGGAGGAGGTCGCACAATTGCGACGTGAGATTCGCGCGCGCTGTGATCGACACAGCCTTCGCATCCATGATCTCCACGAGGGGATCCGCGATGAGCGGGATGCCACTGATCGCTTCGAGAGGCGGCTTGCCTCTCTCGAGACGACCGTTGCGGAGCTTCGTGGTCGCATTTTAGCCCTTTCGGGCTTCCTTCGCCCTGCCGTGCCTTACGGCTATCCGCCTTTCCACCCTCCTCCAGGAGGGGCCCCGCCTCCGGGTCCTGGTATGGCTTAAGCATACCGACATAAAAGGTTGGATGCGTACGCATCGCCTTCGGGATATCTAAGGTGTACGACAAGCCCTTTCGGGCTAACACCTTAAAGGGGTCCACAAACCTGGGGCGCAGTTTATTGCGCAACACATTTGAAACTGCATGTGTAGGAAGATTTTTAGCGTTTAATAAAACACTTTCTCCTACTTTGTATACATTTTTGTTACGCCGCCCCTTTCGGTCATCTTGCTCCTTCTGCTTGTCTTGGCTTTCCGCCATGGCATCGCAGACGTGTCGTAAGACACTAAGGCGCGTCGATAAAAACTTATCGATGTGCTTTCGCACAGATACAGGGCTGACCTCGGGAAATCCTCCCCTCTCAAGCCCTAGGTCACACACGTGGCTTCAACGGAACCCTCGGATTCGCTAATCCGTTCACGTAAAACGGGGTAAACCCCGTAGATGCATGAACCGAATTGTTAATAGCAGATTCGGCCATAGGGAGCGCCTCACTCCAACTCTTTAGAGAATCCGGACATAGACTCCGGAGAATATCCTCCACAACGCGATTAGCGCGTTCCGTATGACCGTCCGTTTGCGGATGATCCGCAGTGGCTTAAACAGCGACCCCTAAAACTGTCCCGTAAAAAGGGTATCCCGATCCGATACAATGGAATCGGCTATACCGTGCTGTCGAAAGACACGGTCTAGGAACATTGTCGCTGTTCCTTTTCCATCAAAGGACTCTGGAACCGCCGTCAGGTGAGCTATCTTGCTCAAACGGTCTACAAAGACCAATATGCCGGTGTTCCCGGCCTTATCCTTCGGAAAACCGAAGATAAAATCCATGCTAATGGATTTCCAACACTCCGTTGGAACCGATAAGCTCGCCAAAGGCGCAGCTGAACTTGCAGAGGGTTTAACCCTCTGACACGTCTCACAGGTGCGTATATACGCACCGACCCACTTATACATATTGGGCCACCAATACAAAGCGCTTAAAGCGCTGTAGGTCTTATCCCGACCTAAATTACCCCCTGTAGGGGCCTCATGTGCCTCAAAGAGGACTCTATACTTCAGTTCCTCATTATGAGGAACTACCACCCGCGGAGTGTCCTCCGCGCTCGTGCTATAAAATAGCAGACCGTCACAGTACCTGTAACGGTGTAAACGAGCTCTAGATCGACTTGACAGGGTTGGATCAGACGAGCCAAGACCCTTTTCACCTAACGCGCGGATAAGCGCCGTACATTGTGGGTCTTTCTCATACGCCTGGCGTATGAGATCCACCACAGACGTGGTGACAAATGTCGCGTGAGCGAGCTCGTAATCGGGACGACGCGACAACGCGTCTGCAAGCACGTTCTGATTGCCAGGTTTATACTTAACCTCAAAGTTGTACTCCGCAAAGAAGTAGAGCCAACGGGCCATCCGTTGATAGAGATGAGGCGACTTTGTCGCTGTCCGTAAGGACGCGTGGTCAGTATAAACCACGAACGGCTTTGAGTCGAGTAGGTGAACCCTAAATTTGACAAGATCATATTTCATTGCAAGTATCTCCTTGTCATGAACGGGATAATTCCGTTCCGCAGCTTTAAGCTGCCTCGACTCAAACGCAATTACGCGTTCCCTTCCTGCATCGTCTGCTTGTAACAAAGCACATCCGATTGCGAAATCGGAGGCGTCGCAGACGACACTAAATGGTTTCCCAGAGTCTGGGAGAGCAATAACGGGAGCTTTTAACAAGCTCCCCTTAACCGCTTCAAAACCGTTTTGGTGTTCAGTTTCCCAACACCAATCAACATCCTTCCTAAGAAGGTCGGTCAATGGCTTCGACATTTCAGCGTAGTTCTCGCTGTACTTGTGGAGATAGTTGTCTAACACAAGGCACTTCCGTAAATCTCTAATATTTACAGGCGAAGGCCACTCCACAATGGCTTTCACCTTCGCGGGATCCGCCCGCACTCCATCCTTACCGATGAAGCATCCGAGGAAAGGAATTTTCTCAGCACCAAATATACATTTGGATGCGTTCGCATATAACTTATACTCTCGCATACATTTGAGCACAGCTCGAAGGTGTATAAGGTGCGTCTGAACATCAGAGGAGTCGCCTTCCGCGCGACTATGAACGAATATATCGTCGAAGTACGTCTGAGCGTACTTTCTATGAGGGCGGAAGAGTTGAGTCACCAAGCGATTGAAAGTCGCTGGCGCATTCAAAAGCCCCTGTGGCATAACTAGCCACTCCCACAGCTTGCGACTAGGCGTGCTGACCGCTGTAGGAATATCGGATGCTCGCATGAGCATCTGATAATACCCGTCCACCAGATCTAAGGCACTGTACACAGTACAGCCCGCCATATTATTCTGGAGGACATCATTCCGAGGAATCGGAGTCTGCATGGGTACAGTAGCTGCATTCAGCTTGTTGTACGCATGCACAATGCGCCACTTTCCGTTCGGTTTACGAACACAAAAAAGGGAGATGAGTGGGGAGACTTGCTCTCCCGTACCATCCCTGCCTCTTCTTTCCCCTTGAAGAATGCGTCGATGACGTCGCATTGTTTCTTGGGGAGAGGCCACTGCCTAGTGACGCAGTATTTGGTTCCAGGAACGAAATAAATTTCATGTCGGACTCCCCGATCTGGTGGTAACGCCATCGGCGGGTTGTCACTAATGACATCTCCGAATTCCTTTAATAAGGAATGGTAAGGGTCCTCAGGATCCGCGAGGATCTTGAAGACGCTTCGGGCATTTAATGCCTGTTTGGTTTTCACCAAAACTGACTCGTCCATCGTGGATGAGGAGTTCAACTCCTCTTCCGGACGCAACACGACGACCTCGTCGATTTCATCTGCTTTCAAAGCAGTTTCAAACTCGTTGAAGGACATCTCCTCCAACGACAACAGTTTTCCTACCCCAGGCAACCGTTCAAGGCTTAAGCCTTCCGTGACAACACCTGTCACACTATTCAGCATCCGATAGGACCGGTAATACTGGTCTCTGGACTCTTCCTGTGACCCAGATGGGGGGGTCAATTGCCCCATCTATTGGAAGCGCATCGCGCCTATACACAGATGTCTTTACCTCTACCACCGGTGACTCGCCGGTCTCACCTAATACGGCGTGGTCGGAATCAATTCCGACGTGCGGAAGAGACGAACTACGGGTCTCTCCGGTTGGATGCGCCTCGCGCTTAACCACAGGGGTCTCTACCCCTACCGCTGGAGTCGCAACTTGTTCGCCGGACACGCGTGGTCGGAATCAATTCCGACCTGTAGAAGAGACGAACTTCGGGTCTCTTCTCTAAGCGCCTCGCGCTTACCCTCATAGGATTCCACCTCTATCACTGGCGACTCACCAGTCTCGCAGTTCACAGCGCGGGGATTAACCGCCGAATCCCCCTCGTTAAGGAACTCTTCCTTAACACCATTGGGAATGATCGTTTCAGACATCCCAATCTCTGGCATCTCACGCCAGAATCGCTTTTGCGATCGAGCAAAGGTGGGTTCATGACTCGCCAATGCTTCACCCGACCGCGGGTGCGTTGAGCCAATGGACTTAGACTTCCGGTCTATCCATGGCTCGTGGCGTTCCAGCCACTTCATGCCCAGAATGAGGTCATACCTCGAGTCCAAATCCAGGAATAGGCAACGTTCTAAGCTGTCGAAGTCTGCAAACTTCAGCTTAAGGTCAATCCAAATCTTGGGTACAGAAACATGTACGCCCGTCGCAAGACGGACCGTGACAACGTCACGAGAACGTGCCTCTAGGGCCTCGGCATACAGCCGACTCTTCACAACAGAATCCCGTCTGACGTAATTGTCAGACGATCCAGAGTCTATCAATACTATCCAAGGCTTATCAAAGCCTTTCACGTCCGCAAGGACTACCAGCAAACCTGTCTGGTACACCAACTCGGTGCTAGAAAGCACCGTATCCCTCGGGGCTTTGTGCTGTCGTCCCCTACCCTGGGGCTTAACAGCACTGAGGGGTCCCCCAGTAGGGCGCCCCGCACCTACTGGGAGCCGTTGTTTCCCGACGGCTTGGACAAGGGCCTTTTCCCCATCCTTGGTCCCTTGTAGCGAGTGTATCGCTGGGGATTTTTCGGACATCTGTTCTTCAGATGATCCACGCTCCCACACAGGAAGCATCTCAGTGGCCCACGCCGCTGCAACATAGCCAAGAGCTCCGTCTCGAAGCTCTGTGAAAAAGAGTCAGAATGACTCTTAGCGGGAGGTTTCTCCTCCGCTTCGACCTGACTAAGGTCCACGGGTTCGGGATCCACCTTAGAGGAACGGAAGTTCCTCTCGGCGTTGAACGCCATCTTGAATGCCTCATCCAGGGTTTCGGGTCGGCATCGGAACAATTCCGAACGTGCTGGCCCTTCTCTCAGGCCTCCCATGAAGACGGGGATGGACACATCGTCCGAATACGCTTTCGCGTACATCCATGCTAACAGGGTTTTAAGCTCCTGGATATAAATCTCCAGGTACTTAGTGCCTTGACGGCACCTCAGGAACGCCAGTTGATTCTGGAAAACCAGATCAGGCGTTGCGTACATGTCCATAAGCTGCTGCTTAAGGACCTTCCATGTTGGAAACACGTCCTTGACTGATTCCAAGCATGTAAATTCTCATGTACGGGCTTTGCCCGTAAGATGGGTCAATGCAAGTCCCACTTGCAAGTGATCAGCGGTCATGTTCGCTGTGGCGAAGGCCGTTTCGACCTCTCGCAAACAAACATAAAGGTTGTCACCCTTCTCTCCGGTGAACTCCTTTATCTTAAACGATAATGGAGGGCGCACCCCCGTGGAATGACCTCCACCGCAACTCGCCTCATGAGCGATGAGGGTATTCACCCTTGCCTTTACGGCCTCAAGTCCCTGCTCTACTAGGAGCTTCATGCCTTCTTCCCCCGTTAAGGGTAACAGCCTTTTAAAGGCTTCCTGCTGGACGAGGGTCAAACTATCCCAATCGTCCTGATTCATCCTTTGCAGAGGATGCCTAGTCTACCAACACAGGTGTTGAATTGACTACAAGTGCTACCAGATGTAGCCGGTGCGTATACGCACGGTGCGGCTAGCGCACAGAGGAAGACTTTCCTTAAAGCGTCATTCGCCGCTACTTAGCCGATACGCCCTTATTAAGGGCTTAGTAGGAGAGAGCTCTCCTACTCGAGGCCAAGATTCCCGGGTTAGTTTACTATAGCCTTTGCTAGTGCCTTAACGGCAAGGCTCCCCTACAAAGGGTGTAGCTAAGGGGAGGGATCCCCTTACGCTACGGCACTCACTACACGCACGACCGGTCGAGGTCGTGCGTCTGTATGAGAGAGTGAAATGTAAACTGAATATATTTAATATGTAATTATTTAAACTAATATAAACTATATGTAACACTAAGTAGAATATTCCTAATTCGTACCTAGCTAAAATGTAGTGTACACACATGTGTAATGACACGTGGATGGCTGACACACCACCACACCAAGGGCCCATGCACTGATTGGTTAAAATAACCAAAGGTTCGAAACCTTTCAACCCGGCCAATACTGACCTCAACAGTGATGTACTCATGTACACCAACACTCAGTGTTACCCGAATGTAACCCCGTTACAGATCTTCTCTAAAATCTTCACCAAGCAGCGGTCCACCAAGTGTGTAACCAGCCCATAAGGCTGGGCACGATGGTGGTCAGGTTCTCGACACTACGGTGTTCGATTTTGAACTTGACTCCACCACAATGGTGCGCGTGCCCGGATCATTTGGTGACCGTGGATATCACCGCAATATCCAGCAAAGTGTGGATTTTACGAATTTTAATATGAATACTCTCTGTAGAGCACGCAAGGAACGCATATCGCCTTTTGTACTAATTGTTGGAAAGGATGGCGATGTTCGATATGATCAAGGGGAGTGTGGTGGAGTCAAGTTAAAAATCGAACACAGTTGTGTCGAGAACATGACCACCATCGTGCCCAGCCTTCCAACTTACGGGGGGGACCCCGCGGACCTTTGCTTGCGATACGATCTGATCGTCCGCTTCTAACAGACGACCGATCATCAACAGAAGACGCCTGGTCCGATTGATCTTGCGTTGCCATCTCACCTTGTGTACCCGATGGAATGGGCTAGTTCAACACTCGGTGGATCGTGCCGCTGGTTGACTTGTGTCTGATAGTATGCAGACCGTACTGGGGGGGGGGTACCCTGGGCGGAACTCTTCACCCTGGGTACTTGTGGACCGGTTACACTTGAAATATGTATAGTCCAATGGGTCGACCGTCCAATCGATCTAGACCCAACCAATACGAGATAATAGAGGGCAGACCACTCAACTGGTCTAGCCCCTGACCAATATGAGAGAAGACCAAAGCCGGTTTAAACTCCAACCAATGTTATAATAAACCAATATGTCCACGTAAAAATCCAATATGCTCGTGAATTCCACAAAGGATATCTCCACGTAAAGACCAATCCACTTGTTAGTACGTTCCAAACGTACGAGACTTAAATTTGTGAGAAGTCAGCCAATGGACACTCCTGTCGAAGGACTTCCGGCGGGCCAAATGCGTCTGCGACGCGCCCCGGCCGGGTATAATGGGCAGGAGGGGATTACTCGACCCTCTGCCCCCAAACACTCCGCGACGTGCGAAGGCGACTTAGAAAACCAAACTTTTTGAGAGTCTCTTAGGACCTCTTAGCCACTTTTCCAATCCAAGACCAATTTACTTCCTTTTCCACTCCAAGGCCAATTTACTTCTTTTCCACTAACCTTACGGTCCCAATATGTACCAAACACTAAAATATGTAAAATACACGCAATGCCATGTGACTTACCAAAATCCGTGTGTTTGACACTCCTTGCACATGATAGGCTTAAAAGCCCCCCCATGTTCCCACCAATACGATCGCTGACCAGCTGATCGGCACGCCGTTGACAGAAGGTGACCAAAATTTTGCCTTCGCTTCGCCACAGGAGGATCAGATCGAAATTAATGAATTTACGACTCCCCACAACGCTCCTGGCGGAGACGATCGGTACGAGGAACGCTTATCGCCTCGTGCTGTGGTCGTGGAAAAGGATGGCAATAATAGATCTGGCCAGGTGGAGGACCAGATCGAGATTAATAAGTTTATTCCTCCCCACAATGCTCCGATCGGATCCGGTCGGGCCTGTGGTGGAGTCAAGTTCGAAATCGAAAACATTAGCACCGATAACCTGACTACCACCATCGCGCCCAGCCTTCCAACTTTCGGAGGGGGTACTCCGCGGACCACCACTCGAGATCTGGTCCGATCGTCCGCTGCAAGCAGACGACCGGTCGTCATCAGAACCCACTTGGCCCGATTGTTTAGTGTCCATCTCACCTTGTGTACCCGATGGAATGGGCTAGTTACACACTCGGTGGATCGGGATCGCAGATTGGATCGAAGCGGTCTTGAATATAGAAGACCGATCTGGGTAGGTATCTCTGGGGCGGAACTCTTCACCCCAGACACAAACAGACCAAAAACACTTCCAAGAGATAACTTCCAATAGGTCGATCGTCCAAACGATCAAGACCTGACCAATACGAAATAATAGAGGGTAGACCGACCGTTCCGGTCTATCCCCTGACCAATACGAAATAAGACCAAAACCGGTCTAGTTTCCAACCAATATTAAAACAATCCAATATGTCCGCGTAAAGACCAAATATGCTCGTGAAACTCCACAAACGATATCTCCACGCCAATACCAATCCAGTGAATATCACGTTACAAATGTACTTGAGTTGAGGAGTTGAGATCGCCAAATCGTACTCCCGTCGAGGGACTTCCGGTTGGCCAAAGTGCGCGTGCGGCGCGTCCAGACCGGGTATAATGGGCGAGAGGGGATAATTCGACCCTCTGACCCCAAACACTCCGCGGCGGACAGAGGCGACTAGTGTACGAAAAGGGAAGAACGGCAACCCCTAGCTTTGGTGTGAACCAAGACCAGAAGAGGTTTCAGCCACTTATCCGAAAGCTAAAAGATTTCCTTACTTAAAGGTATAACCTCTGTCCTAAAAGGTAAAACCACAACCAAAAGATTCTTACTTGAAAAACCACAACTAAAATACTACTACCCTATAGTCCCTAAATTTACCCACACAAAAATATGTAAAATACCCAAAGTCGGGTGACTCACCAAAACTTGCGTTCTTGACACTTCTTGAGTATGATAGGCTGAAAAGACCCCCTTGTTTAAGCCAATCCGAAATTAAACCAAATGCCTTGACGAAAATTGACCAGAAGTGTGCCAAATTTTGGGCACGCTTCTCCACAGCCGCCCCTGAGTCAGACCGTGTCGCACAACGACAACGATCTGACCTCTTCCATCAAATTCAGTTAAACCTTGATCATTCAAACTTTTCCGACATGGAGAAACCATCTTCTTCATCCGTTCCAGGTACTTGCACTGCTGGACTTGAACTTCTTGTATTTCCTTAACGACCGTTCTTGTAGGCACCTCGCATACCACGTCATCGCATGTCACTTCGCCCGTCCGGTCGGTCCGGTCTGGCAGCCAGCATCGTTCTACTGCACCTCAGACATCGGCAGGGCATCAGACCGGGACCGACGCGCAGTTGCAAGACGCACTTGAAGAGATCGCACGTCTCCAGGAGCAAATTGCTCAACAGGAGACACAACGTAAGCATGCATGTCCGGTCTTCACTTGGACCTGTTCTAACCGTCGTTTGTCTTCAGCCCGTATACCTCCAGCCCGTATACCTCCTGGCATCAACAAGGCGATCAATGCCCTGCTTGCCGCCGATCGGCAGTCGAACACGCATGACCTCCAGCTGCGTCAGATTTTGACCGGACTAATAAACGCGCGCAATAGGTTGACCCGCTTGGAGGCTCATCAACTTTATCTTCGGGAGCAGGTTTTGCTGGTCCAACAGCAGCAAGCAGAAGATCTGCTTGACCAGACCACGTTGAGCATTCAAAGCGACGACCTCGAGAGGCGTCTCACTGAGCTCCGAATTTCGATTCAATACCAGACCGAGGAGGTCCGGTCTTGTGAACGCAAGTCGAAAGATTGGACGCAGGCAGCGAACGGTCGTCGGGCGGTATTAAAAGAATGTCATCAGCGCTTGGTTGACCTGTTGCGTCCTCGTCGGCATCCGGTTGATGCCTCCAGCATGGACCGGTCTGCGTCGGCCGCCTTGGTGGACCTACACCGGGACCAAGACCAAGGCCGTTCATTGGCCGAAATTCCCCAGCCCAAAATTCGTCAAAAGTCTAAGAAGCGCGCGGACGCGCCGAGTCCCTCGAGGGCGCGGGGAACAGCGCGCGACCCTGAACTCGAAGGGAAGCGTGCGGTGCCTCGTAAGGGAGCCAAGATACAGGCGCCCCTCGTGGGCCCAAGCTTGGACGAGGATGACGACAGTAACATCTCCAAAAATCAAGCTCCCTCGACCACCGTTGCTGACCATGCCAAGTATTCAGAGGTCTCGTCCTGGGATGACTCCGACGAAGACTCCGGTGATTCGGAGTTTGCTGTCCCCATCCCAACCAAGTCGCGAACAAGTCCACATGAAAGTTTTGTTCAAGTTGCATTGACTTCGGAGCAGACCAAGAAGACCGGTCCGCATGGTGGCGTTCCACCACCTCATGCGTCGACAAAGTCAACACCTACGGTCTTGCCTGGGACGTCCAAGCTCCACAAAGATGCTTTGTTGGCCAACGTGGCAATCGACAGTTCTTCCCTTCCGCCACGAACGCGTGAGGATACTTTGCCGTGGTCGCCAGGGCAGATCGGTTGTTTACGCCGGTCCACCCTGACCAAGCAGCTCTTGGCCCGGTCTTTCTCTCGTCCAGACCATTGGCTTTTCCCGCCGGCGAAGAAAGTTCCTGTCGCTTCCGAATGGCGGCCGGAATTGATCACGTCGGCACAGATCTCCTGCGTGTACGCTGACGAGCCGTGGAAGATTTTCGAGCATCCCAAGCTGGGGTTCATCTTCCACTCGACTCCGTGGGCCAATGCTTTCATGAGTCGGGTGAAATATTTTAACAAGACTCACGCTCAAGCCATCTGGGAGGCATCCCACTATCTGGTGCTTCCCCCTGAACGAGTTCGGCAAGACCCTGGCTTGGCGACCATCCAGAACAAGCGCAAGCGGCGTCGGATCAGAGCGCGTGAGGCCTGGCAGTCCCTGTGCCAATATGTTTTGGACGGGATGCTGGCCCACGAGTGCGACGTCGATGTGTTCTTATATCCAGTTGTACTTCATATGCAGCGACGTCGCGTCGAGAGGACCCGGCTGCTGGCTGAAGGTGGCAGATGGTACCCCGGTCTTGGGTGCATTACACCGGTCTTGGACCTCAAGGATGCTTTGGTCCAACTAGACCAACAAGAACCTTGGCTTAACCAGTACCAGGACCAAGTTGAAAAGCATCCGTCGTTGACCGTCGGCCGTCTGTGGGGTGATGGCGAGTGAGGTCGTAAGTAGTGGACCAGATAACACTTAATATATATCATCGTTCTTTTTCACATGTTCGGTAATCAAATCACTTGAGCTAATTCCACCACTTTCTCCAGAGTTGCACTAGACACGTTATCACCAACTGTTCCACTTACATCGCGAAAAAACAATCCACGTTCGTCACTCCACTATTCCAATTCGTCACATATTCACAATACACAATACACAAGACACAAGACCTTCCACCTCTTCACACCGGTCTGGAAGACCGATGCTACTGCATGTCTTGGTCTTGGTCTTCATGGGTCTTCATCACTGCGAAACGGTTCCGACTGACTCGGTCCCGTTCGAATTCTCGTAGTAGTGCTCCACAGTTCAGGTCGGACTCATCGATCCAAGTTGTTTCATCATGGTCTTCGATCGGACCAGATATTCTCGGTGGGTCCGGCCGAACCTGGTCTTCTTGACCGATCGGACATCTAAGACCTTTTCCACTTCAAATTCGTCCTTCTCCATCGGTCGTTCCCAACTGTCCTCCGGTAGTAATGCTTCATCAAAATCAAACCGTTCTGCCTCGTCTACTAGACAGGGCATTTCGGGACGATCAGGAAATTCTCGGACCAGTTTTAACTTGGACACATGTACGATCGGGAAGACCTTGTAGTCCGTGCCGGTTGTTATTAGACGGGCAGCGTGTTCACCAATCAGCTCGGCAACACGGAAAGGACCGTGCCACATGTGAGCCATCTTCTTCGCATAGCCCTCCTTCACTCGGTCTAGGTACAACCATACCCTCGCCCCTGGTTCTATACCGTGGGGTTGGACCTGGTCGTTGTTCCGGTCTGCCCGGTCTTGTGTAGCTTGACGTAACTTTTCGTTGACAATTTCTCTTGCATGCTGGTAGTGTTTCTAGACCTGCATGCGCCAACGTCGAGCATCACGATCGCGGGTTCGAGTGCAGCCAATAGGTATCGCGGCTTCAAGAGTGGACCGGGGGTCCCATCCATACGCAAGATAAAAAGGCGTTTCTCCTCGGACCCGATCGGTCGACGAGTTGAGTGCAAACACCAGCATTTCTGCGTATTCGTCCCAATCGCGCTGATCTGGATCGGCAACGTACATCTTGATTGCTCTTGTAATAGTTTGTACCATAAAATCTGCCGATCCATTCGCTTGCGGACGATATGCCATCGTCGCGCTCTGTTTCTGGCCCAGCATATTGTTAAACGACCGGAACACCTCGGCCATGAAACCGGGTTCTCGGTCGTGTCTGATGACCTCGCTGGCGACGAACCTTCGGAACACGCATTCTTCGTAACTTTTGGCGATCTGCTCGGCAGACCGGGACGCACTTGCCTTCGCAATAACTAGACCGGTGAACAGGTCTACCCAGATCAACAACTCAGTATTGCCATATGTCGATTTAGGCAGAGACGGTATATGGTACATCTCTATGACCTGAAAAGGGTAGGTAGCTTCGATATTTCCGGGCGATCGCCCCTTGATTACCGGTCTACCCTTTCCGGTCTCGCAATCCGTACAACAACCCACATATTTCTGTACACTTCGGAAAAGACCTCTCCAGTGAAAGTGGGACGTGATCTTGTGATACGTTCTGCCTATGCCCTGATGTCCCCCTTCTAGACTCACATGGTAGTGATGGAGGACATCCGGCTGCAGCAACTCAGGTATCACCAATTTCGCCAATCGGTCCCGGTCTGCACTGTCTTGGTCGGCATCGCGGCAGTAATATAGTAATCCATCCTCATCCACTTCGTAACTGTCTGCGATCTTTGCACATTCTTTCGCTTGACCATTCGTCAACTTAGACAATTCACCGCGCAGGTAGGTCTTCAAATTCACAATCCATTCTTCTTCGTCCTGCGCCTTGAAGATCCGTTCTGCCCTTAGTCGTTGCACAACAGATTCACTCAACCGTTCCTTTGGGAACGGTTGGTGGGACTTCCGAGCTTTCGGTCTAGTCTCGACCATCCCATGCACCTGGTCCGGAGCGTTCTTGGGTCCGATCACCTCGGGGATCCTGTTTATATTCATCAATTCATCAAGAACGGCCTCCTCGGTGATCGTATCCCCGATCTGGTCTCGCATGGCCTTGGTCTCGAGGTAGTCGGCGCTTCTGTTCCAGTCCCGTTTCACGTGCAACAGCTCGTGGTTGGGATGGTCTTTCAATGCCTTCATTAACCGATCATTTAACGACTTAAGCCGTGGAGCCTTGCAGTCGATCTCTCCGGTGATCTGCCTGATCACTAGGTTGGAGTCACCACATATGATGACTCGCCCCTTCTCTTGCGACGACAGCATGTCCAGACATCGAAGTAGACCTCGGTACTCCGCCTCGTTAACAGTAATATCCGTCGTGAAATCGGCAGCGGCTGCAACTATAGACCATTGTGGCAACTTCCACAATATGGCACTATAGGCGCCGAACTTCTTCTTCACGCTTGCTGATCCGTCAAAACTTAAGACCAAGAGCTCTTCATCATGATCAACGGTCGGTTGCGGTCTCGAAACTGACTGCCGAGGTTGTTTCATCGGGGCAATCGCTATCAATGCCTCGTCCACTTCAGACCGAGGGGTGATACTGGCAGCTAATGTGCCCAATATCTCTTCCTCGCCCCTGGTGCACTTAACGACCTCGAGGGTCCACTGCGACAAGACCGCCGACCATCTGCCTAGACGTCCGTCCATCCCATTGGCTGATAATAGCCAGGCCAAAATAGACCGCCTTGACAGGACCTTTATAGGTCGGCAGACCAGCAGGTTGTAACACACATCCAGAATTCGTAGCAACGCCAGAACTTCTTTCTCGACAATTCCATAGTTCACTTCATTTGGCTTCAGCGTTCTGCTCGTGAACGTGACCGGATGGTACACACCATCATGATCTTGTACTAGAGTGGCCGAAATGGCCCACTGACTAGCATATACAATAATGGTCGGGACCTTTTCGGGATCGAAATGCTTCAAAATCAGTGCCGTCACCATCTTAGCCTTCAACATACCAAAAGAAAACTGTGCACGCTTCATATGATCTTCGGCCTCCACTTGCAGACAAACTGCAGCAAGACCAGAGTCGGCGCCCTCCTGTAAAGTTGCCCGATCTCCTTCGCGCAACATATGATAGTCAACTTCCCGGAGCTCGTACAGCACAGCCGCGTAGATAGCAAAGTCTTCAATGAATCGGCTATAATAATTCAATCTTCCCAGGAAGGACTGCATTGCCTTCAGCGATCTGGGGAACGGGAGGTTACTCAGCGAATCCAGGTCCTTGGGATTAGCCTCTAGACCATTGTTCGAGACCATATGGCCTAAATAGGCGACCTTGGACATACCCCAAAAACTTTTCACGGCACTGATAGACAGGTTCCAGCGGTCGCATGTCTCCAACAATCGTTCAACCTTCTCGCACAGATCGTTCCATGACGAGGCAGGTATCAGAATGTCGTCGATGTACGACCGCCTCCCTAGAACGGACGGTCTTCTTTTCCGATCGGGTTCACCCTCTGTAAACACATTATAACTTTCGGCAGGGTCCCGATCGGTCTTGATTTTGAAGTGTCCGTACAGTGCGTTGTCTATCAACCTTTGATAGATCTGGGGTGCGTTCTTCAGACCGAACGGAATACGGTTCCACTCGAAAAGACCAAACGGTGTCACAAATGCGGAAATCTCACGGGCTCGATCAGTCATCGAGACCACCCAAAACCCACTTGCCATATCTAGCGAACAATACCACAAGGTCTTGTCGAGGTTTTCCAACAGATCATTAATCAGCGGCATCGGGCACACCATGAGTTTAGTCAACCGATTTACCAGCCGATAGCCGATGCACAGTCTAATGTCAACGTCGTTCTTCTTGATAACAATTACGATCGGCGAGGCCCATGGCGAGGTCGACGGTCTAATAATCTTGGTGCCCAACAGTCCTTTAATTAGATCAGAAAGATTTTCACGGTACTGTGGTGCCACGCGTCGACACCGCTGGGCAATCGGCTTGGCATCTCCAACGTCAATATCGCAAATCGCACCACGGGCTGCAGGTGGTAAGGCGTTGACCTTTCCGATCAGCAGATGTCTTTTCTTCCATATGATATTCTTCAACTACTCGATCTGGTCTGGACTGTTAAGGTCTTGATCACCCCCTTGTAAATCATCCATTGTAACTTCGGGAGAGTCGGCAGACACTTCTGGAGGACTGCCATTTGGCTTTCCAGCTCCTGAATGTACTGTTCCCCGCCTTCATGTATACAGACTTGTTCATCTTCTGGGGTGATATCACCTAGACCATCTGGACCGGCTGAACGCCCCTGGTCTTGATCGACGGGCTGTCCTTCACTGATATCGGTCGGATTAGGAATACCGTCATGGTCCGACCTAGCAACTTCATATTACCCTTCTTCCGTTTCTTGCTCCGCTGTCGCCTGGTCTTGTGCTGACACCACGTTGACTAGCCTCGGCTCGTCTACTTGATGGTCCACCGTTCCTGGTGACTGCGGCGTCTTTCTTCGGACCAACATCTTTTTTGGGGTGACATAACTTGGTCTTTCTACTAAAGGTGAGGTATCCTCTTCCACCGACCCATCATCACTGATAATATCGGTGGTCGATTGGTAAGCCAGGTTTTGCCACTCGACATACCGCCTCGACCCAATCGAGACGAACCCCATCTTCCTTGGTACCTTCCCTTCTGCTAACCACATGCCGACAATAGTGTTATTGTACAGTGTCAGCGGCTTGTCACCGATATTGGTAACACGGAAAAATCACGTCTACCAGCACTCTTTACGAAGGTCGAGACCCACCGATCGCCCCTGGTCAACCACAACTTCCTCGAACGAAAAGTTTTCTCAACCGGGCTATCGTCAGACCGACCAACTGGGATAGTGAGGTCTTGGTCGCACCGGACCAGATCGGTATACGAACCATACAGAGGTCTTCGACCAGCCAACTGGACCTGGACCTCATCCGGGAGCGTAAGCACTCCATGTGACAGGTCTAGGCGAGTACCAGCTGGTACCATGAAATCCATTCCTAGTAAAGCGTCTTGACCAGCTAACTTGCCAACCCAAGCGCTGAAAAAGTAGACCAGCGATCCCGACAAAGTAATTTTCACACGCGTTCTTCCTTCGGTCATATAAGAGTTTTCGCCGATCCCGACGCATTCTTGTCTCTGGGTATCGTCTATACGACATCCGACCTTACGAGCAAAGGCGGAGTCGATTATCGATACTTCAGCTCCAGAGTCGAACAACATCGTCGCCTTCTGGTTATTAATCTTGCCACAGGCTTTCGCCTGCTTGAACCATTTATCAGGCGCGTGATACTTCCAGTATCCGCGGGATTCTCCAGGCAGCAAGTCCAACTGCATAACCACCTTAGTCCGGGAGTACTCATCGGTCTTCAGACTGTAGACCGGATGGTCTCGGTCGACGCAATTTGGAATAGAACGTGTATTGTCGGTCTTATCCTCCTTGCCGACATATGCATAGATGTGAACCGTAGAACGCTCGGCTCGATCCAGATTCCAACCTGGCGAGCGTTCTAGTTTAACATCTTTTCTGCGTCCGGCGGCAGCATCCCCGCGTGCTTGTCCGGCACGTACCACTTGCGCATCATGTTAAAAAAATCTTTAATCTTGCAGTGGCCGGCCTCGTGGATCTCTCCACATGACTTGCATACGAAGAGGAAGTGGTCCGTCGGGTGGCCGCGTCTCTCGCACTTCTTGCACACCATCTTCTTCCAGCAGTTTGGACCATCATGTTTGCTCTACCCACAGTGGGAGCACTTCTGACGAGGTCGGTCTGGATCGGACTTGCTTCCGTTCCTTCCCTTCCGGTCCACCTGGTCGGACTTCGACTTGGTCTTCGGGGCAGGTCCCGCAACATAGATGTAACGATACTGGTCTTCATCCGATGACTCCTGGCTGGATGGACTTCGACTTTCCCCTTCTGACCCCGTGCTGTCATCAGCTACAATTGCCTTGACCGCTCGGGTCGTTCTGGTCCAAGGTCTCTTGACCGGATCGGTCTGGGTCTTGGAACGATAGCGACCTGATCCACCAGCGGTCTTCGCTCTCATACTACGCGACTGTTGTAACGTCCGCAGGGTCTGTTCGACTTCGCCCGCATCCTTAAGACGCAGTAGAGTAAGCTGGTCCGCCAGTTCTTGATCGTCAACGGTACTAATATAGTGTCCCACATGTTCTAAGGCGGCACCGTTCGGCGGGTTATTATCTTTGATTGTTATGCCGGCGCGAAGTGCAGCCACGTTCAACCGATGCAAATACTCGATCGGTGTTTCGTCGGCCCGATTCTGCATATGGTGGTACTTACGGGCGATTGAAAATCCGGAGTTACAATATTGACCTTCAAACTCCGCACATAACAGGT
>CM047581.1:15179937-15205663 GCA_026184515.1 Peronosclerospora sorghi
ACCAAACGGTCGTGGAGGTCCGACATCGACGCCTCCAGTCTCCAAGCGTCAAATTCAATCAATTTATTGACACCGGCGGGGTTCTGCATTTTAATGCCAACCTCCACCAACATCGCCACCAAATTCTTGACGAGCAGTAATGGTCGATCACTCTGGATCGGCTCGGTAGTGGGACCGAGAAGACGGTCGGGGATATGGAGGTCCAACAACCGAAAGACCTAGTTTTGGCGAACAAATCGCTTCAATTAAAAACATAATACATCTTGTCCAGGTCTTGTTCGGTGATAGCCTCATCCCCGACCTTCGACTTTTCTTCGAAGTCGTCTTCGTCGGGCGGCATTCCCATCCCTTTTCTGGGCACCTTGGGTACCTTGGGGACTTTAGGGAGGTAGACCGGATCGTTCCAGTCAGCCTCCAAGTAATTTTCATCTTTTAGTTTTCCATCAATTTTTTCATTCATACACATAGGATCAGGACCAAGGTCCTGATCCTTTCCGGAACTATAGCAAGACCTGCTATAGTCCCGATCGGCTCCGGTGGGAGCCTTTTGGGGAGGAAAAAACTTATTAATCCCGATCTGGTCCTCCGCCAGGCCAGATCGGACATCGCCATCTTTATCAACAAGGAGAACGTAAGGCGATAGCCTTTCCTTACGTCCTCTCCAGAAAGACTCCATATTCAAATCATTCAAATCTTCGAATCCAATTTTTGATGGAATATCAGCACGGTGATATCCACGATCACCAAGTGATCCGGGCACGCGCACCATTGTGGTGGAGTCAAGTTTGAAATCGAAAACATTAGCACCGATAACCTGACTACCACCATCGCGCCCAGCCTTCCAACTTTCGGAGGGGGTACTCCGCGGACCACCACTCGAGATCTGGTCCGATCGTCCGCTGCAAGCAGACGACCGGTCGTCATCAGAACCCACTTGGCCCGATTGTTTAGTGTCCATCTCACCTTGTGTACCCGATGGAATGGGCTAGTTACACACTCGGTGGATCGGGATCGCAGATTGGATCGAAGCGGTCTTGAATATAGAAGACCGATCTGGGTAGGTATCTCTGGGGCGGAACTCTTCACCCCAGACACAAACAGACCAAAAACACTTCCAAGAGATAATTTCCAATAGATCGATCGTCCAAACGATCAAGACCTGACCAATACGAAATAATAGAGGGTAGACCGACCGTTCCGGTCTATCCCCTGACCAATACGAAATAAGACCAAAACCGGTCTAGTTTCCAACCAATATTAAAACAAGCCAATATGTCCGCGTAAAGACCAAATATGCTCGTGAAACTCCACAAACGATATCTCCACGCCAATACCAATCCAGTGAATAGCACGTTCCAAACGTACTTGAGTTGAGGAGTTGAGATCGCCAAATCGTACTCCCGTCGAGGGACTTCCGGTGGGCCAAAGTGCGCGTGAGGCGCGTCCAGACCGGGTATAATGGGCGAGAGGGGATAATTCGACCCTCTGACCCCAAACACTCCGCGGCGGGCGGAGGCGACTGGTGTACGAAAAGGGAAGAACGGCAACCCCTAGCTGTGGTGTGAACCAAGACCAGAAGAGGTTTCAGCCACTTATCCGAAAGCTAAAAGATTTCCTTACTTAAAGGTATAACCTCTGTCCTAAAAGGTAAAATCACAACTAAAATACTACTACCCTATAGTCCCTAAATGTACCCCCACAGAAATATGTAAAATACCCAAAGTCGGGTGACTCACCAAAACTTGCGTTCTTGACATTTCTTGAGTCTGATAGGCTGAAAATCCCCCCTTGTTTAAGCCAATCCGAAATTAGACCAAATGCCTTGACGAAACTTGACCATAAGTGTGCCAAATTTTGGCCACGCTTCTCCACAGGACTATAGCAAGTCTTTCAATAGTCCCAGTAGGGATCAGGAACTTGTCCCTGATCCCATGCATATCGAGAAAAAATTGCATTTGAAGAACACTATGGGGGCGGATCACTCCGACCTGCCCAAATTACTAATTTAAAAGACCAAGCAGAGGCTCGCAATGCTTTCGGACGATGACGACTTGGAGGAAAAGTCGCCGATCGATGGCGGGACTGTGGATGACGAGGGGGTGACCAAGATGTACTTCGTGTACGAATTTAAGAGATTCGTTCGCGAGAACGAGGTCATCCGAGTTATCAAGCCCCTAATTCCGGATCGTCCACACGGATCGACTACCGAACCTATCCACTCCGATCGGCCGCTGCAACTGGTCAAGAATCATTCGGCGATGCTAGAAGAGGTTGCGATAAAGGTCAAGAATGATAATGGCGTTGGCAAGCTATTTTAAATGGATACGTGGAAGTTGAAACAAGCGATGTCAATTCTACATGACCATCTGACGCCATTGGTGGGGACGGTGCGCCGCTCAACTCCCACAAACGCGTTAGAAACTCCAAACCTCGTGCGATCACTTGTCGAGAAGTCATTCTCCGAAGATAGCCCGCTATATGGTTCGCCACCTTCCTCCAAGTGCTCGTCCGAGTTGGAGGTCGGCGTGGAGCGGATGACCATGGATCGTTGTACCATTCACGGTACCATTCGCACGGAACAAAAAAGGGACGTGCGCAACGAGGGGCGGCATGCCAGTTGGGGCCCCAGGGGCGCCCACAGGTATCGGCGATCCCCAAGACCGATCCGGTTACCTTGCCCTCGATGGAAGCAAGCATGCAAGCCATATTTGAGGCTATGATGAAGCGTTACGCCGCTGATAGAGGCAGATCACCTCTGCACCCTCGTGCACCAAGCCGATATGCCCAGGAAAACGAGGCAATTTGTGTGGACGTCAAAATGCAGTCAATAAAATCAACAGAAAAGCTGTCCGAAGGTGTTAGACCTGTTTTCAAGACAAAACGCAGGTCACGCCGAATCTGCCCCCGCCGATCGGAAAGTAGCAGCGACTTCGGCATGGAGTCGATCAGCGAAATTGACGATGACTACGGTGGTACGGGCAGAGTCGGGACAAGTATGGAGAACTTAGACTCAGCGATGGCGTTTGATTTCAATTTGACGCTGATCCCAAGGATCCGCATGGCCACAAGCACCGAGTTGAAGGACTTTACGGGCAAGGAAGCGGATGAGGTTCAAGCCCGATCATGATTCAGCCGAACGAAGTCCGCCTTCCTCCGGAATCAGACGCCGAACAAAGAACGGTGTCTGATCTTCCGAGATCTGATGAAGGGACCGGCTGCGAACTGGATCCAGCAGTTAAGTCGGGATGTCCGATCTGACTGGATTTTGCTGTGCATGGAGTTTGAAAAGCAGTACTGTCACTCCGGATTCTCTACTGCGCGAAGGTACCACCACATGAGGAAGAGGGGCGATGAAACGCCAATCGAGTACCTTCACCGGCTAAGTTTGGCTGCGATTAGTGCGGGGATCCCGATCAAGGAGACCGATCCGCCGATCGGCGCTGCCCAAGAACACGTGGGCCACTTTATCAGTACGATGGACAATCAGGATTTGGCCGATCAGCTGACCTTATTGCGCCTCAGGGACGTGGAAGAAGTTGAACAGACGTTACGTATGGTGCGCCACTCCCACAGTATGAGGACGAAGGTTGCTGTCGGATCGAACCGATCCCGATCGAAAGGGCAGGATGATCATGTGAAGAGACCTGCGACCATACCGTCCAGAGCGATCAGAGCGATCGTGGCTGATATGATCTCCGGAACTGAAAGGGGGAGCAGTGGCTGGTCCAGTCTGGGGACAGACGAGGAGCAGTACCGTCACATTTTCGTCGACCAGTCTGCACCAAGAGATCGATCAGCGTCACGCCGTGCCGAATGGAAGCTAGGATGTCAGATCGACTATGCACAGAAGCAAGAATGCATTGGAATCGGCGAAAATTCCTACATGACCGAAGGGAGGACGCGTGTGAAGATCACTTTATCTGGTTTATTGATCTACTTCTTCAGCGCCTGGGCTGGTAAGCTGGCCGGCCAAGACGCATTACTTGGTATGGATTTTATGGTGCCGGCAGGAATACGCCTCGATCTGTCGCATGGAGTGCTTACACTTCCAGACAAAGTACAGATCCAACTGTCTGGTCGACGCCCCCTATACGGATCATGTACTGATCTGGTGAGGTGGGACCAAGATATCACCATTCCTGTGGGTCAATCGGCAGATATCTCGGTTAGAAAAGACTATAGGACAAAGAAGTTGTGGGTGACCAGGGGCGATCACTGGGTACCGACGTTTGTGGACGGTGGAGATCGAAGCGATTGGGTACGAGTTACTAACATCGGTAATAAACCGCTGGTTTTAGGCGACGGTACGATCGTCGGTATGTGGCTGTCTGAAGGAAATGTTCCGTGGAGGATGGGATTCATTTCGATCGAATCAAGTTGTTATACGCAGTGGCAAAGCTTTGCGCGGAAGGCCACCACCGATCGGATCGGCGACGACAAGTCAGCCGAAGAGGACCTCCCACCTCGGACGGAAAGGACAGATCACGTAGCGATCAAGATGTGCCAGAGGTCACCAGCACAGTCACCCGATACAGGGGACTTGAAGGCAAATGTGCCGAGATTTGTTAACGCATTTGTATCGTAAGATCGGGTTACAGTGGAATCGACGGCAGATGGGGACGATCGCGATATCGCTGGAGACGAGTATAGTGACATATCCACTCAATTCGGTACTACAGGAGGACAGCCCGTCGACGAAGATCAGCATTGCCCGTTTGACAGGGGCGGAATGAGTGAAGTCACCTCACCGGATGACATGGTGTGTATGCACAGAGGCGGGTAGAAGTGTATTGATAGATCGGCGAGCCCGATCTGGAATGTGGCTACCCCACCTGAAGTGCTAGCCGATCCGCTCGAGACGACTATTTATTATCCGCAAGTTTCCAACACCCCCTATCGAGCCGATCAGCCCAAGGAATTAAGATGGGAGAAGAAATACGGGCTGATCGTGAAGGGTGCTGCTGATTTCGACAGTGATGATGCCATTTCGCCCGCCTATTTGGGTGACAGATCGACCCAGAAGACGTGTTGTGACCAAAAGCATCGAGAACACCCGATCCACTTGGAGGATCACAAGGAAACAATTGGGATCGGTGAATCCGATCTTAATTATTGCGATCTGACTAAGAAGTTCGAACGAAATCGACCCAATCAGAATGGCTATGTGGCGGCACGGACTTAAGAAGGGGGAAAACAGATTTGAAATTGTGCCGATCGGGTGACACCGATCGGATACCGATCTGCAATACCGACCGGTGTGGATTTGTGATGTTTATTGTGATTACAACTAGGGGTGTGTGGAGAACTATTATGAATGGGTTATATTTCGGTGATGACAAAGTGGCTTAAGGTTGTGGATGAACTTTCTCGGTGGCAACGATAACGACTCTTTCGATGTGGATACAGTTGGATGTGGTAAGAGTGTACCGTGACCAGTGCGAATAAAGGATATGTCAAATAGGACGATAGGATGATCTGAAATGGAGTCTATTATTAATGAAATATGAACGACGATTATCCGATCGTCTCCTTCGATCTGCTCCGGAGACCAAGGGTCGGCAGCAGCCAGACCTGAAGGAGGGAGAGGCACGTCAACCTTCAATTCCCTCGAACGAATCAAGACGATATAGACGAGAAGTTCCGGGAAGAAGAGTTGGTTTGGGCACCTCGACAGCTGGTTTAGACGATTCGTTAGCGCTGTCGCCCTCCGGGTGCACCACTTGGTCTGCTCGTAACGTCGGCTCTTCAACTGCGGCAGCAGATCGACGACACTGGGTTGATCAGGATTGAAATAAAGCGAGAAGTAGCTCTCCTGAGCCCAACAATCCACCCTCCGAATCCTCCCCAGGCAAGGCCAATGCTGACTTGGACCGAACAGTGTGGCGGGTCGAGGGCGCGCGATTTTTCGAGGACTTCCACTCCGTAAATGGACCCTTGGAAGTTTCGCCCGTGTCGCTTGCGTTTGCACTACCTCCAGCTTCTTTTCAAGATCCAGGTCTAACGCTACGTCCGGTGCTCTAGAGCCTCTACACGCGTCTTCGCGCTTCCGATTTTGTTTGCAAATTCTGTGCGGCGGGTTTTTAGCCAATGAGCGGCACGATAATCCACCCGATCCCGGTTGAGCGGCGTAACGGGTCGAGGGCGCGGGATTTTGCGAATCCTTCCTCTCCATAACTGGATCCTCCGCCGCACTTGGAAGTTGCGCCCGTGTCTTGGCTAGCAATTGCACCGCTTCCAGCTTCTTTTCATGCTCCAGGTCAGCCGCTAGCTCCCGCTCCCTCGCGCCTCTCGAGGCACCCTTGCGCTTCTTGTTGTGTGCGCGAATTTTGTGGGGCGGAATTTCAGCCAATGAACGACTAGAATTTCCGCCCGAATTTTGTTGGGAAATCGCACCACCTGAATGCGCTTGTGGGTCCGCGAGGGCGCTCAATGTTAATCCGCGAGGAATAAGATCGGCGACCAGCGACTTGGATAGGCACGTAGCCAACTCATCACATCACCCGCAGACTAATTCCCCAGGGTCGATTCGACTCTTGGGTACAAATGCCGAGATGATCTTGGGAGGCACTAATTCTGCCGGAATAGTCGTCGATCGTGAGCTTTAGCTCAGCGATCTGTCGATCCATCTCGAGTCGTTGGGAGTATATGACCGACCGATCACCCTGAGGCTCTGAGCATTGTCGAACGACCACTGCGTGCATCTCCTGAAGACGCTATCGGTTGATCTCGAGACGACGCAAGTCGTGACGGTTGCCAATCAGCCCTTCCAACATCGTTTGGATCAGATCGAAGTGACCGTACACCTGTCGAAACGGTGTCGAAAAGTGTCTGCACAGTCGGGAAGACATCGATCACCAGTGGATCTACATACAGAAAGAAGTGAGGATCGATCTAACGTGGAGTCATCAGTGAAATGGCGTATCTGATCTGTTCTGTTGCGGGAACAAGGCCTTGAGACGATTATTCTCAGCCATCAAGTCTGAACAATCCGTTTGTATTGCGTCGATCAGATTGGAAAGTCGTTTGGAGTCTCGGAGCATTCTATGGAACGCGACGTCGGTCACGGCCTGATTTTCGAGCGCAACTCTAAACTCCTCCCGGAGCGCATTAATGGTTTGTTGGGACCGATCGACCTCGACTCGGGACTCATCTTGTTCTGCGACGATCTGAGTGTCACCCGAGTCGTACGAATGGTCCGATCGGTCAGGGGTTTGAAGATGCGGGGAGTGCGAGTGCCGATCGCCTATTAAGATAAATGTTAGTGGAAAATGTGGCGGTCGGAAGTTAACTGGACTTACTTGGTACACTGGATTCGGAAGATTGCATGAAATCGGAGACTGTTTGTGAGATCGGGCCGCTACCGTTGTGCGGCTGCGACCAGACTCAGGGGCGGCTGTGTTGAAGTGCAAGTGAAAATTGTTGACCAGTTTGTACCAGTGTACCAGTTTTCAAGGCAGACCGATCTGGTTGGCTGAAAGGACGGAGTATTTTGGGCCAATCGTGTGCTTGGAGTGTTTTGTACGCGGATTTGAGGTAAGGCACACGGTTTACATATAGTTTACATATTGGATTTTTATTGGCTAAATAATATAGTGTTCTTATTACATTGGGTTGCGTAAGTCGCCAATGGCTCCGATCTGAGTCATTGGGAGCGGGAGGCTGAAAGAGTCCCCTCACGCTTATAAGCCCGGTCAGGACAGAGCTCCACCAGAAGCCCCACGACAGGGAGCACTCGTTACGTTTACTCACCACTCAAGTTTGGCCCCGCTCAAGGGAGGCGGTTTTTTTTGGCTGGGTTACTCATCGCGATCTGCTGCGATCAAGTCCCAGGAATGGCTGGATTACTCATCGCGATATGCGGGCAAGTGCCAGAAACATTTATTGGCTGGATTACTCATTGCTCTGCAATCAAGTGGCAGGATTTACTATTGGCTGGATTACGCACTGCCTCGGGCGGTCAAGTGCCAGATTTAATCGCATTCGGAATGAAGATTTCCGCTTCGTTTGCAGATCGGCTAGTTCGCATTATCTTTCGTTGGAATTTTGGATCAGTACCCCAGAAGTGGTACATCCATATCGATCTTCTCTGAAACCTCCACCAAGCAGCGGTCCACCAAGTGTGTAACCAGCCCATTCCATCGGGTACACTAGGTGAGATGGAGACGCATAAATCGGAACAGGCGTCCTATGATGATGATCGATCGTCTGTTAGCAGCGAACGATCAGATCGGATCGTAGGCGAAGGTTCGTGGGGTACGCCCCCCCCCTCGTCAGTTGTAAGGCTGGGCACGATGGTGGTCAGGTTCTCGACACTACGGTGTTCGATTTTGAAATTGACTCCACCACAAACACGTGGACAGTCCAACGTGAAGTCGATCGCGCCAGTTCCTTCCCAAGCTCACAAGACTTTTCTTCCTCTGGACTTAACGCGCGCCGCGCACGAGTACGACGCTACCACGCATTTTTTAGCCCGTAAGCGAGTCGCACCGACGTTTAAAAAAATTCGCCACATTCTCAACGTCACGACTACGAACGAAATCGCTGGGAAAATGAAGCTTTTGACACTTGATGCGGACGACACTATCTACGAGGATGGCGGGAGCATCAACAAAATCTCGAGAATCGTGCAGATTGTCGTAGAGTTAATCCGACGAGGAATTATAGTATCACTATTGACAGCAGCAGGTTACCCATGAAATACTAGCCGATACGAGCAGCGTCTTCGCGGTATTTTGGAGGCTTAAGCAGATCTTACAAGCGAGGAACGGGTATGATTTCTAGTAATGGGAGGCGAGTGCATTTATCTTTTTTAAACGTACATGGACACGATGTCGAGAATTATAGGACTGCGGGAAATTGACGGCGCTATATGGAAATATGGCCGTGGAGAGTGCTGGCATGATTAGGAAGTGACGACGCTGCTCAATGCAGCAGAAATGGTGCTGCAAGACACAGTTGAAGCACTTCACTTATCGGCGAAAATTCTTCGAAAAGAGCGAGCGATTGGAATCATTCATACTTCTAACAAGCGAATTCTTTACGAGAATCTAGAAGAAATCAGTCTTACGCTGCAGCACGAACTGCGTCACTTTCAGGTGCCATTCTGCGTTTTTTATTGGTGGCAACGACGTGTGGGTAGACATTGGGCACAAGGCATTGGGCATTCTGGTTTTGCAAAATATGTGTTCCGGTTCCTGCCGAAGGAACTTCGTGGTAGCTAGGAGATGCGAAATATTCAGGGCCACGAGTGTCTTCACATGGGTGATCGGTTCACTATAACGGGAAATGACACTCGCTCGCGGGTCATTGCTGCGACAATTTGGGTCTCAAATCCCCAGGAAAAGAGGTGTGTCATGTCAATATTATTGCAGGCAATATATCTTGAACATCAGCAAAAGAGAGCGAGATGCTGAAAAAGAACAGGGAAGGGAAAAGAAAGACTGTAAGGCGGAAGCAAAAGCCACAGATACAACAGAGCCCAGTGACGACGAAAGCGACAACTCATTTGATTCGTGTTGAGCAATGACGAGTAAACCCAGCCTTAACCGCATCGTCACCGAGTAAATTCATTTGTACAAGCTATAGTAAATTAATTATCTTCAAATAATTTCTATTGGTCGAAAGTCACATGAGGGTGTGCCCGTAGGGCAGAGGGGTGTGCTGGTAGGGCGACCCAATTGTATAATTTATAATGAAGACGGACCAATCAGGACGCCGAGAAGCGTCCCACACAGACGCTTCGCTCTTAGTAATACAGATGTACTCACTCACCTTAAAGCCTTTCAAAAATAATACGCTATTTTTGGTACTGTTGTTGTGCGCCTTTACCCTTAGCCATAGCGTAATCGTAGTGCAAAATGCGTTAAAAATCACTTGATCAGAGTATGCCTTCACTTGTAATCCTCAAGTCCTGCAATTATCCACAGTAATCCAGCTATAATCACACGTATCCACTAACAAGAGACTTGATCTACCACGTGACGACGCTTGCCCCTCTCTACCACTACCTCGTCGCCACGAACTTCGCAAACAGGTTGCCTTCAACGTTCTGACAGTCCAACACTTGATCGCAACTCTCCAAGCCGCTGCATCGCCAGCGCCTTCGTAAACATGTCCGCAACCATCTCGCTTGTTCGCTTGTAACGCACTTCGATGTGTCCTTCCATCTGCTTCGATATTAAAAACTTGATCCGCACGTCGACGTGCTTCATCTTGCTTGAGTTATTCTCTCCTTCCAGGAACTTTATCGCTGCTTGATTGTCTGAATACAGTATAATCATCAACTTCAACTTTACTCCAACCTCTGTCAGCAACTCGTACACTCCAAACACCTCCCACTCCACTTGAGACGCAGCATAAGATTCTACTTCCATCGTCAAAGTGATACACACGCCTGGCGTTTGCACATCCAATATAGAACTATTCCGTCCAACGTAACCAATCCACCTGTTACGGACTTTCTGTCTTCCTTGCATCCCGAGTAGTCAGCATCTCTATATGCAACCATCTGCAATCCATTTTACACATCGGTTTCCTTCGATAGCTCCATCTTTAATTTCATCTTGAATGTCCCCTTCAAGTAACGCAATATCTCTTAGCTAAAATCCAATCAATCATCTTGGTCGCATGCGTCTGCCTGGTCGCCCTGTGTACCGCGTACACTATGTCAGGTCTAGTAAATCTTGCTATCCACAGGAGGGATCCCACAAGTGACTGGAAATCTCTCACTGCAGGCGATCCGTCACTAGGCTTGACCGGCAGATCCACTTGATTTTCCATACACATTTCCTCGTGATTTCCTCCAATTGGTGTATTCACTGCATTCGCATCCTTTAAACCATATTCATCAATGAGACACTTTATCATGACTTCTTGGTCGAGGTAGTAACTTCCTTTGTAACAGGGTAACAATCGGGTCACATTTAGTAGGTGGTGTACGTGAGTACACTACGGTTGGGGTCAGTATTGACCGGTCCGAAAGGTTTTGGACCATTGGTTATTTTAACCAATCAGGGAAGGATCACTTGGTGGTGGCGTGGCAGCCAGCCACGTGTTGGTACACAGGTGGTGTACATTACGAATTTAGTAAGTTCTACTTAGTATTACATATAGTTTATATTAGTTTAAATTAATTTAGGCTAATTATATATTAAATATACATTCAGTTTACATTTCACTCAACCGACTACCAGACGCTCGACCTCTACCGGTCGCGCGTGTAGTAAGTGCAGTAGCGTAAGGGGAGTTCTCCCCTTAGCTACCCCCTTAGTAAGAGAGCCTTGTGTTAAGACATTAGCGAAAGCTAATAGTAAACCAAAGTGGGAATCTTGGCCCCGAGTAAAGAGTTCTCTCTTACTAAGCCCTTTTATAAGGGTGTATTGGCTAAGTAGCGGCGAGCGCCGCTTAAAGGAAAGTCTTCCTCTGTGCGCTAGCCGCACCGTGCGTGTACGCACCCGGCTACATCCTTCTTCTTCGTAAGTCACCCGTATTCCTAAGAACTATGACACTTCACCCAAATCCTTGACGTCTAACACCTTCGTGTCATCAAAAAATATCGTTACCAATTCTTCTTGCGTTCCTGTCACCAACAAATCATCTACGTAAACTCCAACCATTATCATATCCACTCCATGTCGCTTGAAATATAAACATAGTCCGTGTAACTGCGAAAAATTCAACTCGAGCAACTTGTCGTGTAATAGCTTGTTTTAGAGTCGCCCTGCCTGTTTTAGGCCATACAAGGTCTTCTTCAACTTCAAGACCAGCTCATTCACTTCTTCAACCTTTAGCTTCTTGAAATCTTGCTTCGTGAACTCCATACCTCTTGGTATATACAGGTAGATGTCGTGTTTCTCTTCGAGCGCCTTTACGTACGCGTTTGGGATATCTCCTTGCTTGGCTCTTACATTCCACCTTCTTGATAAGGCCAGAATGATCTTGACCGTCTCCACGTCCATTACAGCCGCAAATGTGAGTCCATAATCCACTACAAAGCATTGTTCGTTGTCGCACGCGACTAGACGTGCTTTATAACGCTCCACGCTCCCGTTCGCGTCAGTCTTGGTCTTGAACACCCATTTGGTGTGTAAACGGCCTGCATCCACTTGGCTTACTCGTCCCATCCCACACTTCATTCATCTCTAATGACATTATCTACATCTTAATCGCTTCACTTCACTCATCCTTCTGCTTACTCTTCATCGCTTCCGGAAAATTACGCGGATCCATTTCCGTAATCATATTCACCACTCCGTTGTCATCCTCGCCAGCATTGTCTTCTTGTTTCTGTTCATTACTTGTTTCAGCACTCTTCTTGGCGTATTCCCTTGTCACGTGCCGCTCTTTTGACCATGTCTTCTTCTTGACTCTCTTGGTCTTCTTCTTGCTTGCCTGTGCTTCTTGAACTTCTTCGTTTTGCTCTTCGCTCGGTCCACTCGCTCCTAAGTATGTATCTCCTTCTTCTGTGAAAAAACGCCGTAACTGCTCGTTTTGTGTGTCATCCAGAGTCTCGATGTTTTTGATATGCTGGTCCACACGCACTTCGACTGTCATAACCTTGTTCACCTTCTCGACGTCCAGTATGCTTTCCCGGTTGCTTTGTACTTTATCACCCGTCTACTATCCACGTAAGCCAACTCACAGCCCTTCTCTTCTAAGAGTCCATACGATAAAATGTTACGCGCCAAATTCTCCACGTAATACACATTTTCTATCGTGATCAATCTTTCAACACCACCGCACCTTGACTACACCCGCAAATCACCTTTCAGTCCGACTTTCAGCTTCTTGCCATCAGCTTGATAGCATACGCCACTCACTGGTTCAGTATTACGCAGGAAACTTGAGTCGTTCGTCAAATGCATACTTGATCCGCTGTCTAATATCCACTTCTTACTCGAAATATTAGCGTAATCTCCAGTTACCGTAAGTGAAAAATCCACACTCTTGCCCCCTTTCTTCGGGAAACTCCCGTAACTCCACATACGTAACACTTCCTTGTATTGTCCTTCCTTTCATCCACAACGTTCACTATGCCTCGTTCCGCCGTCCTTGGTTTGTTACCTTCATGCTCCACTGCTTGCGCGAACTGGCAGAGCTCTTCAGCCTGCCACAATAGTCCACGCGCGTGTAATCATATCTCGACATCATGACTTGTTTCATCTCTGGTGCTGCATGATAAATAACATTATCAAGCACCAGAGCATTCGCACGCCTTCCTACCGCCTCATCTACCGCCAACAAATTATTGGTAATGTTCCGGCCCCGATCTTGAATAGCATTTCCTAGCCAAAAACAACTTCATCGCTTGAGTCGGCGTTAACTTCGTATGGAAAGTCGTCAGAGTTTTTTCCATAACATACCACAACGCGGGAGTCTCACTCCACCACGGTTCAACCTGGCGGTTGTAGTAACTTTCCGCCGTACCAGATAAGTAATATCCCAGGAGGTCGACCCTATCGTCTTCACTCCATGGGAACCAACACGCTGCCTCAGCGATACCGATCTGGCTAAAAACTTTCTTCCCCACGGTTGAAACCCCACCACAGTCCCCGGTAAACCTCTGTACCGTCGAAGACTCTAATTTGCAGCTTGCTCTGCTTCGGTGAGGGCGTCCGCATTACCTGCGCGTGTGCTGCTTGCCCCCCATCTATATTCACCCCAGGGTGTGCGTACCCGTGTGCTGGGATTCCCGCTTGGCCACCGATCTTTCCGACGTCTGCTACGCCACCTCGATCAAAACAATTCGCACCGGCCTTACTCAGATGCCTGAAGATCATCGCTGCAGGATTGGCTGCCTTGTACGCAACCTTCTCCTCGTGACTTCCCTCCAAGGAAGCCATGCTCATCTTGGTGTCTCCTTTGGGGGTGTGATACACACCACCCCCATCAGACACTGCTCCATGAGAGTTTTCAGCTTGACCAGCCGGTCCGTGAGCTCGCGGATGGATGCCAAGACGTCAGCCGACCCCACATTCTCTTCAACGACAGCAATTTTTTCCTCGCTGTCTTCACGCCCCTTATTTGGGCTCATAACCTGTTATTGTGCGCCTTTAACCTTAGCCATAGCGTAATCGTAGTGCAAAATGCGTTAAAAATCACTTGGTCAAAGTATGCCTTCACTTGTATATGGGTAATCCTCCATTCCAACACTTATCCACAGTAATCGAACTATAATCACACGTATCCGCTAACACGAGACTTGATCTACCACGTGACATGTGACAACGCTTGCCCCTCTCTACCACTACCTATAATGCCAAAGTAACTATGCGCGCAAAGAAAACGGGCGCGTAATTAACGTTAGTTAACTGTAAGAAGAAAATGTAAAAGTGATATATTTAGACTGTACTATTTTTAGTCCGTCACAAAAAATGCAATTTGTGTACACCTATTTTCGACTTTTGTGCGTCGATGCTAAATCCTTGGAAAACCGCAACACCGCGACTTAACCTTGCTTTCCAACAGGTACAATTGATAAGTGGAGCTTGTGCTTCTTGCTCGTAAAGGGCAAAGAACGAATCAATCTGGAAAATTATTGCGTGTAAAATGCCGTCGTCGTAGATTGAAGCAGCGTCTTTAGATGTGAATGGTCCATCTTAAAAAACATGAGCTGTAGTACAATAATTTCACAGATCTACAAGCATCCTCTTAAGAGTCTTGTAGGCTAGAAGTATACTTTGCACAATACCTTACAAGACTCTTGTATCTTACAAGTGCAAACGGGACAAACGTTTACAAGACTCTTGTAAGATACAAGCATGATTAGGGGAAAAGGTAACAAGAGTCTTGCAAGCAGAACAAGAAATGCCATACATAAATGTGGTGAAGTGGAATATTTATTCACAACATATAGAAGATGATCTGTGGTAGTTATCAATTCACGGTATAATTTTTACTATGCCAAAACTCTACATGCTAGCACAATGTTGCCTTGACTTAAAGTGGTGTCTGCAAACATTGAACATCAATAACAAAGATTGTGTTGTACCTTCATCTTATGAACAATGCGAACGATGCGTCCGTCTCTAAGTAGTGTGTCTTGCATCCACACGGTGTCTCATTACAGTCGTGTTGGTTTTAGCATCACAGCAGTGAAGGCTAGGGCGCTTGGACACATGGAGTAATAAGTTCACCAGACTATGCAAACAACCCATTAGCACCATTAAAGAAGTTCAAGACATTGGTGAAACTTACAAGCATAGCAACATGTTCATTTATGGTGGAAAAGACAACGACAAGTCATGCGTCCTCAGCTATATTTAATACTCCGTGGCTAGGGACGCTAGGGCACATGGGATAACAGGTGAATCAGATCACGAAAACAAACTGTCAGCACCACTACAGAAAGCCAAGACACAGACGCATCTTACATGCCCGACGGCAGTATGATCCTAGCAGTAAATCCAACAAGAAGTCACGTGCCCTCAGCTTCGCAGACTGTCCTGTAGCTGTGGGCGCTAGGGCGCGGGCTGTAGCAGACAAACCAAGGCACGAAAACAAACTGTCAGCACTACTACAGAAAGCCAAGACACAGGCTCACCTTATAAGCATAGTGGCGTGTCTGGTTGTGGTGGGAAGCACCCGGAAATTCATGCGCCCTCGGCCGCCCAAGTTGATCAATTGGGCTTCTCAATTGTTCTCAAGTGGTTTTATTCCATTTTGGAAAAAAATATTTTTAACCAATCAGGAGCGACATGCGACGGCCGCCTCGCGACGGCCACCTCGCGACGGCCAACTCGCTCACGGCTAATTTGCTTGTGATTGGTATGAATGTGGAAAAATAAGTGGATTTTTTGACCAATCAGGAGTCACATGCGACGGCCACCTCGCGACGGCCAAGTCGCGACGGCCAACTCGCTCAATCACATTACAGATTGTTTCTAAAGTAACTGTTAAAGATGATCAATCAGGTTACAGAGGGAATCACTCAAGGATGATCAATCAGGTTATAGAGGGCCTCAGCGATAACTGCCACGTATTGAAGTCAGCGCTGAAGTAACCACAAAGTAGTGGGTGAAAAAAGTGATTGACGTTGATGTAGGAGGTAGTAATACTTAATAGAACGAAATTTCCCTTGAAGTGCGCAGATCTCTGGCGGCCGTAAAAAACATTCTTTTTGATCCCATACAAAAACCAAGAGTAATACAAGGAAGTCGTTGAGCGAGCGCCCTAGCAAGTGGAGCTGCAGCCGTTTGAAGTGCGCTAGTGTTGGGGGAAGCCTGGAACAATCTTTTGAAGTGTAACCCAAGTGTAATTGATTGATTTGTTGGTTCGGACGGAAGTACTAAGTACCCGGGAAGTTAAACAAGGAGGACTGGCTTATTACCTCTTTGTGTTGTTAATTAAGTGGAATTATAATAATTTTCAACCCCTTCACTACATAAAGACCGACTTGGCTTTCATCATCGTATTACTGGTTTATTGTACTGTACGGCTCTCATTATTTCTACTGTTTATCTATCATACACAGTAGAATCATCAGTGCTTACCTTGAACTACCTGCCAGGGAGAGGTAGCAGCAGGTAGAAATCCCCCTTCTTCTTTACGACATCGTAGATATTTGAGCTCTGTTGTCCTCACTACAGCCACCACAGCCTCGGCCACAGCAGACCACAGAGACTCCAATTCTTCGTTGGACGTCGTATCATTGTCGAGTTGTACAACTGCTCCCCAAGACGATACGCACTAGAAGTTCCTGCGTGAAGTTCTTTAGAGTGGATATTTTATAAATATGTCCCCGACGATTAAGGATGATGAGCTACCAGAAAGAAGGAGAAGGGGTGATGATGATATTGCGGTGTTATCTTCGGGCCACCAGGAAGTACTTCCTCCTGATAAGAATGCGAAACGTTCTCCAGCGAGCATTATTGTCGAAGCAATCAGGGACTTTAGAATTCCTTCAGACTTGAAGTCCATGTATCAAAAAAATGATGGACCTTCCAAGCGGAGGGCAACGAGCAGCCCTATTTGGGATTATGGGGTTACTTTGTAGAATAAAAATGAAACTGAAAAACGGCTGTTCTTCTGTATGGCATCCTCAACGTGCCGAAACCCATCCAGGCCAACGAGAATTATGTACAAGAGAGACGCAATAACTGCAGCAGTCAACCACCTGCGTGAAGTTCACGGTATCGTAGGAGGAAAATCAGTTGCGGTGGAAAAGAAAAAGGCGGCCATTGATGCGTCTGACAAGGATTCCAAGATATCTAAGCTATACAAGAAGAATCCAAGAAGGTACTGGGAGATCCAATGGGTAAATCTTGTAGTTCTCAACATGCTTCCGCTTTCGCTCTGTGAGAAAGATTCTGTCCGTGCTTTTTTTCGTACCTGTTGCGTGGAGGCGGCTAACATTACGATGACTAAAGAGAAAGCCAAACAAATCTGTGTCGAACTATACCATTCCACACGGTGCCGATTTAAGGAACGCATTGATAATGTAATCGGTAGCTCAGCCATAGCAGTTATCCATCTCAACTTGGACTTATCGACGTCCAAGGTATCCAAGGAGAATTATGTTGGAGTAAGGATCTATTTCATCGATATTTACTGGGGACTGAACAGCTACATTCTGGCAATTAATCGTTTTGCTCCATCGTCGGATGTGATCAAGGGCAACCGATTCTCCGAGATCCTCCAAATGTGGCTTCGAGATATTCTGTCGAAGTTTGGTATCCGCATAAAGGATATTGCTGGATCTACTTCCGACGGTGGTAGCGACGTGAAGCGGGGCATGAAGTCACTGGATTATTCTAAACTTTTGGAGAGATGCATCCCACACATGACAAATTGAGCTGTCCCAGACGCCTTCGGTACCTCCTTGGACCGTAAAAAGTCCAATGATGCTGATGCTCGTGATCTGGTTTATGCTGTGAAATCAGTAATTGAGCATTTCAACAAGTCGAGCGACAGCCAGACGCACTTGGATGAACTTCAAAGATCTGATGTCGGCGAAAGGTGGAGTCCCGCAAGTTTGTGAGCCATGCTCCCCACCGATTCTTGAGCATGCACAAAGTGTTGAGGCGAGTCCTGGAACTCTGGACCCCTCTTACTTCGTTCTATGGAGAAAAGAGTACAGCATTCCCATTGGCTGACAAGTACTACACCCTTTCTCAGCTCTACTCGTTGCTCGCGCCGGCTGCATACGTCATGAGAGATACTCAAAACGGGACGTAAGTGACCGGGACAAGGGCCATAATTAGTTTAGCTAATCTGCAGATGTATACACTGTCATCCGAAACCCCCCTGTTGCTTCAGAAGTGGATGAACCGAGAAAGGTAGCGTCAAAGAGCATGGGCATGTCAAACAGACCGCACAAGAGCCGGAGGCTGTTCATGTTGACCACCACGATCTGGATCCGGTTGTTCAGGAGAAAAGAGAGCTGCTGGCGAGAGGGATGCATTCACGCTTTTTTGGTCGGTACAGCCCTAAAAATCTGAGTAAAGGTGAAATTTCGTACGCCTATGAGATGGCATGTGCGCTCTCACCTCAGTCTGTGCGCCTCAAGTTCATCGACAGGATTGTAGCCGATCCGGTGTTTCAACTAACACCACTCGAGCAGATTGAACATAGCAAGGCGCTAAAGAGACATATTTGAAGTTTAATCCGCGAGCTTGCGATCCGGGCAGCGGAAAAGATCGAAGAGAAAAGATATTCGTCTGAAGCCCGGGATATTTCTTCCGCTAAAAGAAGCAAGACCACGTCTGGACCTAGGTTGAGTTTTACTAGGCGATATGACTCCGAGTTTAAGGGGCTTGGTTTTCTCGACAACGATGAGGATGAGGATCGGTCGGGAGGCGAAGTGGATGATAGCGTCGTAAATGTGGAGGAAAAGGTTGATGAGGAATTTCGACGCTTCCAAGCATCATTTGGACCAAAGAAGGCATCTGCCACTGCAACAAGTTCTTCATCAGAGTCTGGTAGCATGTTTCAAGCAAGCAAGACGTTTAGGACCGATGAAGTTCTTGACTTTTGGCTTAACATCAATTGTCATTATTCGTACCTCGCCTGTGTTGCACGGTAATTATATTGCTTATAATACGTCGGGCTTATCTTATGGTCCTTACGATGCTCTTGGACTACCTGCATCGGCAGCAGGAATCTAGCAGGATTTCGGGGCTTCCGGCTCATTGATAACACCAAAGAGGGCGAATTTACTGTCCCACAACGTGGAGATGATGCTCTTCGTGAATATCAACGACAGCATTGTTCCATGGGATGATCCCGAGAATATCCCAGACTGGCAGATGAATCAATATCTCCCTGGAAGGCTTAGAGAGGGAAGTGAAACCAACGTTATTCTCACGGAGATGTCTTCAAACGAGAACTGCTATGATGGGGGCACAGAATCGGATGATGAGAAACCGCTGGGATTATTTGATGACGATGATTTGGATTCCTTATCTCTCTCGACAACTAACTGATTAGTCGTTCACAGGGTCATGCTACAATTTCCCTTCCTTTTTCGTCACAATGAATACGATCTAATTAGATGATTATTCGAACGTAATAAAAAATCCTGTTTTGTTCCAGTGGAAATATTTTCCTGGATGGTAGAAGTAGTAGTGGGTGTCAGAATTGGTGGTTATTAATGTAACAACCAAGAGGTATTCCCGGGAAAACAAAACCGTAAGAACCCAGTTATTTATACAAATAACTCTTGTCACCCACCTCCTGAGGTGGGTGATAGGAAAACGCTCTTATCCCGTCCGTGAAAGCGGGGTTTTCACGCCCCCCACCTGCAAAACTCCACGCCACTCCACGCCACGCCCCGCCACACCCCTAACACCCCTAACACCCCAAACACCACCACGCCCCGCCACACCCCGCCCCGCACCCTCACACAGCATGCCCCGCCACACCCCGAACACCCCCAACACCCCCAACACCCCTCACAGCACGCCCTGCACATCAGACCTCGTGTAACGGGGTTACATTCGAGTTACATTTAGTGTTGGTGTACATGAGTACACTACGGTTGAGGTCAGTATTGACCGCTTTGAAAGGTTTCGAACCTTTGGTTATTTTAACCAATCAGGGCAGGGGCCCTTGGTGTGGTGGTGTGTCAGCCATCCACGTGTCGGTACGCAGGTGTGTACACTACATTTTAGCTAGGTACGAATTTGGAATATTCTACTTAGTATTACATATAGTTTAAACTGAATATATTTAATATGTAATTAGCCTAAATTAATTTCTATAGTTTAATTAATTTAGGCTAATGACATATTAAATATATTCAGTTTACATTTCACTCTAAAGTGCAGTCGCGCGACCTCGACCGGTCGCGCGTGCAGTGTTTGTCGTAGGTAAGAGGGAGCCCTCCCTTTACTTACACCCCGTAAAGGTAACACAGCCGTTAAGGCTAATTAGTAAACCAACCCGGGAATCTTGGCCCCGAGTAGGAGATCTCTCCTACTAAGACCTTCATAAGGGCGTATCGGCTAAGTAGCGGTAGAAACCGCTTTAAGGAAGAGTCTTCCTCTGTGCGCTAGCCGCACCGTGCGTATACGCACTGGCTACATCTGGTAGCACTTGTAGTCAATCCAACACATGTGTTGGTAGACTAAGGCATCCTCTTTAAAGGATGAATCAGGAAGATTGGGATAGTTTGACCCTCGTCCAGCAGGAAGCCTTTAAAAGTCTGTTACCCTTAATGGGTGACGAAGGCATGAAGCTCCTAGTGGATCAGGGCCTTGAGGCCGTAAAGGCAAGGGTCAATGCCCTCATCGCTCATGAGGCGAGTTGTAGTGGAGGTCGTGCCACGGGGGTGCGTCCCCCATTGTCCTTTAAGATAAAGGAATTCACTGGGGAAAAAGGTGATAACCTTTATGTGTGGTTACGAGAGGTCGAAACGGCCTTCGCCACAGCGAATGTGACCACTGATCACTTGCAAGTGGGACTTGCGCTGACCCATCTTACGGGTAAAGCCCGTGCATGGGCGTTTACGTGTTCGGACTCGGTCACGAACGTGTTCCCTACCTGGGAGGTCCTTAAGCAGAATCTTATGGACATGTATGCAACGCCTGATCTGGTTTTACAGAATCAACTGGCGTTTTGAGGTGCCGTCAGGGCACTAGGGACCTGGAGACATATATCCAGGAGCTTAAGACCCTGTTAGCAGGGATGTACGCGAAAGCGTATTCGGACGATGTGTCCATCCCCGTCTTCATGGGTGGCCTGAGAGAAGGGCCAGCAAGTTCGGAATTGTTCCGATGCCGACCCGAATCTCTGGGGAGGCGTTTAAGATGGCGTTTTCAACGCCGAGAGGAACTTCCGTTCCTCTAAGGTGGGTCCCGAACCCATGGACCTTAGTCAGGTCGAAGCGGAGGAGAAACCTCCCGCTAAGAGTCCGCAGAGCTTCGAGGCGGAGCTCCTTGCAATGTTGCAGCGGCATGGACCGCTGAGATGCTTCCTGTGTGGGAGCACGGATCATCTGCGGAACAAATGTCCGCGGAACCCCCAGCGAGATACTCGCTTAAAAGAGCCAAGGGTTGGGAAGAAACCCTGGCCCAAGACGTCGGGAAACGACGGCTCCCAGTAGGTGCGGGGCGCCCTACTGGGGGACCCCCCAGTGCTGTTAAACCCCAGGGTAGGGGACGACAGCACAAATCCCCGAAGGAAACGGTGCTTTCTAGCACCGAGTTGGTGTACCAGCCAGGGTTGCTGGTCGTCCTTGTGGACTTGAAAGCCTTTGATAAGCCTTGTAGAGTCTTGATAGACTCTGGAGCGTCTGAAAATTATGTCAGACGAAATTCTGTGGAGAAGAGTCGGCTATATTCCGAGGCCCTAGAGGCACGTTCTCGTGACGTTGTCACGGTCCGTCTTGCGACGGGAGTACATGTTTATGTACCCAAGGTCTCTATTGACCTTAAGCTGAAGTTTGCAGACTTCGACAGCTTAGAACGTTGCCTAGTCCTGGATTTGGACTCGAGGTATGACCTCATTCTGGGCATGAAGTAGCTGGAACGCCACGAGCCATGGATAGACTGGAAGTCTAAGTCCATTGGCTCAACGTACCCGCGGTCGGGTGAAGCATTGGCGAGTCATGAACCCACCTTTGCTCGATCGCAAAAGCGATTATGGCGTGAGATGCCAGAGATTGGGATGTCTGAAATGATCATTCCCAACGACGTTAAGGAAGAGTTCCTTAAAGAGGGGGATTCGGCGGTTAATCCCCACGCCGTTAACTGCGAGACTGGTGAGTTGCCAGTGGCAGAGGTGGATTCGGCGGTTAATCACCACGCCGTTAACTGCGAGACTGGTGAGTTGCCAGTGGCAGAGGTGGATTCCTCTGAGGTAACTCCAGTGGTAGGGGTAGAGACCCCTGTGGTTAAGCGCGAGGCGCTTCCAAGCAAAGAGACCCGTAGTTCGTCTCTTCTGCACGTCGGAAATGATTTCGACTACGCCGTTATAGGCGAGACTGGCGAGTCGCCATTGACAGAGGTGGATTCCTCTGAGACGACTCTAGTGGTAGGGGTAGAGACACCTGTGGTTAAGCGCGAGACGCTTCCAAGCGAAGAGACCCGAAGTTCGTATCTTTCGCACGTCGGAAATGATTCCGACTACGCCGTTATAGGTGAGACCGGCGAGTCACCAGTGGTAGAGGTAGAGACCTCTGTGGATAGGCGCGCGGCGCTTCCAATAGATGGGGCAATTGACTCCCCCCGTCTGGGTGTCGGGATGAGTCCTGAGGCCAGTATTCAGCAGTACTACAGGATGCTGAATAGTGTGACAGGTGTTGTCACAGAAGGCGTAAGTCTGGAACGGTTGCCTGGGGTAGGCGAACTGTTGTCGTTGGAGGAGATGTCCTTCAACGAATTTGAAACTTCTTTGAAAGCAGATAAAATCGACGAGGCTGTCGTAGTACTTCCGTAAGAGGAGTTGAGCTCCTCATCGACGATGGACGATTCAGTTTTGGTGCAAACCAAACAGGCATTAAATGCCCGAAGCGGCCTCAAGATCCTCGCGGATCCTGAGGACCCTTACCATTCCTTATTAAAGGAATTTGGAGATGTCATTAGTGACAACCCTCCGATGGGGTTACCACCGGATCGGGGAGTCCGACATGAAATTTATTTGGCTCCTGGAACCAAATACTGCGTCACAAGGCAGTGGCCTCTCCCCAAGGAGCAATGCGACGTCATCGACGCATTCTTCAAGGGGAAAGAAGAGGCAGGGATGGTGCGGGAGAGCAAGTCTCCCCACTCATCTCCCACTTTTTGTGTTCGTAAACCGAACGGAAAGTGGCGCATTGTGCATTCGTATAACAAGCTGAATGCAGCGACTGTACCCATGCAGACTCCGATTACTCGGAAGGATGTCCCCCAGAACAATATGGCGGGCTGTACTGTGTACAGTGCCTTAGATCTGGTGGACGGGTATTATCATGTGCTCATGCGAGCGTCCGATATTCCGCTGACAGCGGTTAGAACGTCTAGTGGCATGCTGTGGGAGTGTCTTGTTATGCCAAAAGGGCTTTCAAATGCACCAGCGACTTTCAATCGCTTGGTGACTCAACTCTTCCGCCCTCATAGAAAGTACGCTCAGACGTACTTCGACGATATATTCGTTCATAGTCGCGCGGAAGGCGACTCCTCTGATGTTCAGACGCACCTTATACACCTTCGAGCTGTGCTCAAATGTATGCGAGAGTATAAGTTATATGCGAACGCATCCAAATGTATATTTGGTGCTGAGGAAATTCCTTTCCTCGGATGCTTCATCGGTAAGGATGGAGTGCGGGCGGATCCCGCGAAGGTGAAAGCCATTGTGGAGTGGCCTTCGCCTGTAAATCTTAGAGATCTACGGAAGTGTCTTGGATTAGCCAACTATCTCCACAAGTACAGCGAGAACTACGCTGAAATGGCGAAGCCATTGACCGGCCTTCTTAAGAAGGATGTTGATTGGTGTTGGGAAACTGAACACCAAATAGCTTTTGAAGCGGTTAAGTGGAGCTTGTTAAAAGCTCCCGTTCTTGCTCTCCCAGACTCTGGGAAACCATTTAGTGTCGTCTGCGACGCCTCCGATTTCGCAATCGGATGTGCTTTGTTACAAGCAGAAGATGCGGGAAGGGAACGCGTGATCGCGTTTGAGTCGAGGCAGCTTAAAACTGCGGAACGGAATTATCCAGTTCATGACAAGGAGCTACTTGCAATGACGTATGCTCTTGTCAAATTTAGGGTTCACCTACTCGGCTCAAAGCCGTTCGTGGTTTATACTGACCACGCGTCCTTACGGACAGCGACAAAGTCGCCTCATCTCACGCAGCGGATGGCCCGTTGGCTCGCCTTCTTTGCGGAGTACAACTTTGAGGTTAAGTATAAACCTGGCAAGCAAAACGTGCTCTCAGACGCGTTATCGCGTCGTCCCGATTACGAGCTCGCTCACGCGACATTCGTCACCACGTCTGTGGTGGATCTCATATGACAGGCGTATGAGAAAGACCCACAATGTACGGCGCTTATCCGCGCGTTAGGTGAAAAGGGTCTTGGCTCGTCTGAGACAACCCTGTCAAGTCGAGCTAGAGCTCGTTTACACCGTTACAGGTACTGTGACGGTCTGCTATTTTATAGAACGAGCGCGGAGGACACTCCGCGGGTGGTAGTTCCTCATAATGAGGAACTGAATTATAGAGTCCTCTTTGAAGCACATGAGGCCCCTACCGGGGTCATTTAGGTCGGGATAAGACCTACAGCGCTTTAAGCGCTTTGTATTGGTGGCCCAATATGTATAAGTGGGTCGGTGCGTATATAGGCACCTGTGAGACGTGTCAGAGGGTTAAACCCTCTGCAAGTTCAGCTGCGCCTTTGGCGAGCTTATCGGTTCCAACGGAGTGTTGGAAATCCATTAGCATGGATTTTATCTTCGGTTTTCCGAAGGATAAGGCCGGGAACACCGGTATATTGGTCTTTGTAGACCGTTTGAGCAAGATAGCTCACCTGACGGCGGTTCCAGAGTCCTTTGATGGAAAAGTAACCGCGACAATGTTCCTAGACCGTGTCTTTCGACAGCATGGTCTACCCGATTCCGTTGTGTCGGATCGGGATCCCCGTTTTACGGGACAATTCCGGGGATCGTTGTTTAAGGTGTAAGGCAAAAAGCTCCTCATGTCCACAGCGGATCATCCGCAGACGGACGGTCAGACGGAACGCGTTAATCGCGTTGTGGAGGATATTATCCGGAGTTTATGTCCGGATTCTCCAAAGAGTTGGAGTGAGATGCTCCCGATGGTTGAATTTGCTATCAACAATTCGGTACATGCATCTACGGGATTAACCCCGTTTTACGTGAACGGATTGGTGAATCCGAGGGTTCCGTTGACGCCACGTGTGTGTGGCCCAGGGCTTGAGGTGGGAGGATTCCCCGATGTCAGCCCTGTATCTGTGCGAAAGCACATCGATAAGTTTTTATCGACGCGCCTTAGTGTCTTACGGCACGTCTGCGATGACATGGAGGAAAGCCAAGACAAGCAGAAGGAGCAAGCTGACCGCAAGGGGCGGCGTAACGAAACGATATAAAAAGTAAGAGAAAGTGTTTTATTAAACGCTAAAAATCTTCCTACACATGCAGTTTCAAATGTGTTGCGCAATAAACTGCGCCCCAGGTTTGTGGGGACTTTAAGGTACTAGCCCGAAAGGGATTATCGTATACCTTGGACATCCTGAAGGTGATGCGTACGCATCCAACCTTCTATGTCGGTATGCTTAAGCCATACCAGGACCCGGAG
>CM047581.1:15223960-15235307 GCA_026184515.1 Peronosclerospora sorghi
TTTATTTAATGGGTGGTTTAGAGGCTAATAGTATAGTAACTACCTAATTAATATAATAATATCAAGTATTCAACTAACTGTACTATTATTTAACCTGCAAGATTCGGTATTTATACCGAATCGACTTTTCCTTCGTAGATTATAATAACTTATAATCTCTTATTTAAATTTCAGACAACGCGTCTGAAATTAAACTGTGATATTCTAACTTGAATATCAATCATGTAATGGCACCCCATTACAGGTGACCCAAACGCACATGGAAATAGTGAAGACTTCCTTCGTTAACTTCATTCGAAGTGGTTTATTTAAGTTATTCAAAACTATGCTCGAAAAACCGCTAGTGGTTTCCTTTTCTTTTAGAACTGGTCGAATTTGCCACAAATACACCGACACACTTTTCAATTGGAAGAAATATTTGTTCTTTCAAAACTATGTTCATGTGGTGACCATTATCATCAATGGTACACCCTTTTTCGCGCAATTTACCAAGCGAGATTAAATTTTGGCCGATTTAGGCGCATGAAACACCTCGGTTAGTTTGACCACCGTTGAGTTGCGACAATTCGGCTTCCCAATAAGTTTACCAACCTTGATAGCTTTCAACATGCCCCCGTCAGGTAACACGAATGTGTCATTTGGACTACATTCCGTGACATCATGCAATAGGTCGGCGTTCGACACCAAGTGTCTACTTGTGCCACTGTCAACAATCCAAAGCTTTTTTTCAGGTATTCCACCGAAACACTCGTTTGTTTTTTTCATTTAGTGTCTGTGTGAAGGTTGATAGCACCAACCTTTTCGATTATCCTTCCCTTGACTTCTTGGTCTGTTTTCGCTGGAATCGCTTGCTCTTCTGCGACGAATATCCGGGGAATTCCCGTAATATGCTATTCTATAGCACTCCCATCTATTTTTTTGGTATCACTGAATTCGTGTGCAGTCTTGCGGGGGGGGGGCTGTTCTTCAATGCATCGTCCTCTAGCTCTTGGTCCCAGGCACTTAAATCTTGACCATAATACAGGTAGTCCTTCCTAGCAGGATCATACCTGGCCATAAGCATAATCATGAGACGAGGTGCCGCAAAGTTGAAAATATTTTCTACTACCAACTTTTCGCTTGACCCACTTTCACAGGCCAAAGCTACTAGGTGTAAGTAGTGTTGTGTCCAAGTCATTTTTATGTATTTTTCAGACGCGAAACACATTGCCGCATGGTGGTGGGATATTATAACCTTGAATCCCAACCACATTTGCTCCATAATAAAATGCAAGTGAGGCGAAAGCTGCCACCACGATCCAATGTCTGATCAAAAGTATTCAGAGGCTGTTCCCTCCAAATGCTCTCCCAATTTGTTGACCTAGAGACGCTCCGTCCATGTAAACCCGGAAGACATCTCTGCAATTTCTGTGGCTTCCATAAAAAGGAAAGACCACTGCTTAAACCCGGCACCTTGGCCAGGGTGAATCTCTAAGCCCGAGAACTTATCAACAGTTAATTTGGTATCTTATTCATGCGCGGCGTGAAATGAGGTATTTGTGCATGAACGGCTGCCATATTTTCGCCGCCCATTGCTGGTACGTTACCATGCGCTCCACATGGCATTCTTTCAGTGTTTACGCGTGGTATTCCACCAACTTAAACGTCTTCATCTTCACCCAAATGGTGCAGAGTCATCTGCTGGCCGAATGGTTGGAAATTCTTCAATGACCCAAACGTTGTGGCAGCCGTCGGTGCCTCATATGTGCCTCTTCAACTGACACGAGGCGTACCTAGACATCTTTCAGTCCATTTAAAAATGCTTGGAGGACGTCATTCTGTCCCGTCACGTTTCCATCATCCTGTTTACCATCCATTCCTTCCATTATAACGAGATAAATAACTTCTACAAAACGAGGAACCAATTCCACTAGCCCTTAAACCAAGCAGACTTTCCACTAGCTCCAAGAAACGTAACGTAAAATAAATTAAGCTTAAGCGTCAAGAAAAAACTTTCACGATATAACCCTTCCAAACTGATAACCTGATAAATGGCACTTGTTCCAGCAGCATATATCTTACACTACCTGGCCTGATAGTTTTGACAAGGTAGGATCTCGTACAGTTAGAGGGTATCACGCGACGGGCGCCACGCAGTAGAGGTTTCAGTTTTTAGTCAATTTAAATGAAAAACGAAGTGTATTATGTAAAGGGGCCCCCTTCGACACACACCGGGGGGGCCTTTCACACACACCGGGGGTGGTGTATAAGGGCTCCTTTACCAATTCCCTATATATATATATATATATATATAGGGAGAGCCTGAGGTCACACACACCCTGTGTGTGTGGAAGGGCGCCCATGGTACAATAGTGGTAAATATTCTTAGCTGATGGCTTTTAGTTGGATTCGTCAAAACTCGATCCCCAATCTTTGCATATGTGGATTCTGCTGCTTCTACTAGTACCATCGCCCCTGCTATCCGCCGCGTCTTCATTAGCACCCTGTGATCCACACTGCGATTGTCGAGAGGTTTTTAGCGGATTTGACTGCTGCATGTGCTCTGCCAGTGGATATTTGGCAGCTGATTTCTCCGACGTCTGCAGGTCCACCTTCGGCTCGGATTTCTCGTTCGTTACACTGATTATCTACGACGAAAATGCGTCGCTGAAGACGTATGGATGCAAACTTTCTATTGACCTCCAAGCACTGTTTCCAGACGGTGCTCTGGACTCTCGTTGCGACCGTGATACGTAAGGTGTGGCCAATTGTTCCGCCGCAGTTTTTAAGGATAAAGAGACGTTGCGAGGCTTACACGTCATTGACTGCAACATTACCCAGTGTGTCTTTGCCACTGGAGATGCCAACGGAAAATGCGCTCAGATCGACTGTAAATGCGGTCCACAGTGTTAGGCACTTACCAAGACGCTAGTGGAGAGAACGTTAAGTGGAAACCTGATAGGATCGATGTTACAACAAGACACATGTAGAAATTGTCATTGAAGGGTCACCCGTTCCGCTATCTGCAACGTGCACAGCGTCGGCGTGTTAACGAACAGGAAGTGGCGGAAGTTCTACGTCCGGAAGCGGGGATTCTGGAGCTGGTTCGGATAAGATTAGCAAATTTGGGATCACCATTTTGGCATGTTTGGCTCTTACGGTTGCATTGGTCTTGTGTGGATGCATATGTTTGTGCTGCTCGACTGAGAATATTCGGTGTGCATAATTGGAAGACGTGGAGACTGAAATCCTGAGATTCACATCAGGATCAGTTCAAACGCTCGAGTTTCGTCATATTAGCTCCTATGCTGATAACGGTAGTCTATCAATGGCGTTTAGTGATGCGAAACGTATTTTGCACAAAATCTCGGGAAGTGTGTCGCGTGATGAGGTGCTTGGTTTGAAGGGGCCCAGTGGATCGGGTAAAATGACGCTGTTGAATGCCCTCGCGGCGGAAGGGAATGGCCAAACACAATTTACTGGAGATTTATTGCTAGACGGTCGGCGGTTATCAAACGGATACCGCCGGATAGCTGCCTACGTGCAACAGGATGATTCGCTCTATTCTACGCTTACTGTACGTGAAAGTTTTATCTACTCGGCGCAGCTTCGACTTCCTGCGCCACTGTCGGACGAAACGAAGATGACGATGGTCGCTCGCGTAATCGCAGAGCTTCATCTAAGTCACGTTGCACATTTGCGCGTGGGAAAAGTGGAGGAAGCAATGGATGGCGTGGTATATCTGGTTTGCCAACGCTCCAGAATTCAAGAGACTCGAGCTACCGCGGGTGAGCTGGTCTGCCTCCCTTTGTGGTCAATTCAAATAATAACATTAGAGATAGCTCAGCATACAAGGGAGTGTATTAGAGCTACCAGATCCGCTGAAGCTTCTACTTGCGTACTGCTCGTTGAATCGGTCATGTGATAGCATGATTGCATTATCCATACGGTCGTTGCTCCGTTTTCTCTAAATTGATAAAAAATGGGGTACCTTCCAAACACACCGGGGGGGTCACTCCAAAGTATATTATGTTACGTTACTTAACTCAAATTTAACAAGGGCGCCCCCCCCCCCCCCCCCCGGTGGGCGCCCTATGTAAAGTTACTCAAGCCAAATACGATGATACTAAAATGTTAAACTTGAAAATGTATATTCCCATTTCAGCCAATGGGGTTTCACCAGCATGAAAAGACGTAAAAGCCAAAATGGCTACACATATTTCCAACAAGAACCTCTCTATCGAACAAATGGCGCTTCATAGTGATCTTTCCATGCCTTCACGTTTATGCCACAACGCGTGAAACGAAAACGCATGGAGAGAGTGTTACCGTCCGCGTAACAGTGCTCCATTGAAAGGCTTGCGCTTGCGCTTCTGTGAAGGATGATGCAATAACAACCGGTTCGATAAAGTCGGCGCCTATTTGCAAATCCACACTATGTGTCAAACCTTTTCCAGGCTGAGGAGATGGAATCGTGGAGTCAGCGCTCCTTCCGCCACGTAACTATTATAAAATACGTTTAAATCGATCGTCGCTGCTCGATACAGAACCCATAATTTGTAAGATGTAAGGATACGTTGGTGCCTTTACACTTTGGATCGAATGTAGTTGAACTTCGCTCTTGCGGAGCGCCGACGGTCCCAACGCTCAACAATTTTGGTAAATCAGCCCACTGGAATCGATGGATATTCTGGTTTCGGTTAGCTCGAGAGACAACTTGCTGGGGGTATGGCCCTTGCTCTTCCTGTTGTCTCTGCCGTTAAACCTAAGATTACATCCCAAACAATACCATCCGATCGTTTTCGTAGCCACTAGAGGAGACCATTGCATCATCGCTAACTTTTTACACGTAGTTCCCGAAATATCCGCGAGCCTGCAGCAACTTAAGTGCCGGTGCTGTCCCTTGGCATGCACATATATGTACCAGAGAGTTACCGCCAATAGCCATCGTACTATTTTCGCACGCTATGTCCCTGAATCCTGTTTGTCTGTTGAAACTCAGTTGCATGAAACCCGTCGGATTGCTAGCTCCTTGATTGATGCGAATGGTATGCGGTCATATCTCTTACCCCAGAGGCCGACCAGGGCTGCTTCCAAGATCCCCAGGTTAGTTAACCATTAGAATGTACAACAAACGGCAAGGGTGTGTTCTGGAATTCGGTTAGACCACAATATGGATTCACAATCTTCTTGTACTGACAAGATTGATCCCGCTTGCACCCCGTTCACTGGTGACACTTCCAGAATTAATTACAAGGAGTAAGATAATGCCGAACGTACAGACGTATATGTTTGTGAGCCTCTAAGTTTGCCCCTGGTTCGTGTTGTAGGGCTCGTATTACCCAACCGTTCGACCATAGTGTAGGCCACCGATGTCGTCTTGGACGATGCGAGTGTGGCGACACATAGGAACTCAAGATCATCCCCTGGATCAGATTTCCCCAAGTATGTCACCCCTATCTGCGTGCGTTTCGCCGTAGGCGAGCAGGTCGCTTCCTTGGTCTGCAACGTGTGGAAACGCAATTGGTATTGAAATCAACCTAGCCAACCCGCTGACCTTAGAGTGAAAAGCAGATGAGCGAAATCTCGTGATGAGAGGACTGTATTGCCTTCAAATAAAAATGTTGCTGTTGATGGATGTTAACTGTGACGTTACCTCCCTCGTTGACACGAAACCTTTTGCCATGAACAGAAAAGCAGGGGTAGCAATCGTGTTTAAAGGTATACTCTGTCGACTACCCACGTAGCTCAATTAACCACCGTTAGCAGCCGTCCTGGTAGTGTCCTAATATGAATAGCCCAGTTCTTCCGTGAATACAACTTCGTACCCATTGTCGCACCGTATCACCGGGTGTTGCAACATGGATACCATGCCATTCCTTCAGGCAAATCGTACCGTTTCGGATTAAAGTTACGATTTTGTGCTTGGACTCGTAAAACCAGAGAGCTCTTGAAATCTTGTAACAACTTCCATAACCTTGCCCATTTGATCACCGTGCCTCATAAAAATGTTTCAAATCATCCAAGAGCTAAAATGAGTTAACATGCCTTCTCTTCCTTCAACTGCAATACCCTCTACGCCTTCCGCCTGATTTAGCGCCAGACCTAGTTGTTCTACCGCTAGTATGAGCTTAAACAGCGCTACTGGTCATACCTGATACAAAACGAATCAGATAAATTCCCATTGACCCACTATTGTGCTGTGATATGATCCTGAATTATATATATTAGCTACGTGAGCCGGGATGAACATCCGAACCTGTTCCACACATGAATCAGATCTGCTCTGTCTACCGTATCGTACGCCTTGGCCAAATCTAAGAGCGGGCTATCTTGACAGAATCCCGGCGCTTTGTCGTTTGCGTTAATTTGCCGTCGCAGTAGCGCCATCATCATGAAGCCTGGTTTGTCCATTTTCCGACCATGGCCAAGTTATTGCTGAGAATCTCCAATTATTCTACGCAAAAGTTTTGCATACGTCCCACCCAGTATCTTAATAGAGACCTTTATAGCTTGTTTCGAAGAGGGAAATTGGCCTGTAGCCCATAGCGTTAGACGAACGCCCTATTTGCGGAGCGGAATGATCACCGAGTTTTTAAAAGACGCAGGAGCCTCAGATCCGGATAAAATATAATTTCAAACCACTAAGTGTAGGAAGGGAAGGATCCTGCGCAGTGTATACGATCTGATTTGATACTTTGACCAGATAGTATGCGCGTGAAGAAGCGTAATGATATCGCTGTTCGGCTGGTGCTGGACGCGATTAATAGACGATAAAGAGTAAAAACGAAAATATTACAAAATTAAAAATTTCCAACACTTAAATTCACTAAGAAATTCAAAACTTGAAATCTTCCATCATGTATCCACATGCATTTATAGCCAGCCAATGCGTTTCCACCAATCCGAATTTACATTTCACTTGAAAGCCAAAAATGGCTACACAAAAATTCGACACTAAGATAGGTGAATCCTTGTAGTATTTTATTAAGTCCATCTTGCAACTAGCTTTCCACTTCTCCAGTTTGCGGACGGCAAGTCGAAAATCTTCTTCCTCATTCGGTGTCATCAAAGACCTTGAAGTTAGAATGGATGTGTACAACCTTTTCGAGCTCAGGTGATCGATACCGGCCTGTATACAATACCTAGAGCTTTTTTTCACGCCCAAACAAATCGATTAGGGATACGCTCCCTGCCTCGAGTGGATCCATCACGATTTCGTCCCGTGTTGATTCTGTTCTCAGATAGCAGTCGGCGAAACAGTCAGCGAACGTCTAGCGGTGCTCGTCGGAGCTGCTTCCCCGTTTGGTATAAGTTCTCTGCTATTGGACCATTCTGCGCAAATTCCAAGCCGTTGTATGCAAACCCCAAACGATTTGGGATCTCAATACAGAATCTTCGAAGCCGATGTAAATTCCTCCAGCGCCGTTTGGCCCCGCTAATGCACTCGAGGAATGGCCAAAACCCAACCACTTATTACCAGATAGAAAATCCTATGTTGTCAATGTAGCCGCTGAGGTTCTTGCTATTGGAAGGGTTCGTTTCTGATATCCTCCATCACGTGAAGATTGTCGTCGCTGATTACAGGATACCGGAGACTGGAGGGATGTGGTCGCCCATGGTGGCGATCCGTCAGTACTAGCAGACTTCATTTGGCCGGATGCTACTGGCTCCCCAGCTCATCCAGCTGAAACCCCCTTTGGTACGCAGAAACGGTCGAGTCAGCTGGTTGAATTCTCTCTCCAGTACGTAAAACCGTTACCCTCCGCAGGTTCACATTTAGTTTAACTAGCGTAATGTTTATAACAGATAAATACTGCATACAAAACGATCTAAATGATCGAATCAAAAAGCGATAGTTACGTAGAAGCATAAATGTAGGGTCGCACCTTCGTTCAGCATGTAATACACTGTAGGATCCACCTCTCGGGGTAGATATCGCACGATGGTAAGCGTCGTCATGTCCAGCGCCACTTGGGTACCTGACTTCAGCTTGATCTTATCCACCTTGGAGCGACATCCCACGACGTATCGTGGACCACTAGATGCCTTAACAATAAACCGATCTTCATCCAGTTGGCGCAATACTTCACCAATGATTTGGCCCACACTCTGCTCAGCAAAAACGTCGTCACTTTAGGCTTCAAGGAAAATTTACAAGGTGATTCTCGCACCTGTAGAGCTTTTAGATCTTCCTCCGTTTTGTTAACTCTGTCACTAATGTCTTGACATTTTCACGCATGTTTTTGACCCTATATAACCCATCATATTCATCATAAGATCAGCCCCAAAGCTATTATACTTTTTACCACCTAAATATCCAACCTGCTTTCCATCTCGCGATGCTCCATAACTAACCTTCGCTTTATATGCGTTCAGTTCTTGTATACGCTCATTTTCCGTCGGGTTTGATCACATTTTCACATGCACGAGCCCCTTTTAAGATATGAAGGTATTTTCAACCAATAAGATCGCTTTCGGATATCATAAAATAAAACTATTGGTCGAAGTGAGGGTGTGCCCGTGGGGCGACCCTACATAATAAACTTTCCATTTTTACACCTCATACTCCATTGCCCCCCCCAAGAATGTCCAATCGGCGCTCGAAGTAGATATCGTTGCTGCGAGCAGCATCGTCAAATACAGCTTCAGCTTCATCTCTCGCTGATGGGTTTTCTTGATGTGACGGACTGCGCAGTTTGTGGAAACCATTCCGCAAACTGCGCAGTCTCTAACATGAAGAAAACCGATCAACCAAAGATGAACCTCAAGCTGTGTTTGAAGATACTGGTGGCAGCAATGATGCCGACTTCGAGCGCTGAGACGCAAACAGCCCCCGATTTGAAATGCAAGAATTGCGATGGAAAGTATACCAAATGCTGTGTGGAAATCTCCTATTCCAACTCCAAGGTGTCCACAGATTGTCACAACGATGCTTCCTACCAGAGTCTTGGTGAATGCGTAGACAAATGAGAGTCGCTCGTATCCGGACTTTTCGATGTACCTCAAGACATAACTTGGTTAAATAGACATTGTCGGCAATTTGTTCATCTAAAAGTAGCGTTGATTGTCTTTTGTTCTCTCTAAAGTAGGTGACCAATTTATTCAGTGATGTTCATGTTGTGACTGCGTCAAGTGGACCTGTTCAACTCACCACTTAACATTAAAGTTATCCTTGGTACCTCGGAAGTTTCTTTATAGCTAGTCCGATCCTTACTGTACGGTTGGATTCCACCTGCGGTAAGTACACGCAATATTCACTATGTCAGGGTTCTATCACAAAAAATCGCTATCTTGTTGATAAGGTGACGAAAGATAGTGCAACAATTGTGCTGGCCACAAAAGATAACACTTTCTTTTTACTATCGTTCGTGGCACCTTCAGGAAAAGAGCTATTGATTCGGGAGTTGCTACTCCAGGGTTCGAGGTCGTTGGGAGCAATAGATTTTGCTTGAAAACGTGTCGAGTTGAAGGCTCACGTGGCATGAAGTAGACTCTCGCTCAGTATGCAGTATGATTGCCTTTATCTATCGCTTATCATTTTTCGAGACTCCTAACGGTCTCTGTGTCACTGGCTACAACCTTTTTATTCATTTCTATTGCAAGCTTCACCTTTTGTTTGCATGCAGCGGGTGGGGGAGCTGCGCGATGGCGCGCATGAAACCAATATAAAGTTAGTGACAATAAACGCTAAACATACGCTACATAGCTCATGCGTATGTTGTAATGGACGTCTGTTAAATTGGCCCAAAATTTGGCCGCGCCGTGCGTCGCGCGTATTCGGGCAGTTACGACTTTCAGTGAAGAGTTTTGGGTACATACTCTATTTTGTGGGGTTTTACTCAAACATGCATATACATTTTATTAGATTAGGGTTTTAACTTAATTCTAATATACTTACTTCAGAATTTCTCTGGCTGTGGCATCGTCGACCAACAAGTACGCCAACTGACATTAGTACGTTAGTGCCGGCAAGGCACATACAGGAACCAGCAGTCAGCAGGAACGTGGAGGCGATTATCTTTTAGTACGATTGATACCTGACTTTAATTTGTTTCGATTATATTACGTTTGGAACATTTCGCGTGGATTTAAGTGGCTACTTATTACGTGGAGTTAGTACAAGTTTCGTCACGCATATTTTCGCACGCATTGGAATCGCATTAGCAAGTGGAAGCAAGTGCAGGCAGTACAACGCAGTAAAAATGAGTGATAATGACGTTTTAGAGCGCAAAGTTCAACAGGTTATGAGCCCAAAGAAGGGTTAGGCCGATACGGAAGAAAAAACAGAGGCAAACACAAAAGAGATGGACCCAATTATGATAAAGATGCTTGCTACTATTGTGGATCGACTGGATAAAATGGAAGTAAGCAGGGGGGAGCAGTCTAAAGTCAAGAATGTTGTGCACGCGTACAGGGCGGATACCAAGATGAGTATAGCGTCGTTGGGTGGAAGCGAAGACGACAGAAGGGGTTACATGACTGGTTTACAAGGTAAACAAAGTTTTGAAGACATTTGCCACGCGGGCAAGGACGCGTTTTCAAGAGGCAGAAGACCAGATGCTGGAGTACAGTACAATCAACATGGAAACGGCAATTACCCCCCCCCCAATATGCACGCGGGGCAAGGTAATGGTGCGGCGCAGGTGTTTGGGGCGGTAAGGACCCCTTCACCAAGGGAAAAGCGCTTGCAGATCAGACCTTTTGATGGCGCGGAAATTTACAAAGGGCTTGGTTCGGGCTTCCAGGCATGGGGGCGGAAGTTTCTAAGGCAAGTGAGCCTTGCCGAAGCCGCATGTAGCTACCAGTGGCCAGAGGATGTAAAAGTGGATCTGCTGGGTCATTACTTGGCGGTCCCAGCAGAATCCTATTACAACCGTCAAGTGGAAGGGTGGTGGTGTGACACCCGCCCTATGGTATATAATGGACAAGATGCTGTCTGTTTTTAATGTACAGATAACACCGGCGCAGGGCATGAAGCTCTTCATGGCGCGGAGTTAGTCGGAAGGTCGTGGTCAGATCATTTTTTGTATCTGACCGCGATATCTGACGCTGATGGTTCAAATTGCGAGTCTTTAGTACTCAATAACGTTACTTACCATGCAGCGCCGGAGATGAGGCAGATTGTAATGGGGTGCCATTACATAATTGATATTCAAGTTAGAATATCACAATTTAATTTCAGACGCGTTGTCTGAAATTTAAATAAGAGATTATAAGTTATTATAATCTACGAAGGAAAAGTCGATTCGGTATAAATACCGAATCTTGCAGGTTAAATAATAGTACAGTTAGTTGAATACTTGATATTATTATATTAGTTAGGTAGTTACTATACTATTAGCCTCTAAACCACCCATTAAATAAA
>CM047581.1:15240307-15275998 GCA_026184515.1 Peronosclerospora sorghi
ACGCGAGGCGTACAAAACAGACGAGGAGACACTTCTGTTGATTGATTACTTACGTAATCAATCAAGTGAGAAACGCGACGAACTCCCAGAGTTCCTCCGCGCTTGCGTGCATCGATATCGACTGCGCGATGGTCTGCTGCTTTACAGCACAGACCAAAAAGCTGAAAGTCGCATCGTCGTTCCAAACGACGATGATCTCAAACATCAAATTATGTTTGAGTATCATGATGCACCGATTTCGCGGCATCATGGTCGAGAGAAGACATACGCTTCTCTCGCACGTGACTTTTACTGGCGAAACCAGTACAAGGGGGTACGAAAATACGTACGCGCTTGCGAGATTTGCCAGCGCGTTAAGCCTGCGCAGTCTGAACTGGCTCCGCTGAAATCTCTGCCGGTTCCGACAGAGTGTTGGAAGTCCATTTCAATGGACTTCGTATTCGGTCTTCCACCCGACAATAGTCGGAAGTCCGGAATAGTGGTCTTTGTAGACCGTTTCAGTAAGATGTTACATCTTACTGCAGTATCAGTGAACGTAACCGCCGCTCAAACAGCGCGGATATTCGTTGATACGGTATTCCGTTTGCACGGAATGCCGGAAGACATTGTCTCCGATCGAGATCCGAGATTTAGAGGACGTTTCTGGCAAGAAACGTTCTCATTGTTGGGAACCGAGTTGAAGATGTCAACTGCGGACCATCCGGAAACGGATGGGCAGACGGAACGGGTTAACCGCGTTCTCGGATACATGTTGCGATCATACGCACATGCCTTTGAACAGTGGAGTGACTACCTGTCACTCACTGAATTTGCGATTAACAATTCAGTGCATGCTTCAACTAAGCATACACCGTTCTACGTGAATGCCTTAAGGCATCCACGAACCCCAGCTTTACTTGGCGGTACGCCAAATATAAGTGGGGGAGGGGCCCGCTCAAATTTTGAGCGAGTCAATTCGCAAGTTGCAACTGCAACTTGTGAACAAAACGATGGCCCTTCTACTGAAAATACAGTAGAAGCGGAAGCAGCTTCAATTAAAACTGAAGCTGCATACGATGAATATGTGTCTGCAGCAATGGCTGCAGACAATGAGGACATCGTACCGAGTACTTGGTACGCTGGCTGGGCTACCACCAAGAGTTCGACTCTTGGGAGCCGATTGAGGTTCTGAGGGCCGACGCCCCAGACCTTTTGACTGAGTTTGAGAAGAAGTCTCAAACTCATAATGCGAAGTAGCATCAACAGTAGGTGTTGATGCATTCAGCGTATCAATTAAACCCTGAATTTCGGCGGGTACGGAAAAACCACCGTATCCCCGCAACTCCTCCTCTGACAGACGAGGAGCTCCCTGCGTACACCGCGGGCAAACGAGGTGAGAAGGGACACCACACTTTAACCCTTCTTTGATGCAAGCATAATGGATGTATTCCATTTTGCCTGTTCGTGAGTGCTTTAAAAAGCGCTCGCGCATTACGTGAACTTTATTCACGTAATAATCTGGGCTTTTGTTGTAGCTGTCAACAAAAGCATTCCAACTCTGGGTCAGGGCGTCTTTATCGTCCCAATTCTTCCTAGACCCTTTCCGGCTCGAATAATATCGAACATGGAAAAAGAGATCAATAAAGTACAGACGTCTATCGTCTGTACTTCGATCGAATCGACGTGACTGGATGTCTTCGCAGTCATCCAGCACGTTGATATCGAACAACGCATACTGGCAGTCCCGTTTACGGTTACCGCCACTGTTGGGGGCAATAGCCCAGCCACGGGTCCAAAACCCCACTCTGTACGGAACATGTGGTTCCGTACGATGATACGCTTTAGAAGCGGCAGGCGCCGCTTCTGTTCGAGCTCTTTTAGCAGGCGGAGAACCGCCTGCTTCAACACCACGCGCCGGGGTTAAATCACCCCGACGTGGAGAAGTACTTGGTCCAGGTGGGGAGCTGCGTTCCAGCAACCACCTGTGATGATCATTGTCGCTGTCATAGCTGACAGCGACACCAGAGTCGTCATCGCTGTTAGGCGATGAGCACCTAGCGAGTTTTGACTCGCTAGATCTTTTAGTGGAGACAGCTGTATCCCCATCACTTTGTTCGGAGTCAGAACACCCGAATATGGCCCTCTTGGCAACACGCCATTCGGAAGTTGCCATTGTGCGAGATGTTGCATTAGCAACATCTCCCTGTTTCTTGCCAGATGCCGCCTTACCAGCATCTGTGGTCGAAGACGATACGTCTTCCGACCTTTGCCTAGTTGACGCTGCTAATGCAGCGTCACCGTTGTAACTCAACATCTCAGCACTAGGTGCTGAGGTGGAGGAAGAAGCTCCTTCATTGTTTTCAGCAGCGCTCTTTAGAGCGCCGTCGTGTGCCTTGACCATCGAGTCGATGGTCAATCAGTTGGTAAATGAGAACGACCAGCAAGTGCCACCCATGATTGGCCAAAATAAGAGTTATTATTGGCCAACCACCTTAAGTGGGGGGTGATGTAATGGGGTGCCATTACATAATTGATATTCAAGTTAGAATATCACAGTTTAATTTCAGACGTGTTGTATGAAATTTAAATAAGAGATTATAAGTTATTATAATCTACGAAGGAAAAGTCGATTCGGTATAAATACCGAATCTTGCAGGTTAACTAATAGTACAGTTAGTTAAAGACTTGATATTATTATATTAATTAGTTAGTTACTATACTATTAGCCTCTAAACCACCCATTAAATAAACACTCTTAATTTTGCGTTCTCAAACCCAAGTAAATATTTATATTTACTTTTAGTATAGGATTAGTTGTTACCAACTAATCCTGCCCTAATTGTATTGCGCGCTTCCTCGCAAGATACAGTGTAAGCCAGTAACAGGATCAGTCCTGTTACACACCTAGCATATGAAACAGTTGAAAATTTTTCTAGAGACCCCAGGTCAGGCATAGTCCGTACGGACAAAAAAAGCCGAATTGTCTGACTCAGTGCTGAAGGCAAGGCGACACGGATAAAACAGCTCATAAAAGACTCGGGCATTAATTCCACGATTGATCGGATCGGAGGAGTGATATGCAGTGACCTTAAGGATCCAAACACTCCTCGAGATCGACGTGGAAATCGCTTTCTCGTTGTTTTCGTGGACTATTTTACGGGCGATAAAAAGTTCGAACACTTCATAGCTTGGCTAGAAAATGAATTCAATTGTCGACTTCATGTGCTGAGGACCGGTGGTGGAGGTAAATACCATAATGTGGATATGTTTTGCAAAAAGACTGGTATTCGCCGACAGATTACCGAGGCTAGAATCCAGCCTCAAATGGTAAATCGGAGCGGATGAACCGGACCATTTTATCGGAGGCGGCTGCGTATGCTGCTTATATACTCACCCGGACTCCGAAATGTGCAAATTAACGGCGTTTGTCGCCAATTGAAGTGTTAACTAAGAAACCCCCAGTTTTGACGGACATTGCTGTTTCAGGGTTTCCACGATTGGTATGGAGAGACCCTAAAAAGAAAGCTCTAGTCAAACATTCGGAAAGAGCACTGATTCTAGGTAAATGAGACAAGACCAAGGACTATTAGGTGTTGCTGCTAAATAACAGGGTGGTCACGGTCACAAGAAACGTTACAGACATTGAAACACTAAAAAAGACATTAGCGACAAAAAAATACAAGAAATCGAGAATTTGCAACTGAAGCGGAGCTTAAACTTCGAGCGGAGACACGCGGGTGCAAAAGTGCAAGTATTCCGGTATATAATGATGGAAAAATTGGTGAAAATGATATGGAATCGTAAGGCGAAAATTATGCTGCAATAAATATGACCGAAGTGTGCGGTAGTGCGCACGGAGTGAACACAAAGGTTCAAAGTCCATTCGGTAAAATAAGAAGACTAAAAAAAGAGAAATATTCTAAAGATTCACAAAAGAACAAAAAGAATCCTGATGGAACGATTTCGAGGGACATTAGTGGAGGTGGTGCAACTTTTCACCATTATAACGGCCCGGTTGATTGAAGTGCGCTATGCGTTTACGCTGTGTCAGTATTGTTGAAAACTGGAAGTGTTCAGAAGGCAGCAGGACCGGATCCCCGGAATTACACGGAGGACCATGCAAGTCCAAACGACAACATGTTGACTGATGCCAAGCAAAGTGAGCTAGAGGTTTTGGAGAACCTGAAAACACGAACGATTGTGCGTCGCACACCGAGCAAAGTACCTCTCCCGACAAAGTGGGTCTATAATGACAAAAGGAAGTCAGATGGGACGGTTGAGTGGCACAAGGCGCGGTTTGTTACAAGAGGTAACAAACAAGTCTACGGTGAAGATTATTTTTTCACGTTTTATACAGTAATGGAGCTGAACAACGTTAACGTTCTACTGATGTCGGTCCAAATTTTAGGGGTCGCTGCAAGACATGGAGAAGTGCCCAGTGCGTACCCCAAGGCCAAGGCAGAGGAGGAATGTGAAATAATATTGGAAGTGCCTCAACGTATGAAGATCAACCAAGAACAGTTGGAAGCTTTTGGTTTAACTTCCCAAAATGATCTGGCCCTAAAATTGAAGAGAAATATCTATGGGCTGAAACGAGTCGGCAGATTATGGCACAATTTCTTGTGCAAAACATTAGAAGGTTTGGGTATGATACAATGTGTCACGGACACTTATATTTGTTGAAATCGACGAAACTGATACGGTCATAGTCGGTGCCTATGTGGATGACCTTTTGGTCACAGGTGCCGACGACGCAATTGTCTCGATTTTTTTCAGACATGAAAGTATTGGATTTGAAAGATCTTGGAATGTAAAAAAAAATGGGTATAAGGATCGGAGGAGAACTGAAGTGCGGTTATTTTTTGGATCAAGAGACAACAATTTTTGATGTGCTGGAATGTAACAGGGTTAAATTTGGTTACGTTGTGTACGTAAGTACACAACGGTTGAGGTCAAGTATTGACCAGTCTGAAAGGTTTGGACCTATTGGTTGTTTTAACCAATCAGGGCAGGAGATTTTGGTGGAGGCGTGGCAGCCTGCCACGTGTTGGTACACAAGTGGTGTACATTACATTTCGTCTGGGTACGACTTGAGTAAGTTCTACTTAGTATTACATATAGCTTACATTAGTTTAATTAATTTAGGCTAATTATATATTAAATATACATTCAGTTTACAAACTACACTATCCAGCTAGACGCACGACCTCGACCGGTCGCGCGTGCTGAGAGTGTTTGTAGCCAAAGGAAATACCTCTCTTAGCTACTCCCTTTCTAAGGTAAGCCTTGGCATAAGGCGTTAGTGTTTACTAACAGTAAACCAAGGGAAATCTTGGCCCCGAGTAAGAGAGCAATCTCTAACTAAGCCCTTCTATAAGGTCGTATCGGCTAAGTAGCGGCATATAGCCGCCTAGGAAAGTCTTCCTCTGTGCGCTAGCCGCACCGTGCGTGTACGCACCTGCTACATGGAAGCACATAGTATTTCGAAGATAAACCCGGTCAAAACTCCGGTATTGAATTTGGATGGCATACAAAAATTCAACGAACCGTAGCCGGCGAAAGCTCGACAAAACATACCGTTCATAAAGAATTTTCAATCTCTCGTTGGGAGTCTCGTACGGATTTCATCGTGCACTCGTCCAGACATTTCTTTCTCCGACACCGCGCCACCAGAAGGACACATACACCAACGATAGTCGAATCTAAAATTTCTAAGCGGATATTGAAATATCTAAATGAAAAACTTGGTTTACGCTTGGATCTGGCACATGATGACGAGTTGTCACTTCCCATTTGCATTACTTGTTTTAGGGATGCTGATTTTGCCGCAGACAAAGAAGATCTTAAGAGCGTCAGCGCCATGGTGATTTTCGTAAATGAAGTAGTGTTTAATTGTAAATGCAAAAGAAAACTACGGTGGCGCTTTCAACATCGGAAGATGAATTTGTGGCAGACTCGATGGCGGGTTGATAGGCACTTGGGCTAAATGAATTACTTGGGGAAATTGGGATCCGTGCTACGACGCCACTGGTTTGAGTATGGATAACCAGGCGGCGATAAGACAATTTGAAATTGAACTAAGTGCTGGGAGTAACAAGTACATTGGTATCAAGCTAAAATTTCTAAAAGATTTTTTGAAAAAGGGCACTTTTTCGGCGACTCACGTTCTGAGTGTGATATGGTGTCAGCCTTACTTACCCAGGATTTGAGTGCGCCAAGGATGAAAGTATTGCGATTGAAAATGGGTTGGTTTGATGGAGCTATGTTTCAGGAGGAGTTTTGGAAATATGTGTAGCCATTTTGGCTTTTACGTCTTTTCATGATGGTGATACCCCATTGACTGAAATGGATATATACGTTTTCAAGTTACAATTCAAGTTTAACATTTTAGTATCATTATTCGGCTTAAGTAACTTCACACAATATATTTTTCCTTTTCATTTAAATCGACTAAGCTGAAACATCTACTGCATGGTGCCCGTCGCTTGATAACCTCTAACTACGAGATCCTATGTAGCAGGTGAGTACACGCACGGTGCGGCTAGCGCACAGAGGAAGACTTTCCTTAAGAGGCGATACGCCGCTACTCAGCCGATACGCCCTTATATAAGGGCTTAGTGAGAGATCTCTCTCTCACTCGGGGCCAAGATTCCCTGAGTTTACTGTAGTAAACACTAACGCCTTATGCCAAGGCTTCTCTTAGAAAGGGGGTAGCTAAGGGAGGTACTCCCTTTTGCTACAACACTCACTGCGCGCGCTATCGGTCTGGGTCGTGCGCTTAGCAGTATTCGGTGTATTTTGTAAACTGATTTATTTATTTATTTAATATATATAAAATTAGCCTAACTTAATAAACTAATATAAACTATGCAATACTAGGTAGAACTTACTTAATTCGTACCTAGCCGAAATGTAGTGTACACCACCTGTGTACCAACACGTGGAAGGCTGCCACGCCTTCACCAAGGGCTCCTGACCTGATTGGTTAAAACAAGCAATAAGTCCGAACCTTTCGGACTGGTCAATATTTGACCTTAACCGTTGTGTACTTACGTACACCAACGTAACCAAATGTAACCCGGTTACATCCTACCTTGTCAATGTGGGAAGTTGACACGAGTTGGGGGCGCGTGCGAACAACTTGTTCCACTTCAAGCCGTCTAGTGGTTGGGTTTTATACGCGTGCAGGAAGGGCACCCTGAGTGTAAGTTCAGAGCGCCGGGGCTGAGATATCAGGTGAGGATAAAAGATAAAAAGTGTATTATTATGATTTTGTCCCAAATACTAATCCGAAAATTTAGTCTCAAATGTTTAATCACAAATTCCATGTATATAAACGACCTTAAACCACTGTGTTTTCATCCTTTGAAAGGATCTATCCCTGTCATCCACCATATCTTTTCCAACACTCCTTCCGAAAACGATGTAGTTTAAAATAAACCAATTTGTTTGCGTAATTTCACAATTCTTGGTCCATTCAGTGCCTTCGTTAAGAGATCAGCCACCATAGCGTCACTTGCAACATGAGTAGGCTTCACGGTTCCTTTCTGTACGTATTCCGTTAGAAACTTCAATTTCACATCCACGTGCTTAGCGCTGGAAGCGCTGCTTTCACGCTCCAGTTGTTTAATCGCAGCTTGGTTATTGATACGTAAAACCATAGACGTACTTGTTTTGAAACCAATCTCTCCAAACAATTCTTGTAGTCCTAGCACTTCTTTTCCACCTGTCGCAGCAGCTACCAATTCGGCTTCGGCAGTGAAGAGTGGAACTGAACGCTGATTCTTGCAGCTCCAGCCAACCACAATACCATTCACACAGCGCTAACAATTTTCCGATCATTTGTTTCTGCTCCAAAAATAGCATCACTATACGCCACAATACGTAACGGCAACTGTAAACCTTTATCGTGCTTCAGCGACAATTCCATATCCTTGGATCCCTTCCGATAGCGCAGTATTCGCCTCGCCATCTTGTAGTATCCACACGTTGGCGCGTGAGTGCGCCTCGTCACTTGATGAACACTAACGCTATATCGGGTCGGCTTCACGGTGACACCCACAGCATACTCTCGACAATCGATTGAAACACCTTCATAGTCGGTAAATTTCCATCGGCTTTCTCAGACAGAAGTTTATTTGTGTCTTCACAATGGTTTTCATACGCATTAGGTGTACGAGCAGCATTTGCATGCTCTAAACCATATTTCCGTAGCGTCTCATCAATCATACTTTCTTGGTCGATTGTATACCCTTGCCAAGGGTCACCCATAACCAAGCCACTTTGTTTGTGGCGCTTAGCCTCTAAGCGCCACAATTAATTTTTTCGGGGAGCCACAAATAACCTGTTATATAATACAGAAGTACAGGAATTAACGGGTGCCTTCGTTCTTTGTAGAACCTTTACACAGATATCACCAAGATATGCCGCGAAAACGAAATCGATCAGAAGCTTGTTTGTCGTCTGGTAGCAGAGTATCTTTACCAAGACGGGCAGATTCAGGCGGCAGATACGTTATGCGACGTAAGTGAAAAAATTAGTTACAGTGAAAACGCATTTGAATGGTTCTGACCGTCAACGTGTTTTTTTTTTAATATGAAGGAGGCTCGTTTGGAGCTCTCTCCGACACTGAAGGAATGTTTTACCGACCTGCACCAGATGCTAAAAGCAATAATAAAGCATGTCATGCAGCCGGCACTTGAGTACGTCCGTGCGAAGCGTACGTTGTGCTATTCACTGTGCAAATAAAATGTTTCTTGTATTGTACATATCTGGGCTCGGAAGCACCGAACGAGTTTAAACAGATAGATATTGAGATTGAGATTGAGCTGGTCCGGCTGAAGTACGTGAACATTCTCGAGGCATCTCCATACATGATGGATGCTGTATGCTTTGCCAATAAAGAACTTACATATTTTCATCAGACACACGCTGAAGGTAAGCATTACAAATTTTGCACTGTATTCACAGATTCTGGCGTTTTCGGTGCCAATAACTCTATTTTTTGCGCAGAGGTTGGTATGTTGATGAGCTGCGTGTTGTATAAGGAAAGCTGAAAGAATCACCGTATAAGCACCTCTTTAACGATAACAGCTGGGACGAAATTTACGACGCCGTGACCCGGGCATGTTGCCGTCTTCGCAATGTTCCCCACCGGTCCTATCTTGAAACGTGGTATGCATTTTTGCAAATCACGAAGGTTTCGATGCTCTAATTGCAACATGACTAGCTTAAAAGCAGGTATACGGCGTTGCCTGCAATGGGTAAGCTCGTGTCGGTCATGGATAGCAAGCTAGCGAACTGGGATAGTATGGAGGAACTTCCCGTGAGTGGGAGGTACGATATTACCGTTATCATTTGATGTAGAGCTGACGGTCTATTTGCTGACGGGCAGGTGGAGATTCCTATCGCAAAACAAAATTCGATTTCATAGCGTTTTCTCTTGTCCGATATCGAAGGAAGAAAGCACCCCAGAGAATCCACAATTTTTGCTTAAATGTGGCCATGTAAATTGCCGCTCCTGTGTCAATCTAATCTCTTACAACATGACTCGGTTTGTTTTCATTTGAAGCTCACTGATTTTGTTTGGTCTGAATTGACACTGATGTCTGTATGTGCGTGGTGTTTATTGTTAATGTCCCGTACAATAATAGGCGATTTAAATGCCCCACTTGCCCGGTTGAGCAAACAGAAGTCTTGAGAATACACTCAGTTTTTTATCTTTTGTATAACTATACTAGGGGGTGTCAGATATTGTATTTCCTGGCAACGTTATCCTATTTTGGGTGGATTTTTTGTAAAAAACAAAAAATTTGTTGCACTTCCCCGTTATTCCCCCTTTCAGAATTTGACAAACCACCAAATAACTTCAGCCAGAGCGCGTGTTTGGTGTAGAGCTGGGATCGGGCTGTCGCTTAAGTGGGGTGAAGAGTAAAACAAAGTGGTGGAGCACGCGTCTGCGTTGTAACAGCCGTGGTCTGATGTACAGGGCGTGGAGGTGCGGTGTGCGTGGTGTTGCGGGGAGTGCTGTGAGGGGTGTTCGGGGTGTGGCTGGGCGTGGTGGTGTTAGGGGTTTTATGGGTGTGGCGGGGCTTGGTGGTGTGTGGCGGTGGGGCGTGGCGTTGTTCAGGTGCGGGGCGTCAAAACCCCGATTTCACGGACAGGATAAGAGCGTTTTCCTATCACCCACCTCAGGAGGAGGTGGGTGACAAGAGTTATTTGTATAAATAACTGGGTTTTACGGTTTTGTTTTCCCGGGAATACCTCTTGGTTGTTACAAATTCTGACACCCACTATTACTATATTTTATATATAGTGCCACAATTAACCACAAATAAGCTTTTGTGTCGAGCCACAAATAGCTTATTTGTGGTATTTGTGGCGCGTGCCACAAATAAAGAGGCATGCCCATAACTCGCATCCCAAGAATTTTTTCGACAATACCAAGGTCCTTCAGCTCTAGTGTTTTGTTTCCATGTTACGAAAAATTCGTCCACCACTTGCTGCGACGTCCCAGTAACCAGTAAATCGTCCACATGTACACCGACAACCGTCACATGGTTACCTTCTCTTTTGACGAAAATACATGTATTCGTCATGCATTGTACGAATCTCAAATCCAGCAACGTTTTTCGTAAAAATTCGTACGACAAAGTTGTTTTAATCCATATATGTTCTTCTTGAGGCGTAAGACAAAATTCTTGCTTGATTCCACTCCAAAATCTTTCAACTTCTTTTGTGGTATCTTCATTCCTTGCGGCACATTCAGGTAAATTTCATATCCTTCTTCTACGCCAGCCTATGGCGACATCCCCGTTCCTGGCTGAAATACCCCCATACTTGCGAGAGCGCCGTAACACTTTCATTTTACTGGCCTCCATCACCGTAGAAAATGTCATAAAGATATTTTCACCGCATACTTGTCTGTCACCACGCGCCACCAAACGCACCTTATATCTCTCCACAGATCCATCGGCTTTTAGCTTGGTCTTGTAGACCCACTTCGTCGGCAGTGGGTCGTTTTCCAGCTTTCGTACTACTTCCCAGGTTCCCATTGCTTCAAGAGACCCGAGTTACTCCGCCTCGGCTTTCGTCCTTATGTCCGCGTCCGGCCTTTGGTGCGCCTGCGCGTATGACTTCGGGTCAGAAGACGGGAGATATGTTCCACCTGTGTCACTCAATTTGAACACTGCATATGCAACCAATGCGTTTTGGTCTTCTAAATTGTCCGTGTCCTTGCTTTGTATATGCCCTTCTTGCGCTCCTTCCAACAAAAATTCATCTCTTGTCTTCTTCCTTCGCTTGGAGGCATCGTCGGCTACATCGTTCGGCGTTTTACTTGGTTTTCTACTTGATCTTCGGCTCTGAGGACCACTTGTCTGCTTTATCATGTCCTATGAACTCTTTTCTTCATGATTCTCCATACTTTTGCTTTCTTCCGTAACCTCATCTTCGTTCGGCTCGCTTGCATCACCGCCAGCGAGACCTTGGGTGATCTGCTCACTTGCCTTGTGATCCAGGGTATCGGTCTGAAAGACATACCGAGTAGTCGTAACTACTCGGTCTTTCAGTAGAAGCACCTTGTATTCCTTTACCTCATCATTCTTTCCAATAATCGACGCCTTTTCAGCATGTTTCTTCCGAGACTTGTGTTTCGGGTCCCTCCAAACCATGAAAGGGGACCCAAAAAAGCGATATCCGATACTTGAGGCGTATTTTCGTCAGCATCTCGATTGTCGCCTTCCTTCCTGTATTAGACCTGGTGGGACTACGATTTAGGTGTAGCTGGTATATTCGGCGGCCTCAGACCAGTAGGTCAACGGGAATCTGGAGCCAAAAAAAAATTCTATCGTACCATCTTGGAAATGGTACAATTCATTCTTTCTGCTTTTCCATTTGACGCTGGGCACCTGACTTCCGTGACTTGCCGACGCATCCCCGTCTTCTTGCAAAAATAGACCGTCCGAAATTCTCCGCCTCCGTCGGTTTCCAACACGTGAATCCGGCAGTGAATTCGAACCATACCAATAAATGTTCGAAACGTTTCGCTGCCCTGTCTTTCGTTCGGGCGGCTAAAAGATGGACGTAATTTTAAAAATGATCGACAAACACAACAAAAAACCTGTTGCCACGCCGATCACGTGGCGTGATCGGTCCTTTTAAATCACTGAATACAACGCCACCAATACGGTCAATTGGTGCGTTTCTGCCGGTATCCTTCTTAGGCTGGGTCTTCCTTGCCCCCTTACCCTCGGCGCAGGTCAGGCAATTCGGCCGTTTCTGGTCCAAAAGTGGTTGCCTTACCTGGGGTCCCTGGCCATCCTTTCAATATTGTAGTAGGCCAGGTGACCTAGCCAGAGGTGGAAATGGTACAGGATTCCTTCCTGTGTACCAATATCACCTGCATCCGTGGTAGCATTTAGCACGGTGTCTATAAATTACGAAAGCATACTTCGAGAATTTTAGCACCAAATTTGCTTCGAAAACTGAACCACAAACGTCAACATTGAACAATACCTCTCCATTTAGCGTAATATCCATATTCTTTCCATTGTCGACAAGTGTGCACCCCTTTTCTTTAAGTATCCAAGAGAAATGAGATTTCGCGCCAACGCGCGATTGAAAATGGGTCGTGTGTACTCTTTATACGCACTTTCCAACCTTCGACACCGCCAAGGAGCCTCCAAGTGGGTGTGTCAGACACTCGTCATGTTCACAGTCCTTTGTTTCTTCGAAGAAACCTTCATTGGACACTAGATGCCGGATGGCCCCACTGTCTACTATCCATCGGACGCCGGTTGGAAGCCTATCTGAGGCGAAAGTTCCAGAAAAATCTTTGTTTGCTTCCGCAGCGGTCCGCTGGGGTTCTTTCGCCCGCCTCCTTGCCCTTTCTTGTGGCTTCTTTTCGGTCAATCCCAGCGCTTTTGGCCTTCGTCACCACACCCATAGCATACTATCGTGCGCCTTCCTTCATTTACTGAGTTTGCACAGATTCTTGATGCGCGTCTACCCTTGGCACTATCTTCTTTGACTTCTTGCGCCCATTCCATCCGTTCTTGGGCGTGTTGTATGTAATCCACTCTAGTTGGGTCCTACTGGACCATCATGGCGAGTTTAAGACTTGGTGCAGCACATTTTACGAGGTTTTCATCTATCCGCCTCTCCCTCCAACCGCTCGCACGAGCTAGGGTGACCAAGTACAAGAAATGTTCATTCCAGGTCCGCCTGGGGTCTTTTTCGCTGCGAACAGTGATTCGGCTTTTTGGTGCGATATATTCACCTTAAACGCTCACCCGATTTCATTCGGCGATTTCCAGGTCTTCTATGATGAGAAACGCCCATTGATGGAATCCAGACCCAAGTCCACGGTAAACCTCTGTCCGTATAAACTTCTGGATCATCAACTTTGATATCTTCGCATCAGTCTGGTACGCAGCTTGATTTCCGAACACATTTTCAGGTGGTGGATTAATCTCATCCACACCACCATAAACAGCTGGTCCACCTTGGCGTGAATGCTGCGCTCCCGCATGCTGCATTCCTGGACGCTCAATGCCTTCTTCTCCAGCCAGGTCATTCATGGTCATCTGACGACCAAACGGACCAACATTTTTCGAGCTTTCCATAAAAGGTCAGTCTCCTTTTACAACCCGCAAGCCGTTTGTGGAGACAGGTGATGTATTGGACGCTTGAGAGCGCTCTTCTTCCATAACTTCTAGCCTCTTATTCATCTGACTCATCTGATCAAGCAGTGCCTTTAAGACATCTGCTTGGTCAACCTTTTCTTCTTCCATGTTAAGAGAATGTAAATATCAATCACAAAAAAGCAAAAAATTGACAGCGATAAACCCTCGATAAGAAGGGGACTTCTATCTGAATTTCCACGAGAAAATTCAAATCGAAACAACTTGTACGTAACCTCCAATCAATAAAAATCGTTTAATCTCAACGCCCCCGTGTCCCCTTGGGCTCATAACCTGTGGAAAGTTTGACATGAGTTGGGGGCGCGTGCGAACAACTTGTTCCAGTTCAATCCGTCTAGTGTTTGAGATTTTATACGCGTGCAGGAAGCTCGCCCTGAGTGTAAGTTCAGAGCACCGGGCTGAGATATCAGGTGAAGATAAAAGATAAAAAGTGTATTATTATGATTTTGTCCCAAATACTAATCAGAAAATTTAGTCCCAAATGTTTAATCACAAATTCCATGTATATAAACGACCTTAAACCACTGCGCTTTCGTCCCTTGAAAAGCTCTATCCTTGGCATCCACCAAAGCTTTCCCAACAGTAAAAACTATCAGGCCAGGTATATAAAATCTCTGCTGCTGGAACAAGTGTTATTTAACTGTTCTGGCTGTGGCAGTTGTTGGAAGTGCATGTACCCATTTTGTGTTTTTGCGCCCTTATAAGATGTTGAAGCCCCATTTGCTGGAAAGGCAGTATATATATTTTAGGTATACATTGACGGTTACTTTTGATATACATTTTAGGCTGAATGTATCTTAAAGTAACTTTACATAATACACTTTTCATTTTTATCTCTATTACAAACTCAGTCGAAACTACCCGAGCGTGGCAAACGTCACGCAGCAGCTTACTTCTGTAAGGGATCCTACCTGGTCAAAATTTGTCAGGCCATGTAGTCTAAGATCCAGTGAAGTGGAAAATTAATACAAGTCTATTTTCTTACCGCAGAAACGAAATATAGTAGTACACGGGTTGAATGAGCTTGATATCACGGGATGTCCACATGGTATGGAATATATGCGTTAGACTAAATAGGAGCCTCTTTATGCACCACCGTGCTGGTAAATATTTCGGTTTTCTTACCCTTAAAAGGCAATTAAAATATCGCATAAAAATTGACTGAACTGCGATAAAAAAGTAATGACCTTCAAATAGTTTTCTTTTCTGAGTTCTGAGTTAGACGCTAGAAAAAAAGAAATGCTCGCATACGCGCTATACGACAATGTTATATATGGTATATATGTATGGTGGTAAATACGAGATGTAGTTAAATTGATCGCCATAGGCATATTTTGAAGGAGCATGTAGTAATGAACTACTAATTACCTTATCCCCTTTCTATGCCGCGTGTATACCAGTGTGGGATTTTGTGCCGTAACCTGACCGACTCTCTTTTCTTCCCCACCCCAAACCCGATACTTTTGTCAAACGCCCAGCACCGAGTACTAAGTGTATTGTTTGTTGGTGACTACGACAAAGAGACTAGAATGGGTGCCCGAAGACTCTCGTTGTTGGTTATGTTAGCGCTGTGCGTGCGAGCGGTCGTCACGGCCCAAAACTTTGGCTCGAGTAACGCAAGCACGACGATGGGGAGGACCATGAACGCATTAACGTCTTTAGACGACACTGATTCCTCGGTGGATACGTCTACCCCCACAACGACCACGACGGCCACGACAATTGCCACGCCCGTTAGAATGACAAACACTTCTTCCTCGACCACCAGGTCGCCCACTACGACGACCAGGTCGCCCATTACAACGACCCGGACCCCGGCTACGACCACCACGACACCTAGCGAAACTCTAGAGACTACCACTCCAACGCCAGAGGCGCCAACACCAACGCCAGAAGTGCCAACGACATCAGAAGAAACTCGGAATGCGACCCCTACTACGAACACGGAAACTCCAGCCCCACCAACGGAGGCGCCGACGGCCGCCGCCGTGGCTGCCCCACCGTCTGATTCTTCTCAGTCCACGTCGTCTCCTACTCCGGACTCGTCCTCTACCACATCCGAGTATGGCACGAAAGCGCCCAACGGTCCCGACAGCCAAATGACTGGTAAGACAGAAAGTTCAGGTTCTTCGGCGCCGTCGAGTTGGATTGTCCCCGTTGTGGTGGCCACTGTCGTACTGATGGCGTTGTTAGTTATCGTTGTGTACGTTCGCGCGCACAAGCGTGACGACAACGACGAGTTGGACAGACAGAGTGACGCCTTCTTTGAGGCTCCGCGATCGAACACAAACAATTACGCTAATGCTGCGGGTACAAACAACGGCATGGTGGGAGGTGTATCGGCGGTGGAGCGCGCTCAGAAAGAGGTTGTCATGTCTATGCGCAAGGAGTCAACAGCGACGGCGGTCCCTCCTGTCGTTCCACACTTGTCTTCGAAGATGCGCAGTGACTCCGTGACGAATGCGCCCCCCCAAACCCGCAACCGCCAGGACTCGACGCCAATAATGGCAGAACCTGCTTTCACGCTTCAGCGCCAGGTGGAATTAGAGCAGTCGCAGAGCTCCGTTCGCATGAAAGACGTGCCGCGTTCTCCGCAGGCAATGACCAGCCCAATCAGCCAATCCTTTGAGCCAGGGTCTTCGTTGGACGCGGGCCAGTCTTACGATTTGGTGCGCCCAATTTCCAGCCCTTCTGTGACGGGTGTGACGCTGTAGGTGTCGCAAAACGAAATTGAATGGCAAGACGAGCAAGAGCGACATATTGCCTTACTACTGTACCATGTTCTTCGAGCAGGAGCATCTCGCATGGATTACTTTAGCCTAGGTAGGCTCCCTATCTATATCTTCGTCGTATGGAACTCCATCTGAATCCTTGTCCATACCGTGTAGTTTGTTCTACCGCGATATAATCTAATGATTCTTCATGGAGCACATGTTCATGCATACGATTATACACTTCACTACTGTCAATACACCCGGATTATATTCACGTGCATTCCGCAGAAGGATTAATGCTTGCCAGAATTTTCGGTTACCTTGTGTAAGTAAGCGATTTTATTTATTTGAAATCCCAACTTCATTGTAGTGTCCGCGTGGCCTAATGGATAAGGCATCGCCCTCCGAAGGCGGGGATTGGGGGTTCGAGTCCCCTCGAGGACGCTTATTAATAAACATTGTGTAGAAATGGTACTATATTAATACCGTAGTAATATACAGGGAACGTCAAACATACCAACTGCTTTTCAGTAGCCGACAAGATTTGGATCGGGCTACACTAATAGCTCTGTAGCGCTTGTCCTGGAGCAGACACATCACTAGCAACTATTCTCGAATTACGAGATGTCTTAAAACTGACCTCGGGGAGAACTAAAAATGCATGTGGGAATTTTAAGTTTTAGGTTTTAATTAGGGGAATTTTACTAAATCCCCCTTTCCTGGAAAATAATTACCAAAAAGTACCCCTTTTAAAACTTTTGATTTCATCTTTTTGGAAGACGCGGCTCTCGCGGCGTGCACAAACGATACAAAATGTAGTTCAAGTCATAAAGGCAATTGATATCCGTATCCCCCCTCAACTATAGGCGTATCCCGGAAGATCGACGCTCCACACGTCTATCTCGCGTTCTCGTGCGACGCGCCTCAAAGCCATCACTACCACCACTATTCAACCCATGATGACGAGCCCCAACGATATGGATTGCAGCCATTCGCCTACAAATAATGAAGCCTCCGACGTCGAGGCACAGCAGGTCCCTCTCGTTCCGGCGGACGAGGACCTTCACGCGACTCTCGAGGCCGCTATCCACGCGATCAATCTGCATGCGAAGCAGCATGGGTACTGTAACAGGGTTACATTCTGGTTACATTTAGTATGTGGTGTACGTGAGTACACTACGGTTGGGGTCAGTATTGACCGGTCCGAAAGGTTTTGGACCATTGGTTATTTTAACCAATCAGGGAAGGAGCCCTTGGTGGAGGCGTAGCAGCCAGCCACGTGTTAGTACACAGGTGGTATACACTACATTTCAGCTAGGTACGACTTGAATAAGCTCTACTTAGTATTACATATAGTTTACATTAGTTTAATTTATTTAGGCTAATTACATATATTAAATATAAATCAGTTTTACTAAAATACTTAAGACTGCTGGGCGCGCGACCACGCCCAGTCGCGCGCACGGTGAGTATTGTAGCGTAAGGGAGTTCTCCCTTACGCTACCTCCCTTTATAAGGGAAGCCTTGTTACAAGGCGTTAGCGAAAGCTAACTGTAAACCACCCCGGGAATCTTGGCCCCGAGCAAGAGAGTGATCTCTTGCAAAGCCCTTATACAAGGGCGTATCGGCTAAGTAGCGGCGAACGCCGCTTAAAGGAAAGTCTTCCTCTGTGCGCTAGCCGCACCGTGAGTTTACGCACCGGCTACAGATACGGCATCACACAATTCAAGATTGCGTTCGACAAGCATACGCCTCTCCCTCACCACGTCGGTACGACTTCCGCTGAGCGAAGGGGGCGTCAAGAGAGGCGAGCGAGTGAAGAGAAAGACTGGGACACGCATGACAGATTGCCCGTTTGAGGTTAGGATCAAGAGGCTGCACAGTTGGCTGGCAAGTCTGTATTGTTGAAGCTTCACATAACCACGAAACGATCCATCCCTCGGTCTTCGCGCAGTTCAGGCGGCCTAACGAGGAGGAGAAGGCGTTAATCCGGTCTCTTCATGCTTCGGGAAGCGCTCCTCGCTTTATCATTGCTGCGCTCGTTGAGCGAAATCCCGAATACCTTATGTCGCTTCGCGACGTATACAACGAGATCGCGCGCATTCGAAAAGAGCGCCTAGGATCACTTTCGCCAATTGAGGCTCTTATTATCGAGCTGGAAGACGATACATTGGGCCTCCAACTATACCACAGACGATGAAGGACATGTCAACTTCTTATTCTTTGCTCCCCACGAAGAAATTGACCTCGCGCAGTCATGTCCCGATGCTCTCTTTATCGACGCATTATAGCGTACAAACCTCTACAACATGCCACTTATCCACTTCCTCGTGGTTATGCCAATCCGTAAAACCGTCAGCATTGCTATGTCTTTCGTTGCGGCCGAGTCAGTGTGGTGAAGTGGAATCTTTATTTACAGCATATAGAAGGATGATCTGCGGTAGTTATCAATTCACGGTATATTTTTTACCACGCCAAAACTCTACATGATAGCACGATGTTGCCTTTACACTGGTGATTTCTTCAAACACTGAACATTAGCAACAAAGATTGTGTTGTGCCTTCATTATGTGAACAACGTGAACATTTAGCGTAGAATGGTGCTAGTGGTGCGATGCTTCCGCCTTTTATCCATCGCTAGTACCAAGTGATGCGTCTCGCGCTTATACAGTGTCTCAGCACAGTTGTTTTGGCTCTAGCATCATAGCGGTATAGTCAACGAAAAGTCATGCGCCCTCAGCTACATGAATGTACGATTTAATGCTCCGAGGCTAGGGGCGCTAGGTCGCGTGAGGTAACAGGTTAACCAGACTATGAAGACAAACCGTCAGCATCACCAAAGGAAGTCAAGACTCAGACGCAACTTACAAACACAACGGCGGGTCCAATCATGGCGGTAAAGCCAACGAAAAGTCATGCGCCCTCGGCTTCCAAAATTACCCGGCTCCATGTTCCCGATTGTTCTCACACTGTTAAGAATTTTAATTGTGGATGATTATTTTCGACCAATCGGATGCGACCCGCGACGGTCATCTCGCAATGGATCCAATTATGACTGGTACGAATTTAGAGTTTTGGATGGATAATTTTCAGCCAATCGGATGCGACCCGCGGCGGCCATCCCGCGACGGCCATTTCTAGACGGCCATCTCGCGATGGTCATCTCGCGACTGATTGGATTATGATTGGTGTGAATTCGGAGTTTAAATGTATATTTTCAACCAATCAGAAGTAACCCGCGACGGCCATCTCGCGATGACCAATCCAATCAATCAGATTACAGAGATTCTCCTAAGTAACTGTCAAGTACGATCAATCAGAGTACAGAGGGTCTCAGCAGTAACTGTAACAGGACTGATCCTGTTACGGGCTTACACTGTCTTGTGCGAGGAAGCGCGCAATATAAAAGGGGTAGGATTAGTTGGTGACAACTAATCCTATACTAACAGTAAATATAAATATTTACAAATGTCCTAGAACGCAAAATTAAGAGTGTTTATTTAATGGGTGGTTAGCGGCTAATAGTATAGTAACTACCTAATTAATATAATAATATCAAGTATTCAACTAACTGTACTATTAGTTAACCTGCATGATTCGGTATTTATACCGAATCGACTTTTTCTTCGTAGATTATAATACCCTTTAATCTCTTATTTAAATTTCAGACAACGCGTCTGAAATTTAACTGTGATATTCTAACTTGAATATCAATTATGTAATGGCACCCCATTACATCACCCCCCACTTAAGGTGGTTGGCCAATAATAATTTTTTATTTTGGCCAATAATAGGTGGCACTTTTTGGTCGTTCTCATTTTCCAACTGATTGACCATTGACAAGATGGTCAAAGCACGCGGCGGCGCTCTAAAGAGCGCTGCTGAAAACATCGAAGGAGCTTCTTCCTCCGCCTCAGCACTAGGTGCTGAGGTGTTGAGTGACAACAGTGACGATGAATTAGCAGCGTCAACTACGCAAAGGTCGGAAGACGTACCGTCTTCGACCACAGATGCTGCTAAGGCGGCATCTGGCAAGAAACAGTGAGATGTTGCTCATGCAACATCTCGCACGATGGCAACTTCCGAATGGCATGTTGCCAAGAGGACCATGTTCGGAAGTTCTGACTCCGAACAAAGTGATGGGGGTACAGCTGTCCCCACGAAAGGATCTAGCGAGTCGAAACTTGCTAGGTGCTCATCGCCTAACAGCGATGATGACTCTGGTGTCGCTGTCAGCTATGACAGTGACAATGATTATCACATGTGCGGGAACGCAGCTCCCCACCTGGACCAAGTACTTCTCCACGTCGGGGTGATTTAACCCCGGCGCGTGGTGTTGAAGCAGGCGGTGCTCCGCCTGCTAAAAGAGCTCGAACAGAAGCGGCGCCTGCCGCTTCTGAAGCGTATCATCGTACGAAACCACATGTTCCGTACAAAGTGGGGTTTTGGACCCCTGGATGGGCTATTGCCCCCAACAGTGGCGGTCACTGTAAGCGGGACTGCCAATATGCGTTGTTCGATATCAACGTTCTGGATGACTGCGAAGACATCCAGTCACGTCGATTAGATCGACGTACAGACGATAGACGTCTGTACTTTATTGAATTCTTTTCCCAGGTTCGATATTATTCGAGCCGGAAAGGGTCAATGAGGAACAGGGACGATAAAGACGCCCTGAATCAGAGTTGGAACGCTTTTGTTGACAACTACAACAAAGCCCAGATGATTACGTGAATAAAGTTCACGTAATGCGCGAGTGCTTTTTAAAGCACTCGCGAACAGGCAAAGAGGAATACATCCATTTTGCTTGCATCAAAAAAGTGTTGAACTGTGGTGTCCCTTCTCACCTCGTTTGCCCGCGGTGTCCGCAGGGCGCTCCTCGTCTGTCAGAGGAGGAGTTGCGGGGGTACGGTGGTTTTCCGTAACCGCCGAAATTCAGGGCTTAATCGATGCCCTAAATGCATCAACACCTAGTGTTGATGCTACTTAGCATTATGAGTTTGAGACTCCTTCTCAAACTCAGTTAAAAGGTCTGGGGCGTCGGCCCTCAGAACCTCAATCGGCTACCAAGAGTCGAACTCTTGGGGATAAACCAGCCAGCGTACTAAGTACTCGGTACGCTGCCCCTTCTTCGAAGGCACCGAGCGCTTGGAGATCAAGCGCTCGAGGATGTATCGCTTATTCCCCTGATTATCAATCAGGGGCGGCGGAGGTTGAGAATTCCCTCGCCGTTGTTGTTGCGGATCATGTTTCTTTGCTCCACAAGCTCGAGGAGGGTTATTCCTCCTTGAGCAGCGATATGTCTCACTCTGTGAAGACATATTGGTCTCTTCGCGAAGATGTCCGCGACATCTTCGGGGCGCACACTGCCCTTCAGCATAAGAATGATCTTCTGTACATTGAGCTTTCCCGTTATAAGGGAGAGCTCGATCGGCACAAGGCTGATCTTGAGCAGTCGAAGGCGGAGGTAATGACTCTCCGCTCTGCTCATCAACGGCTGGAAGCCGATTACAAGTCTCTCTTGGAAGACTTGGAGAATCACGGTATCTTCCGTGGTTCTGCGTCTCGTCGTAAGACGAAGACGAATGATACGGTTTGAGCCGCCCAACATAGAATGTTGGGTGGAGCCGCATTGCTGTGGGAATGTCTAAACTATAGGCATTCCCCCGAATCTCTTGGACCTTGGAAGGTCCAATGTACTTAGGAAGCAACTTCCGTGTAGGGAAGTTGCTTATGGCATGTATAGGAAAATTGGTAGTACTTAATAATACCAATTCGCCTTTCAGAAAGGAGTTTTTGTTCTTGCTTCCTTGCTTGTCTGCATTTTGCTTCTGCTTATCAAAAGCAGAGGCAAGTGCATCTTTTATATAGCGTATTACAGCTTGGCGCTGTAATACGAATTCATCTACTGCTTTATCAGCAGTAGATGCGTTGTCTTCATTGTCTACAGCCATTGCTGCAGACACATATTCATCATATGCAGCTTCAGTTTCATTTGAAGCTGCTTCCGCTTCTACTGTACTTTCAGTAGAAGGGTCCATCGTTTTGTTGACAAGTTGCAGTTGCAACTTGCGCATTGACTCGCTCAAAATTTGAGCGGGTCCCTCCCCCACTTATATTTGGCGTACCGCCAAGTAAAGCTGGGGTTCGTGGATGCCTTAAGGCACTCACGTAGAACGGTGTATGCTTAGTTGAAGCATGCACTGAATTGTTAATCGCGAATTCAGTGAGTGGCAGATAGTCACTCCACTGCTCAAAGGCATGTGCGTATGATCGCAACATGTCTCCGAGAACGTGGTTAACCCGTTCCGTCTGCCCATCCGTTTTCGGATGGTCCGCAGTTAACATCTTCAACTGGGTTCCCAACAATGAGAACGTTTCTTGCCAGAAACGTCCTGTAAATCTCGGATCTCGATCCGAGACAATGTCTTCCGGCATTCCGTGCAAACGGAATACCGTATCAACGAATATCCGCGCTGTTTGAGCGGCGGTTACGTTCGCTGATACTGCAGTAAGATGTACCATCTTACTGAAACGGTCTACAAAGACCACTATTCCGGACTTCCGACTATTGTTGGGTGGAAGACCGAATACGAAGTCCATTGAAATGGACTTCCAACACTCTGTCGGAACCGGCAGAGATTGCAGCGGAGCCTATGCAGACTGCGCAGGCTTAACGAGATGGCAAATCTCGTAAGCGCGTACGTATTTCCGTACCCACTTGTACTGGTTTCGCCAGTAAAAGTCACGTGCGAGAGAAGCGTATGTCTTCTCTCGACCTTGATGCCCCGAAATCGGTGCATCATGATACTCAAATGTGGTGAAGTGTACCACAAAAATTCGGTCACTTTTGGTCAGGCAGTTGGTCGAATTTCGGATTGGTCTAAACAAGGGGGGCTTTTCATCCTATCAAATTCAAGGAGTACCAAGAACGCTGGTCTTGGGTGAGTCACCTGACTTTGGGTATTTTACATAATTTTGTGTGGGTACATTAGGGACCATAGGGAGGTAGTATTATTGGTTAGTTGTGGATTTGCCTAAAAAAGTAGAAGTCTTTTGGTTGCAGGATTTTTCTAAGTAGAAGTCCTTTGGTCTTGGTCTATACCACAGCAAGGGGTCGCCGTTTTTCTTTGCACGTACACTAGTCGCCTCCGCCCGCCGCGGAGTGTTTGGGGGAAGAGGGTTGAATTATCCCCTCTCGCCTATTATACCCGGTCTGGACGCGCCGCACGCGCACTTTGGCCACCGGAAGTCCCTCGACGGGAGTACGATTTGGCGATCTCGACACTTTGACTCAAGTACGTTTGGAACGTGCTATTCATTGGATTGGTCTTTACGTGGAGGTATAGTTTGTGGAGTCTCACGGGCATATTGGGTTTTCACGTGGACATATTGGCTAATTTAACATTGGTTGGAGTTTAGACCGGTTTTTGGTCTTCTCTCATATTGGTCAGGGACTAGACCGGTTGATTGGTCTACCCTCTATTATTTCGTATTGGTCAGGTCTAGATCGTTTGGACGATCGACCTATTGGAATCTATCTTTCGGAAGTGTTTCTGGTCTGTACGTACCTGGGGTGAAGAGTTCCGCCCTAGGTACTCTTAGCCAGCACGGTCTCATATTCAAGACCGAATCAAATCGATCTGCGATCCCGATCCACCGAGTGTGTAACTAGCCCACTCCAATGGGTACACAAGGTGAGATGGTCTTAAGTGAATCGGACGAAGTGTCTCTGGATGATGACCGGTCGTCTGCCAGCAGCGGACGATCGGACCAGATTTCGAATGGAGGTCCGCGGGGTACCCCCCCCGTAAGTTGGAAGGCTGGGAACGATGGTGGTGGTCAGGTTGTCGATACAAAGATTGAATTTGAAGATTTGAATTTGGAATCGTTCTGGAGAGGGCGTAAGGAAAAGCTATCACCTTACGTCTTCGTTCTCGATAAAGATGGCGATGTACGATCTGGCCTGGTGGAGGACCGATCGGGATTAATAATTTTTTTTCCTCCCCAAAAGGCTCCCACCGGAGCCGATCGGGACTATAGCAAGTCCTGCTATAGTCCCGGAAAGGATCAGGACCTTGGTCCTGATCCTATGTATGTGCATAAAAAAGTTGATGGAAAATTAAAAGACGAAAAATACTTGGAGGATGATCAGAACGATCAGACCAACCTCCCCAAGGTTCCCAAGGTCCCCAAGATTCCCAAGAAAGGGTTGGGAATGCCGGCCGACGAAGACTACCTCGAAGAAAAGTCGCAGGTCGGAGATGGAGGCATCACTGAAGAAGACCTAAACAAGATGTATTACATTTTTGAGCTAAAACGATTTGTTTGCTTTGACGTGGTCTTTCGGGTGTTGAACCTCCAGATCCCCGACCATCTTCTCGGTCCCACTACCGAGCCGATCCAAAGTGATCGCCCATTACTGTTGGTGAAGAACTTGGTGGCGATGTTGGCGGAGGTTGGCATTAAAATGCCGAACCCCGCCGATGTCCAAAAACTATTTGAATTTGATACTTGGAGGCTGAAATCGTCGATGTCGACCTTCCACGACCATTTGGTCCCACTGGTGGGGGCGGTTCGCCGACCAACTCCCACCGCAGCAGTGAAGGTCGCTGAAGCCTCCACAGCGCCTGTCGACATTGGTTCTGATGACGAATCGGTTTATCAGTCTCCACCGGCCTCGAACAGCTCATCAGAGTTGGATACTGGTGTCGAGCGGATGACCATGGGGGTGGACCATGCCCAGCCGGAACAAAAAAAGGACGTGCGGCAGCAAAGGGCTGCTTGCCAGTCGGGGCTCCAGAATCCCCCACAGGCCTCAGTTCCGAAAAAGGAGGGTATCAACACGTTGCCCATGACCCAGCTAACGTCCAAGCCATGTTTGAGACGATGATGGAGCGTTTAATGGAATACCGGGTTAGACCACCTCTGCGCCCACATGTCCAAGACCGGTCTACCCAGCAAAGTGCCAATGTTTGACGAGATGTAGATATGGAATCGGTAACATCTGTGGACAAGCCCACTCGAAGTGGTAAGCAAGTCGGCAAAGGGAAGCGCAAGCCGCAACCGGCCAGACCGCGTAGACCAAGTAAGAAAAGTGACTGTGACATGGAGTCGGTCGGCGGTGTTGACGACCACTATGGGTCAGACGGTACCGGCGCTGGCAAGCCACTCAAGGCTAACCTAGCCTCCACTATTGCTTACGACTTTGGATCTGCTGCGATTCCGCGCATCCGTATGGCCGCGACGACCGACCTCAAGAACTTCACTGGCAAGGATACTGATGAAGACCAGGCCCGGTCTTGGTTTGGTCGGGTCAAGTCTGCGTTCCTGCGAGACCAGACCCCGAAAAGTGAAAGGTGTCTGATTCTCCGGGATTTGTTGAAAGGACCGGCTGCCAACTGGATCCAACAATTAGGTCGGGATGTCCGGCCTGACTGGGACCAGCTATGTGCAGAGTTTGAAGGGAAATATTGTAACTCCGGATTTTCGAGTGCCCGCAAGTATCACCATATGCAGAAGCGGAGCGACGAGACACCGATCGAATATTTGCATCTGTTGAACGTGGCTGCACTTCGTGCCGGCATAACAATTAAAGAGAATAACCCGCCGAACGGTGCCGCCTTAGAACATGTGGGACACTATATTAGTACCGTTGACGATCAAGAACTGGCGGACCAGCTTACTCTACTGCGTCTTAAGGATGCGGGCGAAGTCGAACAGACCCTGCGGACGTTACAACAGTCGCGTAGTATGAGAGCGAAGACCGCTGGTGGATCAGGTCGCTATCGTTCCAAGACCCAGACCGATCCGGTCAAGAGACCTTGGACCAGAACGACCCGAGCGGTCAAGGCAATTGTAGCTGATGACAGCACGGGGTCAGAAGGGGAAAGTCGAAGTCCATCCAGCCAGGAGTCATCGGATGAAGACCAGTATCGTTACATCTATGTTGCGGGACCTGCCCCGAAGACCAAGTCGAAGTCCGACCAGGTGGACCGGAAGGGAAGGAACGGAAGCAAGTCCGATCCAGACCGACCTCGTCAGAAGTGCTCCCACTGTGGGTCGAGCAAACATGATGGTCCAAACTGCTGGAAGAAGATGGTGTTAAAGAAGTGCGAGAGACGCGGCCACCCGACTGACCACTGCCTTTTCGTATGCAAGTCATGTGGAGAGATCCACGAGGCCGGCCACTGCAAGATTGAAGAATTTTTTTAACATTATACGCAAGTGGTACGTGCCGGACAAGCACGCGGGGATGCTGCCGCCGGACGCAGAAAAGATGTTAAACTAGAACGCTCGCCAGGTTGGAATCTGGATCGAGCCGAGCGTTCTACGGTTCACATCTATGCATATGTCGGCAAGGAGGATAAGACCGACAATACACGTTCTATTCTAAATTGCGTCTACCCAGACCATCCGGTCTACAGTCTGAAGACCGATGAGTACTCCCGGACCAAGGTGGTTATGCAGTTGGACTTGCTGCCTGGAGAATCCCGCAGATACTGGAAGTATCACGCGCCTGATAAATGGTTCAAGCAGGCCAAAGCCTGTGGCAAGATTAATAACCAAAAGCGACGATGTTGTTCGACTCTGGAGCTGAAGTCTCGATAATCGATTCCGCCTTTGCTCGTAAGATCGGATGTCGTATAGACGATACCCAGAGACAAGAATGCGTCGGTGAAAACTCATATATGACCGAAGGAAGAACGCGTGTGAAAATTACTTTGTCGGGATCGCTGGTCTACTTTTTCAGCGCTTGGGTTAGCAAGTTGGCTGGACAGGACGCTTTACTAGGCATGGATTTCATGGTCCCATCTGGTATTCGCCTACACCCTGTCACATGAAGTGCTTACACTCCCGGATGAGGTCCAGGTCCAGTTGGCTGGTCGAAGACCTCTGTATGGCTCGTATACCGATCTTGTCCGGTGGGATCAAGACCTCACTATCCCAGTCGGTCGGTCTGCCTATACCCCGGTCGAGAAAGGTTTCCGTTCGAGGAAGTTATGGTTGACCAGGGGCGATCGGTGGGTCTCGACCTTCGTAAAGAGTGCTGGTCGACGTGATTTTGTCCGTGTTACCAATATCGGTGACAAGCCGCTGACACTGGACAATAACACTATTGTTGGTATGTGGTTAGCAGAAGGAAAGGTACCAAGGAAGATGGGGTTCGTCTCGATTGGGTCGAGGCGGTATGTCGAGTGGCAAAACCTGGCGTACCAAGCGACCACCGATATTATCAGCGATGATGGGTCAGTGGAAGAGGATACCTCACCTTTAGTGGAAAGAACAAGTTATGTCACCCCAAAAAAGATGTTGTTCCGAAGAAAGGCGCCGTAGTCACCAGGAACGGTGGACCATCAAGTAGACGAGCCAAGGTTAGTCAAAGTGGTGTCAGCACAAGACCAGTCGACAGCGGAGCAAGAAACGGAAGAAGGGGAACATGAAATTTCTAGGTCGGAACATGACGGTATTCCTAATCAGACCGATATCAGTGAAGTACAGCCCGTCGATCAAGACCAGGGGCGTTCAGCCGGTCCAGATGGTCCAGGTGATATCGCCCCAGAAGATGAACAAGTCTGTATACATGAAGGCGGGGAACAGTACATTCAGGAGCTGGAAAGCCAAATGGCAGTCCTCCCTGAAGTGCCTGCCGACTCGCCCGAAGTTACAATGGATGATTTACAAGTGGGTGATCAAGACATTAACAGTCCAGAACAGATCGAGCAGTTGAAGAATATCATATGGAAGAAAAGACATCTGCTGATCGGAAAGGGCAACGCCTTACCACCTGCAGCCCGTGGTGCGATTTGCGATATTGACGTTGGAGATGCCAGGCCGATTGCCCAGCGATGTCGACGCGTGGCGCCACAGTACCGTGAAAAGCTTTCTGATCTCATTAAAGGACTGTTGGGCACAAAGATTATTAGACCGTCGACCTCGCCATGGGCCTCGCCGATCGTAATTGTTATCAAGAAGAACGGCGTATACATTAGACTGTGCATCGGCTATCGGCTGGTAAATCGGTTGACTAAACTCATGGTGTTCCCGATGCCGCTGATTAATGATCTGTTGGAAAACCTCGACAAGACCTTGTGGTATTGTTCGCTAGATATGGCAAGTGGGTTTTGGGTGGTCTCGATGACTGATCGAGCCCGTGAGATTTCCGCATTTGTGACACCGTTTGGTCTTTTCGGGTGGAATCGTATGCCGTTCGGTCTGAAGAACGCACCCAGATCTATCAAAGGTTGATAGACAACGCACTGTACGGACACTTCCAAATCAAGACCGATCGGGACCCTGTTGAAAATTGTGATGTGTTTAGAGAGGGTGAACCCGATCGGAAAAGAAGACCGTCCGTTCTAGGGAGGCGGTCGTACATCGACGACATTCTGATACCTGCCTCGTCATGGAACGATCTGTGCGAGAAGGTTGAACGATTGTTGGAGACATGCGACCGCTGGAACCTGTCTATCAGTGCCGTGAAAAGTTTTTGGGGTATGTCCAAGGTCGCCTATTTAGGCCATATGGTCTCGAACAATGGTCTAGAGGCTAATCCCAAGGACCTGGATTCGCTGAGTAACCTCCCGTTCCCCAGATCGCTGAAGGCAATGCAGTCCTTCCTGGGAAGATTGAATTATTATAGCCGATTCATTGAAGACTTTGCTATCTACGCGGCTGTGCTGTACGAGCTCCGGGAAGTTGACTATCATATGTTGCGCGAAGGAGATCGGGCAACTTTACAGGAGGGCGCCGACTCTGGTCTTGCTGCAGTTTGTCTGCAAGTGGAGGCCGAAGATCATATGAAGCGTGCACAGTTTGCCTTTGGTATGTTGAAGGTTAAGATGGCGACGGCACCGATTCTCAAGCATTTCGCTCCCTAAAAAGTGCCGACCATTATCGTATATGCCAGTAAGTGGGCTATCTCGGCCACTTTAGTGCAAGATCACGATGGTGTGTATCATCCAGTTACGTTTACGAGCCGGACGCTAAAACCAAATGAAGTGAACTATGGAATTGTCGAGAAAGAAGTTCTGGCGTTGCTACGAATTCTGGATGTGTGTTACAACCTGCTGGTCGGCCGACCTATAAAGTTCCTGTCAAGACGGTCTACTTTGGCCTGGATATTATCAGCCAATGGGATGGACGGACGTCTAGGCAGATGGTCGGCGGTCTTGTCGCAGTGGACCCTCGAGGTCGTTAAGTGCACCGGGGGCGAGGAAGAGATATTGGGCACATTAGCTGCCAGTATCACCCCTCGGTCTGAAGTGGAAGAGGCATTGATAGCGATTTCCCCGAGGAAGCAACCTCGGCAGTCAGTTTCGAGACCGCCACCGACCGTCGACCATGATGAAGAGCTCTTGGTCTTAAGTTTTGACTGATCGGCAAGCGTGAAGAAGAAGGTCGGCGCCTATAGTGCCATATTGTGGAAGTTGCCACAATGGTCTATAGTTGCAGCCGCTGCCGATTTCACGCCGGATATTACTGTTAACGAGGCGAAGTACCGAGGTCTACTTCTATGTCTGGACCTGCTGTCGTCGCAAGAGAAGGGTTGAGTCATCATATGTGGTGACTCCAACCTAGTGATTAGGCAGAACACCGGAGAGATCGACTTCAAGGCTCCACGACTAAGGACGCTAAATGATCGAGCAATGAAGGCATTGAAGGACCACCCCAACCACGAGCTATTGCACGTGAAACGGGACTGGAACAGAAGCGCCGAATACCTCGCGACCAAGACCATGCAATACCAGACCGGGGCTACGATCACTGAGAAGGCCGTTCTGGATGAATTGGTGAATATAAACAGGCTCCCAGAGGTGATCGGACCCAAGAACGCCCCAGTCCAGGTGCATGTGATGGTCGCGACTAGATCGAAAGCTCAGAAGTCTCGCCGACCGTTCCCGAAGGAAAGTTTGAAGGAATATGCAGTGCAACAGTTAAGGATGGAACGGTTCATCAAGGCGCAGGACGAAGAAGAATGGATTATGAACCTGAAGACCTACCTGCGTGGTGAACTGTCCAAGTTGACGAACGATAAAGCGAAAGAGTGCATCAAGATCGCGGATAGCTACGAAGTGGATGATAATGGATTATTGTATTACTGCCGCGATGTCGACCAAGACAGTGCAGACCGGGACCGACTGGTGAAATTAGTGATCCCCGAGTTGCTGCAGCCGGATGTCCTTCATCACTATCACGTGAGTCTAGAAGGGGGACATCAGGGCATAGGCAGGACCTATCACAAGATCAGGTCCCACTTCCATTGGAGAGGTCTTTTCCGCAGTGTGCAGAAATATGTGGGCTGTTGCACGGATTGCGAGACCGGAAAGGGTAGACCGGTAATCAAGGGGCGATCGCCCGGAAATATCGAAGCTACCTACCCTTTCTAGGTCATAGCGATGGACCACATACCGTCACTGTCTAGATCGACGCGCGGCAACACTGAGCTGATGATATGGGTAGACCTGTTCACCGGTCTAGTTATTGCGAAGGCAAGTGCATCTCGGTCTGCGGAGCAGATCGCCCAGAGCTACGAAGAATGTGTGTTCCGAAGATTTGGCGCCATCGAGGTCATCAGGCACGATCGGGTACCCGGTTTTATGGCCGAGGTGTTCCGGTCGTTCAATAACATGCTGGGCCAGAAACAGAGTGCGACGATGGCATATCGTCCGCAAGCAAATGGATCGGCGAAACGCATGGTGCAGACCATAACGAGGGCGATCAAGATGTACGTTGCTGATCCAGACCAGCGATATTGGGACGAGTATGCAGAAAGGCTGGTGTTTGCACTCAACTCGTCGACCGATCGGGTCCGAGTAGAAACGCCTTTTTATCTGACATATGGAAGGGACCCTCGGTCGACACTGGAAGCTGCGATACCTATCGGTTGCACCCGGACCCGCGATCGCGATGCTCGACGCTGGCGCATGCAGGTCCAGAAACACTACCAGCATGCAAAAGAAGTCGTCAACGAAAATCTGCGTCAGGCCACACAAGACCGGGCAGACCGGACCAATGACCAGGTCCGACCCCACGGTATAGAACCAGGGGCGAGGGTATGGCTATATCTAGACCGAGTGAAAGAGGGCTATGCGAATAAGCTGGCTCACATGTGGAACGGCCCTTTCCGTGTTGCCGAGATGATTGGTGAGCACGCTGCCCGTCTAGTAACAACTGGTACAGATTACAAGGTCTTCCCGATTGTGCATGTTTCCAAGTTGAAGCTGGTCCGAGAATTTCCTGATCGACCCAAAACTCCCTGTCTGGTAGACGAAGAAAAAAGATTTGATTTCGATGAAGCGTTACTGACGGAGGACAGTTGGGAACGACCATTAGAGGAAGACGAGTTTGAAGTGGAGAAGGTCTTGGATGTTCGGTCGACCAAGAAGACCAGGTTCGGTCGGACTCACCGAGAGTACCTGGTCCGATGGAAGGACCATGATGAATCAACTTGGGTCGAAGAGCTCGATTTGAATTGTGGGGCTCTTCTACGAGAGTTCGAAAGAGAACGAGTCAGTCGTAATCGCTTCGCAGTGATGCAGACCCATGAAGACCAAGACCAAGACACGCAGTAGCATCGGTCGGTCTAGACCGGTGTGAAGATGTGGAAGGTCCGGAGTTGATGTGAAATTGTGATGAACTGTGACGGATTGGAGTAGCGGAATGACGAATGTGATGACTATTTTTCGTGATGGGGGTGGAGCTGTTTACGATAACGTGTTCGGTGCAACTATGGAGAGAGTGGTAAAATTAGTTCAAGTGATTTGACGATCGGACATATGAAAGAAATGATGACATGTATTACGAGTTATCTGGTCGACTACCTACGACTTCACTTGCTATCGCCCCACAGACGGCCGATGACCATTGACGGATGATGTTCCACTTGATCCTGAAACTGGTTACGCCAGGGGTCCTTCCGGTCAAGCTGGACCAAATCATCCTTGAGGTCCGCGACCGGCTCAGCGCAATCAAGACCGGGGTACCATGTGCCGTCGTCGGCCAGCAGTCTGGTCTTCTCAACGCGACGCCTTGTCATGTGGAGAAACACCGGGTACAAGAACACGTCGACGTCACACTCGCGAGCTCGCATCCCGTCCAAAATGTACTGGCACAGGGATTGCCAAGCCTCGCCCGCTCGAATTCTACGTCGCTTGCGCTTGCTCTGGAACGTCGCCAGGCCCGGATCTTGTCGCACCGGGTCGGGAGGAAGCACCAAGTAGTGGGACGCTTCCCAAATTGCTTGACCGTGGATCCTGTTGAAATTCTTCACCCGGCCTAGCAAATTGCCGATCTATGGAGTCAAGTGGAACACAAGTCCTATCTTGGAGTGTTCGAAGATTATCCATGGTGCATCGCCGTATAGGCGGGAGATCTGCGCCGACGTAATCAGGTCCGCTCTCCATGCAGACGCGGCAGGGGTTTTCTTGGACGGTGGAAAAAAAGACAGGAGTCCGGAAGCGAGAAAGACCGGGCCAGAAGCTGCTTGGTCAGGGTAGACCGTCGTAAACAGCCGATTTGCCCCGACGACCACGGCCAAGTGACTTCAAACGTCCGCGGCGGAAGGGAGCTGGTATCAACCGCCATGTTCTTCAATAAGGCGTACTTGTGAACCCCGGATGTCCCGGGGAGAACCGAAGGCGCCTGCGTCGCGGATGTCGATACTGGTGCAGCGTCACTTGGCAGACCGGTCTTCTGCTCTGACCCGACTGTAGACGCCACTTGGACGAAACTGTCACGCAAATTCGTTCGTGACTTGGACTGGACGGGGATCATGAACTCGGAATCGCCGGACCCTTCGCTGGAGTCCTCCTCATACAAGACCCCTGTGTGCTGGATGCGACTTGCAGTACGGCGCGAGGGCGCTCGACTTTCCGAGGGGTTGTAGATGTCGTCCATGTCCGAGTCCGATTCCATGAGAAGCGCCTGTGTCTTGGCTCGCTTATGGGACACTGCACGCTTCCCTCCGATTCCGGGTCCGCTCGCAGTGCCCCGCGCCCTCGATCTACTCGGCGCGTCCGCGCGCTTCTTTGACTTTGGTGTAATTTCAGACTACTGAATATCAGCCAATGAACGAAGCCGGTCTTGGTCCTGCTTCAAGCGGTCTTGGTCTTGCCCCGAGGCGACTAAGGTTGCCGATGCGGACCAATCTACGCTGGAGGAAGCAGTCGAACACGGAGGTAGCAAGTCCATCAAGCGCTGGCGGCCCTGGTCTAGTGCCACCTGACGACGACCCGACTCTTGCGTCCAAGCGTCGGACCTGTCTTGGCAGGACCGGACCTTCCCGGTTTGGTCTTGAATCGCAATTTGCGACTCGGCAATGCGTCGCGAGAGGTCGTCGCCTTGCATGCGCAGTGAAGTCGCGTCAAATCGTCCGTCCAGCTGCTGCCGACGAACAAGTGCAAGTTGATCCCGGAGATGGGACTGATGGGCCTCCAGACGGGACAGCTCATGGCGCGCGCTTATCAGCTCCTCCAAAATGTGTCGGAGCTGGTCAACATGATCGTCGGACTGCCTATCGGCATCAACCAAGGCACCTATTGCCTGGACTACGCTGGGAGGGATGAGAGCTGAAGGCAAACGAGGGTCAAGAAAAGTACAAGATGAAGTCCAAGGATGCGCACCTCGTGTTGCCTGGTGGGCCACCTGGGTCCTGAGAAGCATGTTTTCTGCGAGCATATCCTGAATCCGCGTGTCGGCTTCAGTCTGACACCCTTCCGATGTTTGAAGTGCATAAGAGTTACGTGGGCTGTCAGACCGAGCCGACCGGACAGGCGAAGCAAGGTGGGGAGACTCGGCGAATAGAGTTTCGACAAGAACGACAAGAACAAGCGTCAAATGGAAGCATAAAAGATCAAGTTCAGTAAAGGCAGTACCTGACGCAGGTGTCAAAGATGTTTGGTCCATGGTGAGGAAGTGTGAGTGACCAAGGTCCAGTTGGTCAAGTGATGGTGAGTCAGACCGTTATCGCTGTGCGACACGGTCGGACTCAGGGGCGGCTGTGGTGAAGTGTACCACAAATTCGGTCACTTTTGGTCAAGGCAGTTGGTCGAATTTCGGATTGGTCTAAACAAGAGGGTCTTTTCAGCCTATCAAATTCAAGGAGTATCAAGAACGCTGGTCTTGGGTGAGTCACCTGACTTTGGGTATTTTACATAATTTTGTGTGGGTACATTAGGGACCATAGGGAGGTAGTATTATTGGTTAGTTGTGGATTTGCCTAAAAAAGTAGAAGTCTTTTGGTTGCAGGATTTTTCTAAGTAGAAGTCCTTTGGTCTTGGTCTATACCACAGCAAGGGGTCGCCGTTTTTCTTTGCACGTACACTAGTCGCCTCCGCCCGCCGCGGAGTGTTTGGGGGCAGAGGGTTGAATTATCCCCTCTCGCCTATTATACCCGGTCTGGACGCGCTGCACGCGCACTTTGGCCACCGGAAGTCCCTCGACGGGAGTACGATTTGGCGATCTCGACACTTTAACTCAAGTACGTTTGGAACGTGCTATTCATTGGATTGGTCTTTACGTGGAGGTATATTTTGTGGAGTCTCACGGGCATATTGGGTTTTCACGTGGACATATTGGCTAGTTTAACATTGGTTGGAGTTTAGACCGGTTTTTGGTCTTCTCTCATATTGGTCAGGGACTAGACCGGTTGATTGGTCTACCCTCTATTATTTCGTATTGGTCAGGTCTAGATCGTTTGGACGATCGACCTATTGGAATCTATCTTTCGGAAGTGTTTCTGGTCTGTACGTACCTGGGGTGAAGAGTTCTGCCCTAGGTACACCTAGCCAGCACGTTCTAATATTCAAGACCGAATCAGATCGATCTGCGATCCCGATCCACCGAGTGTGTAACTAGCCCACTCCAATGGGTACACAAGGTGAGATGGTATTAAGTGAATCGGACGAAGTGTCTCTGGATGATGACCGGTCGTCTGTCAGCAGCGGACGATCAGACCAGATTTCGAATGGAGGTCCGCGGGGTACCCCCCCCCCCGTAAGTTGGAAGGCTGGGCACGGTGGTGGTGGTCAGGTTGTCGATACAAATTTATTCGATTTCGAACTTGACTCCACCACACAAACATAATTTGATGTTTGATATCATCGTCGTTTGGAACGACGCTGCGACTTTCATCTTTTTGGTCTGTGCTGTGAAGCAGCAGACCATCGTGCAGTCGATATCGATGCACGCAAGCTCGGAGGAACTCTGGAAGTTCGTCGCGCTACTCACTTGATTGATTACTTAAGCAATCAATCAACAGAAGTGTCTCCTCGTCTGTTTTGTACGCCTCGCGT
>CM047581.1:15283891-15317538 GCA_026184515.1 Peronosclerospora sorghi
AACGTATACGAAACCGTTACTAAACGCTTATGAAACGTTTAGGCAACAAGAAATCATGTCATTAGTCTAGTTTACTTAGGTTTCTTCATTTTTTTTGCTCACCTTTACATTTACAACCCACTGAAGAAGTCAACGAAAGGGACCCGGAGATTTATCCCGACCCTTTGGCTTAACTCAAGTTAATACATGTAAGTCTTAGTCAAAAACGTATTTCACGTAATAAACATCTATTTAAATTTATGGAATTGTTAAATCGACGCCCCCAAAAATGTTAAATCCACGCCCTTTTGAAATTATTTTTTTTTTAAATCGACGCCCTTTTTCCATCCATCTACCTAATCTATCTACTCCATATACGCAAAGTCTTACGCCATTCAGCGAGTCTAGACCAATACATTATACTGAGTAAAACCTTTGATGTTAAAATGAATAAGTGTGATGTACGATAGTGCATGACGGCTGCATCTATTCTGAATCTGTGTCGCTGTCGGAGCTGCTGCTGCTCTCTGATGATGAACTGTTGGATGAACTGCCTTCACTGGGACTTGAAGAAGCTTGTGCGGCAGCCGCATGTTTTACAAGTTCAACTGGGCATGATCTTGCGTTGTGTCCCGTTACCCTAATTCCACAACTACCAAATTTGCGGCCTATAGATGCTTCCTCGATCTCGAATCCAGAAGCGCTTCGTTGTGTCGAGCCGCGACTTCGAGCCAAGCTACCTGGAGGACGACGATTGAGGGCCCCCTTAGGTCGTCCTTTAGAACGAGCTGCGGTAGGGTTGGCAAGATGAAATACTTGAGAGCCCATGTGGGATAGTTGCATCTGCATATCCATTTGCTTTTGTGGAGCCAAACTGCTGTACGTTTCCTGAACCTCTCTCATCAAATCTGAGAGCTCGGAAGCCGCTGCATCGCCTTGCATTCCAGTATCAGGAACCGGATGATTATCAAACAGACAAATTGCCATCAAATGCCACTGGTCGTAAAATCCCCATGTGTAGAATACCTCCAGACTCCTTTCGCGATTCAATAGTGTGAACGCACGGTAGTCCTTAAGTGGTGGTGAAGACCCCTGAGCACTCAGCTTCATTATCGAGATCCTGCAGCAACTTCACTTGGTTATGTACTTTTTCAAGGGCATATCGCGAGACACGCCGGACAACTTCTGAGTAGAATTCATCGTCATGGTCACTCCATACCTCGATGGAGTTGCCTCCAACGACTGCGCGCAGCTCAGAAACAGTACTCAGCATAGCCATTTCCAGGCGTCGACATCCATCCCATTAGTCGAGGGTCGACACCTTGAGATACTTTTTGATGAAAGAATAAAGACCTTCTACGCGCGATGTGTTGATGTTGTTTAAGTGCTAGGTTGGTCCACGCTGAGACGAAGCGGGTCTGGAGAGGGATCCATTGATTCTGTAGAGAAGCTCATGGAAGATTTTGGGGTCTGTTGTGAACATGGACGGGCCATCCGGAGCAGAAGCGACGCAAGGTACAGGTACACCATGGTAAGCGACAGACGAATGATATATCAGGTTGACTGGTCGAAGATGCATATCATGATGGGTAGAGTTGATTGGTCGATATTAGGTAATTGGTTGATTTTAGGATATAAGGAGTAATAGAGTTCTCATTTTGCGTCCAATTAACTAGATCATCGATTGGGACGGCGTGATCACTTCGCGCCTCCCTTTCATTGCATACGCACCTTACACGTCCCGGGTGGGAGCACGTAGTGCACTTTTTTGGCCCACCGGTAGACGAAAAGTTCCCGAGAACTCATCCTCAACTACGCCCGCTTTGTCAGCACCCCTTTTGGAAAGTGTTGAAAGGTGTTGTTGTCCATCGCAGCGTAGATACGTAGTAAACTCGAGTCGCAATAGTCGTATAGTGAAGTCAAATATACCAAATCGTCTCGTGTCTGTATCTCGACAACCAATTACAGCTAGGTTGCGAGAGTGACACCCTTTGAGAGATTGTTGAACGTCCGACGAAGTGAGTTCAATTAGATGTTTATCCAATGCAAAGTTTATTGAGAAGTGATTAGCTAGCCTAACATGTATATGCATGGGCTGTTGCAGGTATACTATACCGCTAACAGCTGTTGTGTTACCTACATACCTTATCAGTACAAAAATAGGCAGTACTCAGAACCGAGTACAGCTGCCTTATTTTTAGAACCTAAAAGATAAGAAATACAGATTGCTAACTAAAAACAAATGGTCCTAACTAATTATAATAATTAAGTATACAGACTATTTTTAACACTACTCCTCAATGTGTATTTCGAAAATCACACATGTTGAAGGCAGAGCGCGGCGCGTAGCTCTTCGAACCTTTATGGAGGCAGTGCCTTGGTAAGTCCATCAGCAAGCATATCATGAGTCGAAACGTAAGTAGCTTCGATAAGTCCATCCGTTAACTTTGAAACAATAAATTTGACTCGAATATCAACATGCTTCATCTTGGCACTTGTTTGGTCGCCCTTGAAAATCTTGATTGCTGCTTGGTTGTCCATACAAAGTTGCATGGGCAGCTTCATCTTGACTTGAACTTCCTCTATGAGCTCCTTGAATCCCAAAAACATCACTACGTTCGTCGAAGCCGCATAAAATTCCGCTTCCATAGTCGATAACGAGACGGCACCTTGTTTCTTGCAAAGACAAGCCACCAAAACGCCATCCAAAGATATGAGTCCACCGGAGGTTGACTTCCTATAGCTCTTGGAACCTCCGTAATCCGCGTCGCTATACGCCTTGATGCTCAACTCGTTGCTCGCCACCTCACCACGCCCCATACAAAACTTAAGATATTTGGTACCTTTGAGGTAACGCAAAATCTTCTTGTCAAGCTGCCAGTCAGCGATGGTGGGGGCATGAGTACGTCGAGTCGCCTTATGAATGGCGTATACAATGTCGGGTCTGGTGCAGCGAGCGATCCGGAGCAAGCTGCCGACCAAAGACTAGAAATCCTTGATAGTGATCGAACCATCAATACTGAGAGGTTCACTTGGTTGAAGCGAGGTATCTTCGAAGTCGGTGCCGATCGGTGTTCGAACTGCGTTTGCGTCTTGCATCTTGAAGTCCTTGATGATCGCATCGATCGTCACTTCTTGATCCAACTTGTATCCCGAGTTGGTGTCAAAAACCACTCGCATACCAAAGAATTTTGATACCATGCCGAGATTCTTAATCTCGAGGCATTTCATATCATCAAAGAATTGCTCCACGAGCTCCTCCTTTGTACCAGTTACTAGTAGGTCATCAACATAGATGCCTACTATAACGGTTTCGCCGTCCAAGTGCTTGACGTATAGACACATGTCCGTCAAGCTTTGCGTAAAATCCAGTTCCAAAAGCCTTCCATGAATCAGCTTATTGCACAGTCGTCCTGCCTGTATGAGGCCGTAAAGAGTCTTCTTGAGCTTGAGTACTTTCCGGCTCGGTCATCTTGAGTGCATGCATCGGTTTTAAATGCATACCTGGGGGGATGAACAGAAAAATATCGTGTTCGTTTTCCTCAGCCTTAACATAGGCGTTTGGAATATCCCCGTGCCTCGCAGGCACCTGCCACTTGGTCGCCAACGCCAGAACCAACTTGACTGTATTCATATCGATAACGGCGGCAAACGTTAAGGTGTAATCAATACCAAAACGTTGCTCGTTGCCACATGCAACGAGTCTAGCCTTAAACCGTTCGATTTCACCATCTTGGTCCAGCTTTGTCTTGAAAACCCATTTTGTGTGGAGAGGTCGACAATCTTGAGGTTTCTCGACGACGCTCCAAACTTCGTTACGTTCAAGAGCATTAAGCTCCTCCTGAACAGCAGTCGTCCACTTGTTCTTGTTCGCCGACTTCATTGCTTGAGTAAAACTCTTCGGGTCCATTTCAATAACGAAATGTATGGACCCACCATCTTCAACTGCACTTTGAGTTTCAGTTGTAACTTCGTCAGCAGTAGTCGGATCTTCAAGCTTGGACTTGGAAACACTTCGCGTAACGCAGGGCTCGCGTTGCCAACGTTTTTTGTTGCGAGCCTTCGTATTTTTGGTGGTCGGAGAGGTAGTCGTCCCCCCCCCTGATTGTCGATCGTCCACCATACTTTGCTGAAGTGTACGGTTTTGATCGGGGGTCAAGGTTTCAACATTTTTTATGTGTTGCGTCACAACAGCCATTCGTTCACCCTTTAGGTAAACCTTGTACCCCTTGACTTCTTCGCTTTTCCCAACCACAACCGCAACCTGGGCACGATGTGCTAGTGAATCCTTTCCAGGATTTCTATACACAGTGCAGATCGAGCCGAAAGCAACGATCTCACCGAGGTTCGGTTGTTTGTTTGTCAGCACCTCCAAAAGTGACTGACGGCGCGAATTTGAGTTGCTTAGGCTGCGGCTCAAAATATACGCAGCGTATTGAACCGCATCGCCCCAAAAAGTGAGAGGTAATGTAATCCACTTGCGAAAAGCATGCACCTAGCCATGATCATGACTGTTCTGTGCATGCGTTCTGCTTTGCCATTGCTAGACTGGTTGTTGGCCTCACTGAGTTGGCGCTCAACACCAGTCTGCATGCAGAAACACGAGATTCTTGAACTCGTACCCTCCATCGGTACGTAAAATTCGAACCTTGCAGTTATACTGCCTTTCAAAAAATGCCATGAAGTGCTCAACTTCTTCGCGGCAACATCTTTTGTTTTCGCCAAAAAAACACGCATGTAATTAGTTAGACTTATGATCAACAAAGTTGATCATTTATCTGTTGCCTAGGCGGTCTTTTGGGGTGATTGGACCTTTTGGGTCCGAACATATGACACCACCGATACGATCAATCGGTGAGTTGGTGCCACTGTCTTTGACGGACCTCGAATTTTGCGTTTGCTTGCCCTGGGCACAGGTCAAACAATTCATCCGTTTATGGTCCGTCAAGACAATCCCGCTAGAATTATCCTTGGCCAAACGTTCAATGGCATCGTAATTCAGATGTCCGAGTCGTGCATGAAAATGCATCAACGACCCTTTATGGACATCTGATTGCCGGGCCAAAACGGTGTAGTTCTCATCGATAATGGCCATCCATCACGGCCGGAAAATGAGTTTCATTGTCGATGATGACGGAAACATTTACCGTTAAGACCTTGTTGGTCTTTTGGATGTCGAAAATTTGAGATTGGGTGGACTTGTGTAAAATTACACGATTGCCTTTAACGTAGGCCATCTCGCACCCTTTCTTCTCCAAAAGACCATACGACAAGATGTTTTTGGCGATATTATCCACGTAAAATACGTTCTTCACACGAACGGTCTTTGGTTTACCACTGGCATGGACTTTCAACAAGATCCAGCCTTTATATGTAATTTCCAGCTGTTTTCCATCAGCCTGGAAACACGTGCCGTCAACTGGTTCGGCATCTCGCAGATACTTCCGCTGATTAACCAAGTGTATACTAGCACCGGAATCGAGTATCCAACTGTTTGCAACCGATTTTGGCGCAAAATTCGAAACAGCGAGCGAGAAATCCACTTTTTTGTCAGGCTTATTAAGGCATTTCGGTCTAATATGACCTACTTTACCACAACCATGACACTTGATGACCTTTTTTCTTGTCTTCAACCAAATTTACTGCATCGTGATTGTGCGACTTGACCGCCCTTGATTCGCCTTCGACAGCCTGTGCAAAGTGCGTTAACTCTTCGGCATGTCGGAGGTAGTCCGTCCGCGTGTGATCGTACTTAGCTATTAACACCTTCCTCAATTCCGGCGAGGCATGATGGACCACATTGTCCAGTACGAGCGGCTAACTGTTGACAACAGCTTCAGAAATTTGCACCAAGTAAAGGAAGTGATCATTCCATGAGACCTTGGAGCTCTTCCTACTGGTGAAGAGTTTCATCGCCTGTGCAGAGGTGATGGTCGTATGAAATGCACTAAGCATATTCTTCATCACATGCACGAGAGTGGGCGTTTCTGTCCACCATGTGTCAACCCGTCTGTTGTAGTACTTCTCGGCAGTACCACCCAGGTAATGACCGAGCAAATCGACCTTGAAATCTCCGCAAGCGGATTCCGCGATAGTGATTTGCCGAATAAATTTTGTACCCCAGTCCTTGAATCCAGCACCAAGCCCTCGATACTGCTCGGTACCATCAAATACTTTGATGGAGAGTTTGTAATCTTTCGCTGGGGGGGTCTTGAAATCTGGGGGACGTTGATGCATAGATGCACCCATACCAAAGTTATGTTGGTGTCCATTTGGTGGTACGTTTGGAGGCACCTGCGGTTGCCTCTCCCGAGTGCTTTCAAGCTACTCCATGCGCATGCGAGTCCCTAGGCGTATCGAATTGTTGAATCCAAAGTTGTTCATGTCCGGTTGGACCTTGGAAGCCTCAAGCTTGTCCATGCGGTCACATAATTTCTTTAACATCTCCAAAATCTGCATCCCTTCGGCTCCGAACGGGGCCGGCTTCTCTTCAAGGGATCCGTCGTCACTTGATACGGCTTGACCCTTTTGGCTCATAACCTGTTGAAAGGTGTTGTTGTCCATCGCAGCGTAGATACGTAGTAAACTCGAGTCGCAATAGTCGTATAGTGAAGTCAAATATACCAAATCGTCTCGTTTCTGTATCTCGACAACCAATTACAGCTAGGTTGCGAGAGTGACACCCTTTGAGAGATTGTTGAACGTCCGACGAAGTGAGTGCAATTAGATGTTTATCCAATGCAAAGTTTATTGAGAAGTGAGTAGCTAGCCTAACATGTATATGCATGAGCTGTTGCAGGTATACTATACCGCTAACAGCTGTTGTGTTACCTACATACCTTATCAGTACAAAAATAGGCGTACTCAGAACCGAGTACAGCTGCCTCATTTTTAGAACCTAGAAGATAAGAAATACAGATTGCTAACTAAAAAAAATGGTCATACCTAATTATAATAATTAAGTATACAGACTATTTTTTAACAGAAAGGCTTCTGGGAGGGTGATCGAGCCAAGTGTACTCACCTCTTCCCCCATTGGTTTTCTTGTATCCTCTAGAAGTTCGGATGCTTTAAGCGCCCCTTGGGAACTCTAGGTGGATCTTTGTGAAATTGGTCGATCTGCACATTGAAAGTGCAGATCGACCCCCTCCCTCTCAAGTTTAGGCTAGGGATACAAATATATTGGGTATTTCCTTAGCGATATAGACTTAAGAGGCTCGGCGATCAAGTGGTGAAGACTTCCGCCACGTGATCAAGTACCTCTTCGCTGATTACCACCAGATCGACAGCGTCGATCTGCGATCATCGATCATCGATCTGCAATCATACGCAATCTCGCCAATTCGCACATTATCAACGAGATCGATCTGCGATCTGAGATCATCGATCTGAAATCTCGCCAATTCTCACAAGATCAACGATCTGCGATCTGCGATCATCGATCATCGATCTGCCAACTCGCCAATCCGCACAAGATCAACGAGATATATCTGCGATCTGCGATCTCGCCAATTCGCACTAGATCATCCGGATCGATCTGCGATCTCGCCAACTCGCACTAGATCAACCGATCTGCGATCTTCGCCCCCCAGTTTTTCCCCGGGATCTCGAATCTGCGATTTTTGCACCTGATCGACACCTATCGATCTGCTACGAATCCAATCGATCTGCATCGTTATTACACTGATCTACGTCCCAGTCACCTGGAGAGCGACCCACGCCCAAACCGTCGGGTACACAAGGTGAGCAAGACATAGGCCTGTCACAGGACAACCGGAGGACCCCCTTCGTTAGTCGGTAGTCTGGGCACTGTGGGAACGACTGTCCAAGCTTCAAAATTTGGCCAGCCGCTCCACCACAATTTTCAATGTACAGAATTGCTTCTGGCACCATTGAAATGCTCCTTGAAATCTGTCCACACCTGATACCAGAGCTCTTCGGTGGTAGCTTGTACGATCTGAATTGGGGAGTCGTCGTTAATGTGACAACTTTCTCATGGCAACAAAGATTGTACCTCACTCCACTTATTGATGAATTCTTACCATTCCTCGACCGATTCAAACTGTTTACGGCAATTTTGAGAAGTTTTTGGCTATGTGCCATCGACAGAGCAGGTTCTTCGAGCTAGGAAAAACGCTGTCCACAGCATCTAGCAATCCATCGTCACAATCGGTGGCAATCGAAACAATATGCGTAGTGCGGGGAGATGGATGAAGTTAGCTTGGCTGGTACAACTCCGCAATTTGCTTCTGGGCCCACGTGTATGATGGCGTATCTTCAGTGAGAAGGAATACAAAGCAAACAGAGAAGGAACTCTAAACACTTTTAAGCCGACAACGTGCATTAAGGGCAGACCAAAACGATTGGTTTTGTATATACAGTCCATGAGGAGAGCATGTGGGTGTTGATGTAGGATGTCAATTGCTATCGGGTGAACAAAGAACAGATCGTGACTTTTCCTTCGGCATTACACTCGTACTTGAACTGATAGTTCTTCTCTCTCAATTCATCAATCTAGGCTGGCATCGGTTCTCGCCCGTTCAGTTCCTCTTCCGCTGCTTAGCCCTCTCATTGTAGACTGTTCGGGCATGGGCCAGTGTGTTACGATTTCCCAGTCGCAATCCGGTCAATATATCTCTGGGAGCAGAGCCTGCATTGATGCCCGTCCTGACCACTTGTCTCTGCTTCTTGGTTAGACGACGCGCTGCAACATGACCTGCTATATCCAGGGCAGGAGGGTGGTTATGTTCGCCGCATTTGACCGTCAAGTGCCAAACATCATCTTTCAATACTCGTGCATACAGCAGAAACGGGCAACCGCAGAGTGTTGTAGCTCCTTTCCGTAGACGATCTTCTTCTGCAACTTGCTCAGGAGTGCCACCCCGACTGCATTTTAATCAGTTTTTGCGACCTTGTTCCGCAGAGGTCTTAGTCGTAATCGTATATCCTTGCGTGTGCCCAAAAGATTTCACGGAGGTAAACAGTTCATCGTAAGTAGCGTAGGTCTTCTCTTCTGGCGCTAGCATGTGCATAGCAAGTCAACTAGTGTTTTTGATCAAGAACGGGGTTAGGATCGTTTGAAGATTGTACCCTCGATCGTACCAGATCTTGTCCAGATCTGCCAGACCACTGACCGCAGATCTCTATGTGCCACACATCAAGGTTAAGCCCGGAAAGGCGTCGATTTAACAGGGCGTCGATTTAGCAATTCCCTAAATTTAAAATACAATTTTTAAAATAAAAAACAGAATCAAAATTTATTTTGTTATTATCTTTAAATAACGAATATTTTTTATATAAAAACTGTAAAAGACGATTACATTGATTTGTCGAGTATGTTCCGACCTACATGAATGGTGTATCGACAAAATTATTGATAGAATTAATTCTATCAATGGTCACCTCCTTAAAGTTTTCTTAACTTCTAAATCAAGCTGAACTTTATACTTACCAGGCGTATACTCTAACCAACTGAGTTATAGGCCCTTTTGAAGTAAAATGATTCGAACCTTTGATTATCCGTACCAAAAACGGAGGCCTTACCACTTGGCTATACTTCAAAAAATATGCTTAGTAGTACTATATTCTTAATATATATATATTTTTTGATTTTTTATAATGTTAATAGTAGTCTAATTTTAATCTTATTTTTTATTTTTTATTAATAAAATAATATAAAAAATATTATGGTTTTCGAAATAATTTTTTTAATTTTTTTTCAATTATAGCTTTAACTTCTGCTATATTTGTAATATATTATACAAATACAATTTATTCTACATTTTTTAATATTAGTTTTTATAAATTCAACAGGATTATTATTAATTTCAGAAATTGAATTTTTATCTATTATGTTAATAATAATATATAAAAAAACAAATAATAAATTAGTAAAAAATTAATAATTCATTTAAAATAAATTAAGTTTTCCATTTCTTAATCCAAATATATTGTTCCAGAATGGTATTATTTTACCTTTGTATACAATTTCTAGTTGAATGTGATCTAATTCTAATTCAAGTGATTTATTAATTCGTTCAGCAAATCATTCTCATGTTCTGATTTTAAGAGATTCCATCCGTTTCATGCAAAATACTTTTTATCAATTTAACATACGATTTTAAAATATATTTTTAATTTTTAATTATGTTAATAATAACTAATAATTTATTTTTTCAAGACAAAAAAATATTATAAGCTAATGGCAAAGATAATAAACCTAAAGATGTTAAAAATTAAATTTATAAATAACAAAAATATATCAATAGAGTTTGAAACAATTATAATATTTGTTTATTTAAAATTATATCAAACGATCCTAGACAAAATAAAAAATGAAAAAAATAATTATTGAAAAAGCTCATAATAAATTTACCAGTTAAAGCTTATGAAAATACTTGCAATATATAAAAACCAACTTAATGTAAAGGTAAAAACATTTTCCTACCTAAACGCATTAATTTATAATAACGATTTCTAGGTATAATAGCTGGAGCTACTACAAATAACGCGTAACAAACATACATATAAAAAAAAGAAATTGATCCTACCATAAAATATTTTAAACTTGAATTTAGCAATGGAAATATTAAAGGTATCTTTAAATTTGGAACCAGAAGTTGTTGGTGCTGTTGTTTTCAGAAGCTCCTACTGAACCAAAAAAAGGTAAAAAATAAAATAAAAGATAACATAATACAATAAAAAATATATTTTTGAAAAAATAATTTCATAAAATAATTACTGTTTATTCAACACTATCCCATCGTTCAAAACGTAGTGTATTCAGGAATCATATATAGGGTTTACGGTTTATGGTTTAGGTTTGGGCCTACAGGAGTAGACATGGTCACGTTCCCTTCGAACACCGATAACACCACTTACAACAGAAATGTAAGGATGTTAATTGCAAAAAATGCAAACACGTATCTCAAAGGAAATTTAAAAGTGACGTTCCTTTCGGCTAGGTAGCCTTCATCATTGAGAAATCCCACGTGTCAAATTCCGGCGTTTAGCGCGCTTAATTGAATTGGTTGAGCGCATTAGAATTAAAAAAAAGTGCTTTAATTGTATACATTTTGCACGCTCCCGAAAGGTATAAACAATTCAAGATAAATACGGAGCCCAAAAGTGCTATTATAAATTTATAATTTAATATTTAATTTATAATTGAATTGGTAAATTCATTTGATCAGATATGAAAGGGTACTGTGGTCAACATAAGCACCGACATAACTGATAAATTTCTGTTGAGAAATGACTTATATAATCAAAAAATTGTTGAATAGCGTTCTCTTGAACTTAAAACTTAAATCCAGGTAACGGGACTAGAAAAATACCATAAATATGATTGGGTTAGGGTTTAGGTAAATATAAAATGCTAGTTATTACACAAACTAATTACTTCCATAAACTTCTAATCTATCCTGGGTAATTAGTACTTTTTCGATGATTGTGCTTCTTCAGAAGGGCTGTATTCTATAGTCAGACTTGGTCCACACGAGAACTTGGCTATTTCCCTTATGTACGATTTCAATCCAAAAAAATACGAATGACTACGTTTTGCCAAAGAAAGAATGGAACATTCCGCTAAATTCCGAATCCATTTAGGTACGTTCTTGGGCTTAGGGTTTAGGGTTTAGGGTTTGAAAGAGAGTCCGATGTCGAAGATGAAAATTTTTATTATAAGTCTAGGGTTTAGGGCTTCAAAGAAAGAACGATATCGAAGATGAAAACTTTTATTATAAGTCTGAACAGGTGCGCTTAGTATGTAGCCAGTGCGTACACGCACGGTGCGGCTAGCGCACAGAGGAAGACTTTCCGTTAAGCGGCGTTCGCCGATACCTAGCCGATACGCCCTTATAAAAGGGCTTAGTAAGAGAGAACTCTCTTATCGGGGCCAAGATTCCCACTTTGGTTTACTATTAGCTTTCGCTAATGCCTTAACACAAGGCTCCCTTACTAAGGGGATAGCTAAGGGTAGAACTCCCCTTACGCTACTGCACTCACTACACGCGCGACCAGTCGAGGTCGAGCGTGAAATGTAAACTGAATGTATATTTAATATATAATTAGTCTAAATTAATTTAAACTTATGTAAACTATATGTAATGCTAAGTAGAACTTACTAATTCGTACTTAGCTAAAATGTAGTGTACACCACCTGTGTACTAACACGTGGCTGGCTGCCACGCCTCCACCAAGGGCTCCTTCCCTGATTGGTTAAAATAACCAATGGTCCAAAACCTTTCGGACCGGTCAATACTGACCCCAACCGTAGTGTACTCACGTACACTACATACTAAATGTAACCCGAATGTAACCCTGTTACATAGTAGCTGCAGTGACCGTTTCGAAGTGGCTTTTTCAGTGGAGACGTAAAAATGAGGAGCTAAGAAATGTAAATGCTAGCTGGAGCCCTAAAATTGACTGTCTACAAATGATTGGCAGTGACTGAAGTTCAATGATGGGATGCACGATAAAAATCCATATGATTACGCGAAGGGTTGTTTCTGAAACTTGATTGGTTGCCATTAAAGTTCGAATGATGGGATGCCGCTTGAACTTCAAAACAGTTGGATGCCATGAAAAAAATTCAAGTTGATTTGGATGCCTCCTTGAAATTCGAATACTGGAATGACACATAGAGATTTAGAATTTTAGGGCTTAGGGATTAGGGTTTAGGGTTTAGGGTGTTGAGTTGTCCAATATGGAAGACGAACACGAAAATCAATGTCTAAAGAGTTGTATTTAGAGAAATTACATGGGCCCTTTCGCTGATGCTTCTTCAGTAGACGGTAGAAGTAAAAGTGAAAAGAAAAGTGTGCGTTCTTTTTGGAAAGGCTCTTTTCAGATGTCGGAGAAGTCGCCATCGGAAAAACTATCGTTTAGTGGATGATTTTCGCCCTCGGAAAACTGTAACTAGAATGTAGTGTGGTGAAGTGTACCATAAAATTTGTTCATGATTACGGGCATTATTATGGCGACGTGAACGGGAAATCGTGAGAAGGGACGATTAGGTACGAGTACCTAACGGCTAGCGACGGACGACAGGAAATCGGGTTGACTGGTCGACGGAGCACATTGGAATGGTGCGTTCTGATTGGTTGATATTAGGTAATTGGTAGTTCTTAGGATATAAGTGCTAATAAAGTTCTTCTTTTGCGTACGATCGGGCAGATCATTTCAGGGACCGCACCTTTGCGCCTCCCCTACTAATACACACCTCTACGTCCCGGGCGGGAGCACCTAGTGCGTTTTTGGCCCACCGGCAGGCGTAGAGCATTGAGAACTCACCCCGCAACTCCGCCCGCTGTGCCAGCGGTTCTTCTGTAAAGGTTTTTTGGTCTCTGAGAACGTGATCGAGCAGTGCGCTCTCACCTCTTCCCCATTGGTTCACGTTTGACCCCTAGTTCGGCTGCTGTAAGCGCCCCACGGAAACTCTAGGCGGATTTAGTGAAATTCCCCTCGTTCGTAGGTCTAGGCTAAGAATACATATATATTGGGTATTCTGTTAGCCGATTAAGACTTCAGAGGCTCCGTGATCGGGTAGTGAAGACTTTCGCTGCCTGATCAAGTACCCCCTTCGCTGATCATCCCCTTATCATCGATCTGCAGCCGCGCTCTGCGATCAACAGCTCGCAAATAGCGCCAACTCGTACAGCATCGACCAAATTGATCAACGACCTTGATAATCCCCTGATCAACGACCGGCGATCCTGATCATCGACTTCTATCTCCTGATCAAGTCTGATCCTACCTGATCATCGACTTTTATCGACTGATCAAGACTGATCAAGCCTGATCATACCTGATCATCGACTTTCAGTGCCTGATCAAGCCTGATCACACCTGATCAAACCTGATCAAACCTGATCACACCTGTTTCAGCTTGATTATACCTGATCATACCTGATCAGCATATAGGTCGATTCGTTACAAGTTTCTCCAATCTTGCATCAAAGAATTGCAGTGTCTACATCCCCGCCACCTGGAGAGCGACCCACGCCCAAGCCGTCGGGTACACAAGGTGAGCAGAAACACAAACAGTCATAGGACAACTGGAGGACCCCCTTCGTTAGTCGGCAGTCCGGGCGCCGTGGTAACGCCTGATCAAGCGTCAAAAACTTTGATCAGCGCTCCACCACAATGGTGCGCGTGCCCGGATCTTTGGGCGACGCGGGATATCACCGCGATTCTACGCAAGATAGCGCTGATACGGAAGTGAAAAAGGAAGCGGAAGCAGAAGTGAAGATAAAGGTGGAAAAGGAGGAGGTGGTTGTGACAATGGAAGTCAGTTCGCCGTCGTCATGCCTGAAGAAGAAAGGAAATGCTGATCATCAGGACCAGGGGAGGTATCTTGCTGAGATAAAGGAGTACAAGCCTCAACCACCTCCCGAGGCTCCTTCGGGAGCCCATGCGGATAATAACTTGCGTTATGATCCGCCAAATACATGTGTGTCTAATGATCCGGATTGGGATCCGGTGGTGAAGTATTAGAAGACAGACCAGCCGAACGTGTTGATGAAGGCGCCTGGGTCGGAGAGTGACGAAAGTCGATCAAGTACGCCGCCAACGGAAGCTGATCTGGTGAAGACGTTCTACGTAAAAGCTTACAAAGGAGAACTGGAAGATTTCTTATTGACGAAATCGATCATGAGTCTTCTCGGGGTCATGATCAGCGGGAATCTTAACGGACCGGTCGATCAACCAGTTACGGACGGGAAGGACATGCTCACGATCGTGTTAAGGCTAACACGCCTGATCAAGCAGGCTGGTCCGACGACAGGCGCCTACGATGCTGAAGAGGTGTTTGATCAGGACCTAGAAGAGCTTGCGGAAGCTACCCAGCGGTTGTTTGATCTGTTGGTACCTATTGTGGGTCGATCTACTAAAGTAGAACCCCCCGATCCCGCTAAAAATTGAAGCGGGTCTGTCGATCAACGTGGCAGAACACACGGGATCATCCTGTTACGAATCTGCTCCTTCTGAAGGCGATGTGTCTGAAGTGGAGTCGAGCAGTACCGGAAGTATAGAACCCAAGATCACCAGGATGACAGTCTTTCAGAAGGATGAATCCAAGTTCTCAGTTATCAAGAAGGAACCTCAATCGGTCAAGATGGAAGATGATCAAGCATTGCAAGACCCATGGCTACAAACCTGGTTCGATAAGGCTATGAGGCGATTTTTGGCTGAAGAAAGGGGCAAGTCGACGCTGGAGTTGTTTGCACGAAAAGTCACCAGCCGGAGCCAGGAAGAGCTGCAAAAGTCAACGATGTCGATATGGAGTCCGTATATTTGCGTCGTGATCAACAGTCAAAGTCAGGAATATCAGCGTCGGTTAAGGATGTTGACATGGAATCCGTGTATTCGTTCCATGACCATCGATCCCAGAGTGATTATATTGACCCAGACGAGCAGATCACACTGCCTCGACGAGCCACAGTTGCGTCCGCGTATACTGGAATGCCTGATCAACAGCCGATTCCCAGGATCCGGATGTCCGCGATCAGTGATCTGAAGGAATTTTCAGGAAAAGAAGGAGATGAAGATCAAGCGCGGAATTGGATTAGTCGTCTCAAGTCGGCATTTATGCGTGATCAAGCCTCTGATCATGAGAATAGTTTGATCATGGGTGATCTGTTAAAAGGGCCGGCGCGCAATTGGCATCGCCAGCTGAGTAGATCTACTCGCTCAAGCTGGAAAAGTCTCGTGGACGAGTTTGAAATTCAATATTGTGGAAGTGGTCAATCGTCATCTCGCCAATATTATTATACGAATCAGCGATCGGATGAAACGCCTACGGAGTATCTTCACCGGTTGAATATGGCGGGAATGCGAGCTAACTGTCGATCAGGGACGGATCGTCTACGATCTTGCGTGAACATGTGCAAAATTTTCTTGACACATTGTACAATCGCGAATTCGCTGATCAACTGGCACTTCTGCTGTTATATAACACCACGGGTTTGGAAGATACGCTGCGGGCTTATGCACGCAATAAGTCGTACCAGCCAACGGCGGCGGTAGGCACTAGTCGATTCCGCCAGAAACTTGGAGATGATCGAGCACCTTCCCCGTAGCTGAAGCCCAAAGCAGTACACGCGATCAAGGTGATGCCTGGGAGTGAGGAATCAAGTGCCGACGACAGTGGAAGTGATGGCGATCAGCGTCGTTACATTATTGCTGCCAAGCGCGATGAACCAGTGACGCATGATCAACCTGGTGAGCCCCGATCGGGCAAACGAAGTGATTCAAGTGCAGTTGATCAAGGGGCGATGAGGAAGTGCAGTCATTGTTGATCGATCAGGAAAGATAATTTACGTTGCTGGAAGCGCCTGACCTGTCTGAAGTGTGGCAAGAAGGGGCATTCGACCGATCAATGCTTGTACGTCTGCCGAGCATGAGGCGAAGTTCACGATGCGGGCAAGTGCCCTGTGGAAGAATTTTATAATCGCATTCGCCAGTGGTATAATTCCACCAATCATGCTGGAATGTTGCCCAAGGAAGCCGAAGACATGTTAAACTAGGACGCTCGCCAGGTTGGAATCTGGTACGAGACGAGCGTTCTGGTCTGTGTATTTTTGCATATGTGGATAAGAAGAGGGCTGATCAAGCAGCAGAAAGAGATAATGAAAAATGTGATCAGCCTGATTTACCAAGTTTGGCTAATTTCCGTATTGATGTGGTTTCTCGGTCCCCGGTGATCATGGAAGCTGATCTACTTCCGGGTGAATCACGTGGTTATTGGAAGTACCACTCGCCAAAGAAATGGTTTAAGCAAGCCAAGGCGAGCAGTAAAATTAACAACGAACGTGCCACGTTATTATTTGATTCTGGCGCCGAAGTGTCGATCATCGACTCAACCTTTGCTCGTAAGTTGGATTGTCAGATCGATACGAGCCAAACGCAAGAATGTGTCGGCATTGGAGAAAGTGCATACCTCACAGAAGGGCGCACTAAAATCAAGATTACGTTAGCGGGCTCGTTGGTTTATTATTTCCATGCATGGGTGGGCAAACTTGTCGGTCAAGATACTGTATTGGGTATGGATTTTATGATACCATCTGGTGTTCGATTAGACGTCGCCCATGGTACACTAAGTTTTCCTGATGAGGTGATCGTCCCGTTAGAAGGGCGTCGACAGATGTACGGGTCAAGTAAAAACTATATGAAACTTGATCAGTTCGAGCAGATCCCTGTAGGTCGATCTGCTGAGGTTCGGATTCGTGATCAGCGATCTCAAAAGTTGTGGATTACTCGTGAAAAAGATTGGGTCCCCACTATCACTAGGGGCGTGGGTAATTTACGATATCTGCGTGTTACGAACGTCGTTGATCATCCGATCATTGTGCAAGACGATACGATTTTAGGTATCTGGATGAACAAAGATGACGTGCCCCTTCTCCCTGGGTTTATTTCGGTAGGATCTAATAGTTATAAGGTGTAATAGGGCTCTAAGCACTCTGTTAGAACAACTTACACAGAGCGGCGATGAGGCGCTCTTGGGCTCAACAGAATAAGGTAGTTTTAGGACTGAATTGAATATCAAAGGGAGCAAATGGTCCTCACGACCATTCATCCCAAAACCTACGAAAAATGATAACCTACAAAACTAATGCTAGTTCGCTAGGTACGGTACATATACCGTACCCCTCTTCGTATACGATACCGTCGTAACCGTAACCCATGTAACCCCATTACATCATTCCCCCGTTAAAGTACGAGCCACGCGTACTTGATAAAACCAAGGAAAGGAGGAACTTTCCACGAAACACGACCACCAAAGAAGGTAAATGGGAGCCAACAGAATCCCAACGATGTTCGAACCAAGAGGTAAAGTAACGCCAGGGCGCGCACCACTATCGGTGGCGGTGACGACGGCACCCGTGGAAGAGACAGAGACAACTACCACGAGAGCGCAAGCGACGGCAATAACGAGAGTGACATCGGAGGAAACGGTGACGTCAACGGCGCCATCAACGACGATGTCCACGCAAAAGGCAAACACGTTCGACGCAAACACGACAAATTCGGCAACGACAACGGTGCCAGCACCAGCGACAACAGAGGCGACAACACCAGCGGCGGTGGCCGCGGCGACAGGAGTTGCATTAGCAGCACCAGCAATTCCAGTGACTGCACCAGTGACGACAGCAGCGCAAACAGCACAAGTGGTGGCGACGACAGAGGCACCAAGCGTAACAACAGTAGTTGCAACTGCAACTGTAGCGACATCAACGGCGCAATCAACGGCTGCAGTAACGCCATCGACATCGACGAATTCCGTGGTGTCGTCTGCAGCGCCACCGTCAAGCCTTACTGCCGTTCCAACGTCGAGGACGCGTGTGAACACTACGCGGCAACTGGGATGGCGTCAACACTGACTCCACAGCAAGTGAATGAATTAGCATTGGCTCCAATTCCAAAACCTCCAGTGCCGCAATTCGTGACTGAGATGCATGCAGGGAGTCGCATTCTATTGGCGTTTCCACGCCCAGGAGAAATCGATGGTCTGGACAACCCAGATCGCGTTTGGTTGACGGATGCAGACGTCCAAGCTGATCCACGCTGGCCCGATCGAGAAGCGGTGTACAACGAACCGTTGTACGATACCTGCCGCCTCAACAATCCCCATGGCGTTGTTGATTCGGAAATACGTCGCTATTTCCACGAATATCGGATTGTTCGTCGCCGCCCTTCGTACGGCGACACACGCGGTACTTAAGTGTCGTGGAATTATTTCGTTGCAACTTGGAATCGTGGGGTCCTACCAGAGTACTTGCGGTTGGGACGTATAGAAAGTGCCGCATACGGCCTTGGAATCTTGCGGGATCGTGTTTCACGAGTCCATGGCTCCAGACATTTTGCTGGTTGAGTAGTCGACATCATGGAGGGTTGCCGTGCATGAAACCCGCGTGGTGACCGTAGCCGGAAGAGCTTGGTCGAGTGGAAGAGAGCAGCAAACTTGCACGAAAGTGCGCACGCATTGATTGATGCGTACGCACGAGCAGTGGCGCAACACGGTGCCGCCACTAGTGATGTCGCTCGCCAGGGTCGAGACTCAGCTGGTACTGAGCCACGACGTCAGGAACGTCCTACAGCAAGACAGCACGAGGTTCGTGAGTATCGTCATCAAGACCGTAACCAAGCCAGCGTACACGGTAGGAGCGAGGAACGTTCTCGGTCCACACGCGAGGATCGTGACCGACGATACGATCCATGATATAACGAGGCTGACCTTGTGAGCCGACCAACGGAGCAGGAGGGTCGCGGCGCAGCGTACTCCAGCGTGGTTGGCATCACCATCAGCGACAGCACGACCCGCGGTATTGGGATCGTCACTACCAACAGGAGTAAGAGCGGTACGAAGCACGACGCCAGCATCAGCAGCACGATCATGATGGATGGGGTCAACCGTACCGTTCGTATGGACGCGAAGGTTCGCGTCTTTCCCATCGTGACGATCGTCACGACTACTATGGCTGGGATCAGCGCGGCTGGAACTCGCAGCAGTATGCTCAGTCGGACTGGAATCAAGACCGCCGGGGACGTGACTATTCAAATCCACGCCAGTATTATCGCGATCGTTCCGAACCCCGTGCTGCACGCCAGTAACCGACCGAGATGGATCATCCAAGGCAAAGTGAACCGACTTTTCCGGCTCGTGTCGTATACGAGAACGAGCGGTTGGAGAGCAATCAACGCGAACACTTGGACTGGGTGGACGGGGAGACGCGCGCAGAACCGACTCCGCGGTCGCTGAAAGTTGGTCTTCGTGGCGCTGAGGACCACGCGCGGCAACTACAGGATCAAGTAAACGACTTTACCGATGTGAACTCGAATTTTTTGGCGCGATTGCGTCGCCAGGAAAATGCAATGAGGTCGATGCAGGACTCGTGGGATCATTTTCGCCAGATCTTGCGTAGGCGGTTGCGTTCTCCACCATCGCGTGGGGAACATAAGGAGAACGAGCCACGCGACGAGGATCAGCAGCCTCCTGATCCAAAGCGCCATCGGCCAAGCGATCAACCGGAATAGCTTGGACTCTTCCGTCCTAATTGGAAGCTATCGCGAGCGTGGGATGGTACGGCTTCAACCGTCCCACGTAGAATGTCGGATGGAGCTTCATGGTCGTGTGAATGCCGAGTTTGTACGCATCCCCTTTCTTAGCCAACACTTTGAACGGACCAATAAATCTTGGCATTAACTTGATTGATACTTTGTTGTCAACATTTTCCAGTGGAAGGTTCTGAGTTGACAGCAGAACCCGATCATTCACTCGAAAGGACAACGCGTTTCGTCGCCCTCGTCGATCTGCATTTTCTTTCTGACGATCAACCGCCACTGCAATCGCGTCACGTACAAATCGGATCGTCGCTTGACGATCCAACACAAACGAATCCAGAGTTTTCAGTTCTTGCTTGGACATGGACTTCAAACTTGGAGCAACCACGAAGTTGAAGTTGGGCTCAACTTCAGTATTGGCACACACCGCGTGCGCCGCTGGCATGGAGTTGTGGATGGTGTTAACCACTGTAACACGATCCTCAACCTTACTCCAAGCCAGCACGATATCACGAGGGATCACACTGATTGATCCCGTCGCAGCCGAACCACTTTGAGCTCGAATGGTGTAGGCTGCGTCTTGATCATCACCAACATCAGACGCAATTGGTGAATAGGGTTCCATGCAGTCAAAGAATTCTTCATCGTCCACGGCATCTTGAACTGGCACTGAAGACGCGACTTCCGCCTCCACCGACGTATCTCCCACTTCCATCGACGCATCGTTCACTCCCGTTAACGGCTGGTTGTCGGCAGGGACAACCGCGACCGCATCACCTTCTTTGTCTTCGGGTTCCGGACTGGATTCCACTCGTTGTTGCGACTTGGTTTTGCGTGTCCGACGTGGAGAAGGCGTCAATTTTAGCGCAGCTTCTCCCCCCGTTAATGTCGAGCCACCAGTAAGCAGCGCTGGGACACGAGGATGGTGCAAGTGGTTGGCGAAGAAAGGCGTCAACCCCGTCGACGAGTGAACCGCGTTGTTGATGGCGAATTCAGCCATCGGCAACAGACGGCTCCAATCGGACGTGGACGCAGCGTATCTACGCAACACATCCTCCAAGACACGGTTGACACGTTCAGTCTGCCCGTCAGTCTCCGGATGGGCTGAAGTCGATATATCCAAGCGAGTGCCGAGGCGAGCGAAGAGCGCGCGCCAAAAACGAGAAACGAAGCGGACATCACGATCAGAAACGATGGACGTCGGCAACCCATGGTGGCGAAACACGGCGTTCAGGAACAAATCAGCCGTTTGGGCAGCTTTCGTAAAGCGGACTTTTTATTAGGCTAAAATAGGGCCTAATGTTGGACATTTTATTAGGCCTATAGGGGGCCTAATATTATGACTAATATTAGGACCTAAATTAGGGGCCTGATAGTGGACGCAGATAATGGATACAGTAGTACATAATTAGGTACCGCCATGTGTACCACGGTGGGTACAGTAGTACTTACCACCGTGGTGTACATGGACAGGATATAGAAGGGACACGGAAGATGTGCTGATTACTTACAGGTACGCGGCGGATACCAGCGAACAAACAAGGAACAAGCGGAAAATCAGGTCGACTGATGGACGGAAGGCGTTCCGAATGGACGATGCGGATTGGTTGAAAGTAGGAACAGGGTAGATCTAAGGGTTTAATTGCTAATATAGTTCTCCTTTTGCGTACGATCGCGCTGATCGTTTTTTGGGAAGGCACCTTTGCGCCCCCACCTTATTGAAACCTCTACGTCCCGGGCGGGAGCACTAAGTGCGTTTTGGCCCACCTGTTGGCGTAGAGTGTGAGGACTCACCCCGCAACTCCGCCCGCAGTGTCTGCTGTTCTTCGTTTAAAGGTTTTTGGTTTTGGGAACGTGATCGAGCAGTGCTCTCACCTCTTCCCCGTGAAATTAACGTTTGTCCCCTAGAGTTCGGCTGCTTTAAGCGCCCCACGGTAACTCTAGGTGTATTTTAATATAAATACCTTTTCCTCATATCGTCTAGGCTAGGAGCGCATTGATTTGGGCGTTCCTTAGCTGTTTGAAGGCTTAGAGGCTCCGCGATCAGGCAGTGAAGACTTCCGCTGCCTGATCAACTACCCCCCCTACTGATCAACACCTGATCGACACTTTTTTGCGAATCGTGATCGTGATCGCTGATCGCAAATCGCGCCAACTGCTACTTGAACGACTTCCGGTGCTTGATCAAGTCTGATCAAGGTATATTACGACTGGGCAGCAGTTTTTAACTCCTGATCGAGCCTTTCAGTACCTGATCGCATCAGCGATCAAGACATAATATTGTTGATCGACGGTTATTAACTTCAGCCAAAGCCTGATCAAGCCTGATTACCACTGATCTACATCGTTTCAGCGCCTGATCGCGTCGGACTGCCGCCTGATCGCACTTGCGATCAAGACGGAATATTGCTGATCGTCGGTTATTAGCATCGGACCAAACTTGATCAAGCCTGATCGCGGCTAATTGACGTGGTTTAAGCACCTGATCGCACGTGATCACGCCTGATCGCATCGGTTGTATCGTCACAAGTTAGTTAATTCAATCTTGCACCAAGAATTCGCTGTGCGCTGTCCCCGCAACCTGAGGAGCGACCCACGTCTAGCCGTCGGGTACACAAGGTGAGCAAGAACACAAGCAGTCGAAGACATCCGGAGGCCCTCTTCGTTAGTCGGCAGTCTGGGCGCCGTGGTACCGCCTGATCAAGTCTCAAAAACTTCGATCAGCCGCTCCACCACAATGGTGCGCGTGCCCGGATCTTTGGGCGACGCGGGATATCACAGCGATTCTACGCAAGATAGCGCGGATGTGAAAGTGAAAACGGAATCTGAAGTAGAGGTGAAAATCAAGGTGGAAAAGGAGGAGGTGGTTGTGACGACGGAAGGCAGTTCGCCGTCGTCATGCCTGAAGAAGAAAGGAAATGCCGATCATCAGGACCTGGGGAGGAATCCAGATGACGTAAAGGAGGAGAAGCCTCAACCACCTCCCGAGGCTCCTTCGGGATCCCATGCGGATCATAACGCAAGTTATGATCCGCCAAAAATACGTGTATATAATGATCCAGATTGAGATCCGATGGAGAATTATTACAAGACCGACCAACCGAAGATGTTGATCAAAGCGCCTGGGTCGGAGAGCGACGAAAGCCGATAAAGTAAGCCTCCAACGGAAGCCGATCTGGTAAAGAAGTTTTACCAAAAGATTTACCGAGAGCACCTGGAAGATTACCTGATGACGAACTCGATCATGAGCCTGTCGGGGTCACGATCAGCGGGAAGCTGAGTAGACCGGTCAACCAGCCAATCACGAAGGGAAAAGATAAGCTAACGATTGTGCTAAGGCTAATACGCCTGATCAAGCAGGCTGGTCTGATAACAGGCGCCTACGATGCCGAGGAAGTATTCGATTAGGACTCCTAATATCTGGCAGAGGCCACCCAGCTGTTGTATTCCCTGTTGATACCCATCGTGGGCGAAGAAGACAATGAAGATTTCCCCAGTTCACCACCACAATCCCCGTTGAAGATTGAGGCAAGTACGTCAATAACGTAGCGGGACATTCGGGGTCATCGTGCTACGAATCTGCCCCTTCAGAGGGTGACGATCAGGGAATTGAGTCAAGTAGCGCTGGGAGTATGGAGCCCAAGATAACCAGAATGGAAGTTTTCCAAAAGGACAACTCCAAATTGCCGGTTGTCAAGACGGAACATCAGTCGATCAAGACAGAAAACGATCAAGAGCCACAGTGGCAGATGTTTTTTGACAAAGCCATGAAGAAGTTTCTAGCTGAAGAGATCAGTAAGTGGGCACCTGGAGTCGTTGGCGCCAAAATCCGCCAGCCAAATCAAGGAAGAGCTGCGTCGATCAAGGATGTCGATATGGAGTCCGTACACTCGTTGCGTGGTCAGCAGTCGAAACCAGATAGGTCGACGACGGTAAAAGATGTGGATATGGAATCCGTGCACTCGTTTCACGAGCAACGGTCTCAAATTGACTACGTCGACCCTGATGAACCGATCACACTGCCACGGCGAGCCACAGTGGCATCCTCGTATACTGGGACACCTGATCAGCAGCCAATTGCCAGAATTCGGATGTCTGCGATCAGCGATTTGAAAGAATTTTCGGGAAAAGAAGGGGATGAAGATCAAGCGAGGAACTGGATCAGTCGTCTCAAGTCAGCATTTATGCGCGATCAAGCTTCTGATCCTGAAAAATGTCTAATCCTGGGCGATTTACTGAAGGGACCAGCGTGCAACTGGCATCGACAGTTGAGTAGAACCACCCGATCAAGTTGGAAAAGTCTCGTGGATGAATTCGAAGTACAATACTGTGGAACTGGTCAATCGGTATCCCGCCAGTATTATTATATGAAGCAGAGATCATACGAAAGTCCTATCGAATATTCGCACCGACTGAATGTGGCGGGACTGCGAGCTAAGTTACCGATCAGAGATGGACCGCCCGAAAATCTGCGGGAACATGTCCAACATTTTCTGGAAACTCCGGCCAATCGCGAACTCGCCGATCAGCTGGATCTCCTACGCTTGGATCGTGCTTCGGACTTGGAAGAAACGTTGCGGGCATACGCACGCAACAAGTGGTATCAGCCAACAGCGGCAGTAGGCACCAGCAGATTCCGGCAAAAATCCGGCGATGATCGAGCACCGGCCGCGACGCAAAAGCCTAGGGGCGTACGTGCGATCAAGGTAACGTCTGGGAGCGAAGAATCAAGTGCTGATGATAGTGGAAGTGATGGCGATCAGCGCCGCTATATGATTGCTACTATGCGCGATCAACCAGGGGCGCACGTTCAGCCTGGAGAGTCACGATCAGGCAAACGAAGCGACTCCAACGCAGTCGATCAAGGGGCGATAAAGAAGTGCAGTCATTGTGGATCGAGCAGACACGACAACTTACGTTGCTGGAAGCGCCTGACTTGCCTGAAGTGTGGCAAGAAAGGACACCCCACCGATCAATGCCTGTACGTCTGCCGAGCATGCGGCGAGATTCACGATGCGGGGAAGTGCCCTATGGAAGAATTTTACAACCGCATCCGCCAGTGGTATAACCCTACCAAGCATGCAGGACTGTTGCACAAGGAATCCGAAGATTTGTTAAGCTAGGACGCTCGCCTGGTTGGAATCTGGTACGAGACGAGCGTTCTAGTTTGTGTATTTTTGCATTTGTGGATAAGAAGAGGGCTGATCGAGTAGCAACAAGAGATAAGGAAAAACACGATCAGCTTGATTTACCACGTTTGGCTAATTTCCATATTGATGAGTTTTCTCGATCACCTGTGATCATGGAAGTCGAATTACTTCCAGGCGAATCACGTGGATATTGGAAATATCACTCGCCAAAGAAATGTTTCAAGCAAGCCAAGGCGAGTGGAAAAATCAATAACGAGCGATCTATGATATTATTTGATTCTGGTGCCGAAGTGTCGATCATCGACTCAACCTTTGCTCGTAAGGTGGGTTGTTGGATTGACACGAGTCAAACACAAGAATGTGTCGGCATTGGAGAAAGTGCATACCAAACAGAAGGACGTGCAAAAATCAAGATCACGCTAGCGGGATCGTTGGTTTATTATTTCCAGGCATGGGTGGGCAAACTTGTTGGTCAAGATGCCATATTGGGTATGGATTTCATGATACCAGCTGGTGTTCGATTAGATATCGCTCATGGCGCACTAAGTTTACCTGACGAAGTGATCATCCCACTGGAGGTACGTCGACAGTTGTATGGGTCGAGCGGCAATTATATGAAGCTCGATCAGTATGAAAAGATCCCAGTAGGTCGATCAGCCGAAGTACGAATTTACGATCAGCGATCTCGCAAGTTGTGGATTACTCGTGGAAGAGATTGGGTCCCCACTATCGCTAGGGGCGCGGGCAATTTGAGGTATTTACGTGTTACGAACATCGTCGATCACCCCATCATTGTTCAAGAAGAGACTATTTTAGGTATTTGGATGAACAAAGATGATGTGCCCCGCCGCCCCGGATTTGTTTCGATCGGTTCCAACCGTTACAAAGAGTGGAAAAATCTGTCATATCAAGCCTCCACCGATCTGGTATCTGACGATCAAGAAAGTGTCGATCAGGGTCCATTAGTCGAGAAGAAGGAGTATCCAACTCCTCGAAGTATCTTAGTACGTCCCACGGACACGATCGTCGCATCTGTAGCGTTGGTAACCGAAGGGGCGCAAAAGGTGCAAGGGGTGCAAGAGCGGTGCGATCAGGGGCCGGAAGTGAAAGGTCCGACCCTAAATCATGGATTTGAACAGCCTGTTTCAAGCGATACACCTACTCAAGATGCGTGTAATCACCCTGTCTCGGTTAGTCCCAGCGAATTCGACGTGACACCTATTGACGATCAGGTTTGTTATCACGAAGGTGGAGATTTGTATGTGTAAGAATTGGAGAAGCAGCTTGCTACGTTACCCGAAGTGTCTGCAAGCACCGAAGAAGTAACCAAAGATGATTTGCTAGTCGGAGATCCCACAGTCAACACAGTGGAGGAGATAGATCAACTTCGCGAAATAATTTGGGCAAAAAAAAATCTGTTGATCGGGAAGGGAAACGCGCTACCCCCCGCTGCACGAGGAGTTGTTTGTGTATCGATGTGGGTAATGCGCGCCCGATCGCCCAAAAGTGCCGGAAAGTGGCCCTACAATTTCGCGAGAAGTTGTAGGCCCTGATCAAGGAGTTGCTAGCAACTAAGATCATTCAGCCGTCAACGTCACCCTGGGCATCGCCTATAGTGATCATCGTGAAAAAGAATGGTTTCGATATACGTCTATGCATCGGTTATCGCGCGGTGAATCAACTCACGCGTTTGATGGTGTACCCAATGCCCCTGATCACCGATCTACTCGAAGATTTGGATAAAGCGTTGTGGTTTTGCTCTTTGGATATGGCGAGTGGTTTCTGGGTCGTGTCTATGACCGATCGAGCACGTCGAATTTCGGCGTTTGTCACTCCATTTCGATTGTTTGAGTGGAATAGGATGCCCTTTGGCCTCAAGAATGCTCCGCAAATTTATCAGCGGTTGATCGACAATGCACTATGGATATCTTAGGGTCAAAGACGGTGCAGATGAATCAGCTGACGTATTTACAGCAGGAGAACCCGACCAAACGCCGGGCCCGTTTGTGCTGCAACGGCGATCATATATCGATGATATATTAATCCCTGCACCTACTTGGTCCCCCTTATGCGATAAGGTGCGGCACTTGCTGGAAAAGTGCGATCAATGGAATTTGTCGATCAGCGTGGCTAAATCGTACTGGGTGCGAAGCGAAGTGCCCTATCTAGGACATCACGTCTCTTGCCGCGGGTTAGAAACAAATCCAAAGAACCTGGACGATCTGATCAATTTGCCTTTCCCTGGCACCTTACGTGCTATGCAATCGTTCTTGGGAAGCCTAAATTACTATCGTCGATTTATTGAAGATTTCGCAATTTATGCCGCCGTGCTTTACGAATTGAGGGAGATAGATTATCAAGAGTTGAAGAAAAGATCACATAGTGAGGCGGAATCAAATCACGAGGATGATCGACTAATTAGAGCAAAAGTGGCATTCAGCATGCTGAAGGCGAAGATTGCATCAGCTCCAACCCTGCGACACTTTGACCAGGACAAGACGCCGGTGATCGTGGTTTACGCTAGCAAATGGGCAGTATCTGCCGCTCTAGTACAAGAATACGATCAAGTGTATCATCCCGTCGCATTCGCTAGCCGAACGTTGAAAAGCGGTGAGCTGAATTACAGCCCCGTCGAAAAGGAAGTTCTGGCGCTTTTACGAATTTTGGATGTTTATTTCACGATGCTGGTCGGAAAGACGATCACCGTTTTATCACGTCTATCTACATTGGTTACTAACATCCAATGGGTTGGACGGACGATTAGGTAGATGGGCTGCGATCCTATCACAGTGGGACCTCGAGATCAAGAAATGTGTGCATGGAGAAGAGGAGGTGCTAGGGGCGTTAGCCGCAAGCATCACCCCTCGCACCGAAATTGATGAAGCGTTGATCGCGATCGCACTGAAAAAGAAACCGCGGCAGATGATCGAAGTACCACCTCCCACGGTTAAAAAAGGTGAAGAACTTTACGCGATCAGTTTTGATGGATCGGCAAGTGTCAAGCGACGTGTGGGTGCATTTTGTGCCATTGTGTGGAAGTTACCGGAATGGAAGATTATGATCGCGATCGCCGATCATGCACCAGATATCACGGTGAATGAATCAGAATACCACGGGTTGCTTTTAAGTCTGAACTTGTTGGCACGATATCCCAAAGGAAGGGTGATCGTGTGTGGGGACTCTAATTTGGTGATCCGGCAAATGCGAGGAGAAATGGAGTGCAAAGCTCCACGATTACAAGTGCTACAGCAGCATGCATTTAACCTCCTACGCGAGTGGAGTGATCATGATTTGGTACATGTCAAGAGAGATTGGAATAGGAGTGCAGATCACATTACCACCATGGCTATGCAGGGTGGAACAAGATTTGAGATCGAAGATGAGAAACAGCTGGAAGGATTAGTTGATCTCAACCGTCTACCCGAAGTAATCACATGGAACGAAGATCAATCCGCCCCGCAAGTGCTAGTGACGACCCGATCACGTAACCACCGGCAACCACGACCGTCAACATGGACCGATGTACCAGTAGCCGGAATAAGAATGGAACGGGTGAAAAAGGCACAGGATGAAGAGAAATGGATCCGCGATTTGCGGTGTTATCTGTACGGTGACGTTATCCAATTGATCGCAGACGAGGTGAAGGAGTGTGCGAAAGTTGCTGACAACTATGATGTTGACGAACAAGGATTACTGATTTACTGTGGAAATGCGGCTAAAAGCAAAACCGGGGATGATCAGGATGATCAAGATGATCGCCGATCGTCAATTAAGCTGGTACTACCCTAGACCTTGCACACAGATGTCCTCCACCCTATCACGTGAGTTTGGAAGGAGGACACCAAGGCATAGGGCGTACATATCAGCGGATCAGACGGTATTTCCATTGGCGTGGTCTATTCCGAAGCGTACAAATATATGTCGGGAAATGCGTGGATTGCGAAACAGGGAAGGGCCAGCCTACTATCAAGGGCATGTCGCCGGGAAATATCGAGGCGACGTACCCATTCCAAGTGATAGCCATGGATCATATCCCATCGCTGCCCCGATCAACGGATGGACATACGGAACTGCTGATTTGGACAGATTTGTTCACGGGTATGGTGATCGCGAAAGCTGGATCGTCCCGTACCGCGCAAGCAGTCGCCGAAAATTATGAAGAATGCGTGTTCCGACGGTTTGGGGCTAATGAGGTGATCAGGCATGATCGAGAACCTGGTTTTATGTCGGAAGTATTTCGCGCGTTCAACAAAATCGTGGGACAACGTCAGAATGCCACTATGGCATATCCACCACAGGCGAACGGCAAGGCGGAAAGGACGGTGCAGACGATTACGCGAGCGATCAAGATGTATGTGTCGGATATTGGACAAAAAGATTGGAGTTTGTATGCATAACGCCTGATATTCGCACTAAACTCAACCCCTGATCGCATCCGCGGGGAAACCCCATTCTATTTAGCGTATGGGTGGGACCCACGATCGTCGTTGGAATCAACGTTACAACTGGGCGGGATTCGACGTAAAGATCAAGACGCTCGTCGGTGGAGATATAAGTTGCAAAAAGACTACCGATATGCCCGCGATCAAGTGAGCACTCTATTGCAGCAAGCGATGGTTGATCGGGCTGAGAAACACAACGATCAGGTGACGCCGCACAAGATCGAGGCTGGCTCAAAGGTCTGGTTGTACCTTGATCGGGTGAAAGAAGGGTTCGCGAAGAAACTGGCGCATATGTGGCATGGACCCTTCCGAGTTGAGGAGGTGATCGGCGATCATGCAGCGAGATTGGTCACCGCCGGCACCGATTATCGTATGTTCTCAGTGGTACACCTGTCCAAGTTGAAATTAGTCAAGGAATTTCCTGATCGTCCCACTACTGTGCTAGCAGCTGGAATAGAAGATCGTTTCGACTTCGACGAAGCTTTGCTACCTGAAGATAGCTGGGAAAGGACGCTAGATCCCGATGAATTTGAAGTTGATCGTATTACCGATGTGCGATCGGGTCGAAAGACTATATATGGAAGGACGTTACGAGAATATCAAGTCTACTGGAAGGGGTATTCCGAGCCGTCGTGGGTAGACGAGGCAGATTTGAATTGTGATGCCTTGATCAAGGATTTCGAAAGGAAGATAGTGAACAGACATCGTTTCCTCGTCATGCAAGTGGATGAAGAGTCCAACTAGTGCGCGATCGATGTAACGATCAGGAATCACGATAGAAAAATCTCTGATCGCAGAAATGGTTGATGAAACTCACGATTAATGGAGGTACAATGAATGAATTGAAGTGGTATGATTACGATGGATGTTGCGAGGTATGGTGATTGGATACGGCAGATGAGCCGATGGACTACCAATTTATATTATGCATTTAAGGAAAAAGGACAACAGTGAAATGACATGATCGAAAGAATGTATTGATTGAAGAAACGTGATCGACCGACTATTCAGACCCATATAACTTACGGCGAAGGCGAGGAATCTTACGACCAGGGTGATCATCGGGGAAGGAACGATATTGAACCCGCCAAGGTTCAAGGTCGTCGACATCTTCCAGCGCTTCTTGTAGGCTCTGAGGTGGCGGGTCCGATAGAAACCCAGGGTACCACGCTCCATCATCGGCCGGGGCAACTTCAGCGGGCGATTGCGGGCACAATGGGTGATCGAAGGGTCCAAGAAGATGTCGAGATCACATTTCCCGTCGATCATACCCCGCAAGATGAGCTCCACGATACGTTTCCAGGTCGCCCCAGCCCGACCTCTGCGTTGGCGACGTTTGATGTAATAATCGCGGAAGAAGTCATCAATATCACGAAGATTCTTCGCGATAGGGAGATAGTGGGTTGATCCCCAAATCGCGAATGCGTGATGATCGAGGAACGTGAGATACTTGGTCTCCAGGTCAGCGAATCAGCCAGCCGAGCGAAAAGAAAGAGGCGGCAACATGGTCGAAAAATATCCCAGGGGCGCTGGGAGTATAAATTTTCAATCTCTGCCTGGGTGATCAAATGACCGGACCACGCACTAGTAGGAGGGGCCAACGCAGCAGGCGGGAACAACCATCCAGCAGGGCGGGTCAAGTAGTCAAAAACTACTTGGGCCGTGACGTTGTGTAAATTGTACATGCCGAGTTGATCCGGAGTCCAAGGCAGGATATCGGCGTCAGTGGCACCATCAGGAACCGCGATCAAGGTCTGGAAGTCACCCGTGCGAGGAAAAAGAGACACGGTCGGGTCGTGATCAGGATGGCCCTCGCTCCCGAACTCGCTAATGGTTGGAGTAGAAGGAATGGAGGCGATCGGGCCAGTGTCCTCATCTTCAACGTCTTGATCGCAAGTAGGGGGATCATCATCCTTAGTCTTCGCCTCCGAAGCGGTAGAGAGAAGGCGTGGCCGCTTAGACGGAGAAGAAAATCGGGAACGCCGAATACGCTTTCCGGACGATGGAGTGGTACTGACTACCGAGTTGGTCGTCGAGGCAGCAGAGGGACTAGCAGGCAATGGGACCTGATCAGGGCCGGCCAGAAGCTGCAGAGATATGCCCGTTAGTGCGGACTGATTATTCGATTGATGAGAGCGCCACCGCGCAACCTCGCCTTGGGCCTGTCGTAGCCGATCACGCAATGTGTCCCGGTCCGCGGAAACTTGATCGAGGTGACGTCGAGCGGTAGTGAGTTCCGCTTCAACCCGATCCGATATCTCCTGTGCTTGAACCATAATGGAAGTGTAATCGTCCATCAATGCGCGAGTAGACTCGTTCTCGTTCTGGAGGCGATCGCATTGATCCTTGTACTTGTCCACCTCGGTAGTGAGACTTACCGCCCGTTGGACCAAGCGCACATTGCGGGAAGTAACCTGATCGCGCTTGTGCTGCAACGTGGATACACGCTGCTCGAGTTGCTCCAATTCCTTCGTTCGGTATGCAATGTGTCGTCAAGCTTTGATCGCAGGTAACGTTCACGGTCGTTGCGACACTCCAGCTCCCAGATCTGGACACCCTGATCGTATATGGTCTGCTCTTGATCGGCGATAGTGCTTTTGGCGTCTTTTAACTGGGTTTCGAGCTTCTTGCCCGCAGCGTTGATAAAATCGCGCAGCGGCTCCAGTTTGTTAAGGCTTCCCTCGATTTCCTTCTTCCGGTCCGCCGCGTCACGTTGGGTACGAGTGAGCCGCCGACGAAGCATCGCAACCATGTCTTCACTCATGGCGAGTGTTCCAGACAACAAGGCGACCTGATCGTTGCTGGCACGGAGAGCCTCTTGCAGATCGCAGGCCTGCTTGATCGCGGCTATCGCCTGATCAGCTGCGGCCTTATCCAAGGCAGGAACGTTGGTGATGTGGGGTGAAAAGCTGTCCGTTGAAGATGGCATAGCAGACTGTGAATGCCTGATTGAGACAGCCTGATCGCAGTTGTCACGGTTGGCCACAGTCGAGTGTTAGATCGCAGTGGACAGCCCCAACGGTAACCGCCTGATGGAATTGGGCTTGATTGATGGGAGAAGGGGCAGATGATGGGTGATGATCGAGAGTTGGATGGTGACCTGATCGATGTGCAACGACAAATTCTCCAACGGCAGTATGATTCCCAGAATCAACGGCATGATCGACCCTCGCCCCGACCGCTGTACGGCTGGGACGAGACTCAGGGGCGGTTGTCGTAAAGCGGACTTTTTATTAGGCTAAAATAGGGCCTAATGTTGGACATTTTATTAGGCCTATAGGGGGCCTAATATTATGACTAATATTAGGACCTAAATTAGGGGCCTGATAGTGGACGCAGATAATGGATACAGTAGTACATAATTAGGTACCGCCATGTGTACCACGGTGGGTACAGTAGTACTTACCACCGTGGTGTACATGGACAGGATATAGAAGGGACACGGAAGATGTGCTGATTACTTACAGGTACGCGGCGGATACCAGCGAACAAACAAGGAACAAGCGGAAAATCAGGTCGACTGATGGACGGAAGGCGTTCCGAATGGACGATGCGGATTGGTTGAAAGTAGGAACAGGGTAGATCTAAGGGTTTAATTGCTAATATAGTTCTCCTTTTGCGTACGATCGCGCTGATCGTTTTTTGGGAAGGCACCTTTGCGCCCCCACCTTATTGAAACCTCTACGTCCCGGGCGGGAGCACTAAGTGCGTTTTGGCCCACCTGTTGGCGTAGAGTGTGAGGACTCACCCCGCAACTCCGCCCGCAGTGTCTGCTGTTCTTCGTTTAAAGGTTTTTGGTTTTGGGAACGTGATCGAGCAGTGCTCTCACCTCTTCCCCGTGAAATTAACGTTTGTCCCCTAGAGTTCGGCTGCTTTAAGCGCCCCACGGTAACTCTAGGTGTATTTTAATATAAATACCTTTTCCTCATATCGTCTAGGCTAGGAGCGCATTGATTTGGGCGTTCCTTAGCTGTTTGAAGGCTTAGAGGCTCCGCGATCAGGCAGTGAAGAC
>CM047581.1:15331641-15343972 GCA_026184515.1 Peronosclerospora sorghi
GTGTCGAGATCGCCAAATCGTACTCCCGTCGAGGGACTTCCGGTGGCAAAAGTGCGCGTGCGGCGCGTCCAGACCGGGTATAATAGGCGAGAGGGGATAATTCAACCCTCTGCCCCCAAACACTCCGCGGCGGGCGGAGGCGACAAGTGTACGTGAAAAGAATAACGGCGACCCCTTGCTGCGGTGTAGACCAAGACCAGAAGAGGTTTTTGCCACTTATTGCTAGACCAAAAACCTTTACTTGGAAAATCCGTAACCAAAAGACTCTTACTAGGAAAAACCACAACTAACCAATAATACTACCTCCCTATGGTCTCTAATGTACCCACACAAAATTATGTAAAATACCCAATGTCATGTGACTCACCAAAACTTGCGTTCTTGACACTCCTTGAATCCGATAGGCTAAAAAGCCCCCCTTGTTTAGACCAATCGGAAACCCGACCAACTGCCTTGACCAAAAGTGACCAAATTTGTGGTACACTTCACCACACAAACGGTGGTTCAGAGGAACCATAATACTTGGAAATGTCCAACTTGAACGTTGGACGACGCGCACTCGGAGGTGCCATTAAAGGGGTCGATCTGAGAGACGCCACTTTGCAAGCTAAGAACTCCGAGATAACTTGATGTTGGCGATTCTGCGTACCAGACAACGACAACTGCGTTTCCATCAGACCGATTTGGCTGGACATGCGTCCAACCGCTTCCCCTTCGAAATACGACAGATGCTGGAAGAACTGGCGTTCCATCGGAGGAATTTCTTCTTCGTTCATTCCCAAACGTGTAGACATACAATAGATCGGTCGTTGGACGGATCACAAAGTGGTACCAGGTGTAAGAGGGCTATAATCACTCTGTTACAACAACTTATACAGAGCGGCGATGGGGCTCTCTTGGACTCAACAGAATAAGATAATTGTAGGACTGAATTGAATATCAAAGGGAGTAAATGGTCCTCACGACCATTCATCCCAAAAACTACGAAAAATGATAACCTACAAAACTAATGCTAGTTCGCTAGGTACGGTACATATACCGTACCCCTCTTCGTATACGATACCGTCGTAACCGTAACCCATGTAACCCCGTCACATAAGGAGTGGCAAAATCACGCGTATCAAGCCTCTACTGATTCTATGCATGACGATCAAGAAAGTGTCGATCAAGGTCCCCTGGTCGAGAAGAAGGAGTATCCTACTCCTCAAAGTATTTTGGTACGACCTAAGGACTTGATCACTATATCTGTGGCATTAGTAACCGGAAGATCACAGAAGGTGCAAGTATTGCAAGAGAGGTGCGATCAGGAGCCGAGTGTGAAGGTCCGACCCTGGATCACGAAGTTGAACAACCTGTTGCAAGAGATGAGCCTGATCAGGATATGTGTGATCACCCCGTCTCAGCCGATCACAGTTAATTTGGTGTGATTCCTATCGATTATCAAGTTTGCTACCATGAAGGCGGAGATTTGTACGTGGAATAACTGGAGAAAGAGCTCGCTACGTTGCCTGAAGTTCCCGCAAGCCGAAGAAGTGACTAAGGATGATTTTCAGGTCGGTGATCCATTGGTCAACAAGGCAGAAGAAATTGATCAGCTTCGCGATATAATTTGGGCGAAGAAACATCTGTTGATCGGGAAAGGGAACGCACTGCCTCCTGCTGCACGTGGAGTGGTTTGTGATATCGATATAGGCAATGCGCGCCCGATCGCTCATAAGTGTCGGAAGGTGGCTCCGCAATTTCGCGAGAAGTTATCGGCCTTGATCAAGGGGCTATTGGTCACGGAGATCATCCAGCCTTCTACGTCATCCTGGGCATCACCTATAGTGATCATTGTGAAGAAGAATGGGGTTGATATTCGACTATGTATCGATTATTGCGCGGTGAATCAACTCACGCGTTCGATGGTATACCCCATGCCCCTGATCTCTGATTTGCTCGAAGATTTGGACAAGGCGTTGTGGTTTTGCTCTTTGGATATGGAAAGTGGTTTTTGGATCGAGCACGTCAGATTTCGGCTTTTGTTACCCCGTTTGGATTGTTTGAATGGAATCGGATGCCCTTTGGCCTAAAGAATGCTCCGCAGATCTACCACCGGTTGATCGATAATGCACTGTATGAGTATCTAAAGGTTAAGGACGGTGCCGATCTAACCAAGTTAACTGATGTATTTACTGCGGGAGATCCTGATCAAGATCAAGAGCAAGGATGGCTGTGCTGCAACGACGATCATATATCGATGATATTTTGATCCCTGCACCTACATGGACGATCTTGTGTGATAAAGTGCAGAATCTATTGGAAAGGTGTGATAAGTGAAACTTGTCGATCAGCGTGGCTAAATCGTACTGGGGGCGAAGTGAAGTTCCTTACTTAGGACATCACGTCTCTATCCGAAGTTTTGGAAATAAATCCGAAGAATTTGGATGATTTGATCGATTTGACTTTTCCTGGTACTTTACGTGCTATGCAATCGTTTTTGGGGAGTCTGAATTATTACCGCCGATTTATTGAAGACTTCGCTATCTATGCCGCTGTGCTCTACAATTTACGAGAGATAGATTATCAAGAGTTGAAGAGCCGATAATCGATCAAGGAGAGTTCGGATCATGAAGACGATCGATTGATCAGAGCGAAAGTGGCATTCAGTAGGCTGAAAGCAAAGATTGCGTCAGCCCCAACCCTGCGCCATTTTGATCAAGCCAAAACGCCAGTGATCGTGGTTTATGCTAGCAAGTGGGCAGTGTCTGCCGCATTGGTACAAGAACATGATCAAGTGTATTGCCCCGTCGCATTAGCTAGCGGACACTGAAGAGTGGTGATCTGAGTTACAGCCCCGTCGAAAAAGAAGTTCTGGATCTTCTGCGGATTTTGGATGTCTATTTCACGATGCTGGTAGGAAAGGTGATTACTGTCCTGTCACGTCGATCCACATTGAAGTGGTTATTAACAGCCAACGGGCTAGACGGACGATTGGGCAGATGGGCTGAGATCTTGTCACAATGGGACTTGGAGATCAAGAAATGTGTGCATGGAGAAGAGGAGGTACTAGGGGTTTTAGCCGCAAGTATCACCCCTCGCACCGAAATTGATGAAGTCCTGATTGCGATCGCACCGAAAAGGCAACCTCGGAAGATGATCGAAGTGCCACCTCCCACGGTTGAGAAAGGCGAAGATCTATGCGTGATAAAAGTCGAAGAATGGTCCACTAAAGCATGATCGACGAATCTACTATCGAAATTGTGATTGAAGAACCCTCGATTAGCAAAAATCGATCGACGAAATCACGATTAATGGAGAAGTGACGATTGATTTGAAGTGGTGAATTACGATGGATATTGTGAGATTTGGTTATGGAGTAACGGCAGATAGGATGATGGTATATGCATGAACAGTGACAAGGCAACAATTGGGGATGATATCATCAAGAACGTCTATTAATTGAGGAAGAAGTGATCAACCGTACTCAAACTATAGACGTGAGTACATTTGTACCACATACCGGTATCCTGAGTGCCGCAACGTGGGGGGCGGCTGCATCCCGTGTTGGGTCTAGAGTTGTACTGCTTCTTCAAGAACCCTCCTAATGCTCGATCCCGTTGGGGGACATGGATAGAATGACGTGCGCAAGGTCCGTGAGAAATGCTCGTGACAAACAGGTACATGCACTTCGTCTCGTGTTCATCGGATTAGTCGCAGCGGATCGTCATGGGACTGGACGAAAAACACCCATCGGCATTGATTTCCTCGATCGTACCACAACAGAACAGACCGAAGCAAAGAAGCCTCGTTTCCTCCAACCAAGTCGACGACTTCTCTCTACCTACTTGGCGATTAAGCGCTTCGACGCGATCGTTCCATGCGCACGAGAGCTGCGTGCATAGAAATCCGCGCCGTTAAGGTGAATTTTCTCATCGGAGCCGTGAGGATGCTCAAGTGGGCACCTTTTACGCTCCCAAGGCCACGATCCAGGAGCCTAGTCAAGCGTCCAGGACGCAGCAAACCGGTTTCAAGTAGAACGGGGCGATCAATTGGTTGCGCCAATCCCACGAACACGTGGTCCGCCCCACCTCCGTTGAACCCATCGATCTCGGTCAATCATTGCGACACCACACGATCCATGACACTACCAGCGTTGGATACACAACCACGCACGAGCGCGAGCGAAACAATGCATCAAAAAGAGAATACAGGGACGACAGCGACGAGCTTTGGAAAACAAACACTTGGCGCACATGTTTCTCGCTCTCGCCAAGATACATAGGCAATCGTTCGGTTCCCTTGGCACTTGGGAAACCCAAGGTGCATGCCGTGGTACTAGCTATCGCTAGCGAGGGTCTTTCCCGACCCTGGAGGTCCAGACCTCAAAGACCGGATCGCTGACGCACGCCACTGGTAAAGAGTTCTGGATGATTGATCGGTAGCGGCACAACGTACAAGATCTCCTTCTTGACGTCTTCGAGACCATGAACGTCCCTTTATTTCGCGTGTGGAATCGATGCGTGGCCAATACTGGTGGATAAGGCTTGAGCTGGTCGAATCTCTGCCGAATGTAACCAAATCTTTGGCTGAGAGACTACACTCATGATCATTAAAAAGGATGATCAATGCGCGTCAACGGCAGGATCGAACCACGCCCCAACGCTGTACGGCTGGGACGAGGCTCAGGGGCGTCTGTGGTGAAATGTACCATAAAATTGGTTCATGATTACTGGTATTACTATGGCGACGTGAACGGGACATCGTGAGAACGGACGATTAGGTACGGGTACCTAACGGCTAGCGACGGACGACAGAAAATCGGGTTGACTAGTCGACGGAGCACATTGGAATGGTGCGTTCGGATTAGTTCATATTAGGTAATTGGTAGTTCTTAGGATATAAGTGCTAATAAAATTCTCCTTTTGCGTACGATCAGGCAGATCGTTTCAGGAACGGCACCTATGCGACTCCTCTACTAATACACACCTCTACGTCCCGGGCGGGAGAACCTAGTGCGTTTTTGCCCCACCGGCAGTCGTAGAGCATTGAGAACTCGCCCCGAGACTCCGCCCGCTGTGCCAGCGGTTCTTCTGTAAAGGTTTTTTGGTCTCTGGGAACGTGATCGAGCAGTGCGCTCTCACCTCTTCCCCATTGGTTCACGTTGACCCCTAGTTCGGCTGCTGTAAGCGCCCCACGGAAACTCTAGGCGGATCTAGTGAAATTCCCCTCGTTCGTAGGTCTAGGCTAAGAATACATATATATTGGGTATTCTGTTAGCTGATTAAGACTCTAGAGGTTCCGTGATCGGGTAGTGAAGCCTTCCGCTTCCTGATCAAGTACCCCTTCGCCGGTCAACAACTGATCGACACTCTGAAACTTTCGACCCGCGTTCATCTGCTCGCAACTCGCGCCAACTAGTTCCTGATCGACTAAATCGATCAGACCGATCAGACCGATCAGGCCGATCAGACCGATCCGGCCGATCAGGCCGATCAGATCGATCAGATCGATCACGATCTGATTTTTGACTATTGGCTCTTATCACCCCTGATCACCCCCTGATCAACGACCAAAGGACCTGATCATCGACTATTTGCGCCTGATCAAGCCTGATCAAGCCTGATCGACAACAGTCGCTTCATCACAAGTCAACTCAATCTTGCAGCAAGGAATTGCAGCGTTCCATCCCCGCCATGTAGCTGGTGCGTACACGCACGGTGCGGCTAGCGCACAGAGGAAGACTTTACTTTAAGCGGCGTTCGCCGCTACTTAGCCGATACGCCCTTATAAAAGGGATTAGTAAGAGAGAACTCTCTTACTCGGGACCAATATTCCACTTTGGTTTACCAGTTAGCACAAGCTAACGCCTTAACACAAGGCTCCCTTAATAAGGGGGTAGATAAGGGAAGAACTCCCCTTACGCTACTACACTCACTGCGCGCGCGACCGGTCGAGGTCGTGCGTCCTGCAGTCTTTTGAGTAAAATTTAAACTATATGTAATACTAAGTAGAATTTACTAAATTCGTACCTAGCTAAATTGTAGTGTAACCACCTGTGTACTAACACGTGGCTGGCTGCCACGCCACCACCAAGGGCTCCTGCCCTGATTGGTTAAAATAACCAATAGGTTCAAACCTTTCGGACCGGTCAATACTGACCCCAACCGTAGTGTACTCACGTACACCACATATACTAAATGTAACTAGAATGTAACCATGTTACATACTCCCCCATCAAGACTATCGCTTACGCAATAAATCAATTTTAGTTGGAGAACTCCAACTGCCAGAACCTCTGGCCAACCATGAGCACCATTAGTGGTGCTGAGGATGGAAACTATTCCGATAACTCGGAGGTGGGTGCCCTTGGGGATATCTCCCCAAAGGCTGACCCGTCCGACAGCGCCGAAAGGCGCTTTCGGTCATCCAATCCATTCCTCAAACGTGGGGAAAACGCTCTAACTCGTGCGCAACCTCTACCAACTACGGATGATACATCCGGGTCGCCGAAGGCGACCATCACCAATGAACCAGACACGGTTCATGAAGCCCGACATGCCGTACCGGCACGGAAGGGACCTCGTGACCCTCAAAAGAAGGCTAAGAACGAGTTCAAGAGGGGTTTAGCCTCCTATACCCCTGGTTCTGCGGCTGTACTGTCGCGTGAAATCGCGCGCCGGAAATAACTCCGGGCCAAACTGCTAACGTCTAAGCAGTTCACTGTCAAGTCCTACCGAGCGCGCCTCGGGAAACAGGCACGCGGTGCCATCGTAGAGATCCTCCACGAGATTCCCTACGTTCTCCTACGGGACAAAAGTGTCGAGGACGCAGAACGGGCATTCCGCGCTTGGGCGGAAGGGGAGAAGCGCCTCCCCAACTTTGATGAGCTGTACAACAGCTTTTCCGAACTCGACGTTCGGGTAGAGAGGGAGTTACGCTTGGCATATGCCCAGGCCAAAGCGCAGAGGCAATTACCTGCTTCTCTTACACGCGCCCTGCTCTCGATGTGGTGCCGGAGAGAAATGCAAACTCTGCATCTGCCTCCGGCAAACTCCCAGCTACTGGTAGTGAAGGGCTTTTTCCGCCCCTTTGGTCGTTGACTCTCAGCGGGATTATCCCGCTGGAAAGCGTCAACGAAGTCACGGCGATCCTGCCGCAGGGGAGTCTCGGTCTCCCACGAACTCTGGGAATGTGGATAAACTTTCCACTTCACCAGGTACTGGGTCTCACCCCGGTGGTGGCGTCTTTCCATCAGACGTTCAACATGGTAATGTGGAGTACCCTCCGTATCGAGGACTGGAGGAGGAGGTCGCGCTATTGCGACGTGTGTTCCACGAGCGCTGTGATCGACACAGCCGTCGCATCCAAGATGGATAGGAGGGACTCCGCGACGAGGGGAGTGCGAATTTGGCTCATATGTGACACGGTCCTTTCCGTGTAGCAGAGCTGATCGGTGAGAACGCATCGAGGGGAGTCTTGCCTCCCTCTAGTCTCTCGTTGCGGAGCTTCAGGGTCGTATTTCGACCCTGTCGGAGATGTTCCGACCTGTCGTGCCTTTCGGCTATCCGAATTCCCACCCTCCTCCAAGAGAGGACCCGCCTCCGGGTTCTGGTATGGCTTAAGCATACCCACATAGAAGGTTGGATGCGTACGCATCGCCTTTGGTATGTCCACGGTATACGACAAGCACTTTCGGGTTAGTACCTTAAAATGCCCCACAAAAATGGGGCGCAGTTTATTCCTCAACACGTTGGAAACTGCATGTGTAGGAAAATTTTTAGCATTTAATAAAACACTTTCTCCTACTTTGTACACCTTTTTGTTACGCCACCCCTTGCGGTCAGCCTGCTCCTTCTGCTTGTCTTGGCTTTCCGCCATGGCATCGCAGACGTGTCGTAAGACACTAACGCGCGTCGATAAAAACTTATTGATGTGCTTTCGCACAGATACAGGGCTGACATCAAGGGATCCTCCCCCCTCAAGCCCTGGACCACACACACGTGGCGTCAATGGAACCCTCGGATTCACTAATCCGTTCACGTAAAACGGGGTAATCCCCGTAGATGCATGGACCGAATTGTTGATAGCAAATTCGGCCATCGGAAGCATCTCACTCCAACTCTTTGGAGAATCCGGACATAAAATCCGGAGAATACCTTCAACAACGGGATTGACGCGTTCCGTTTGCCCGTCCGTCTGCGGATGATCCGCAGTGGACATGAGGATCTTGGTGCCCAGCTCCCGAAACACCGCTCCCCAAAACTGTCCCGTAAAACGGGGATCCGGATCCGACACAACGGAATCGGGTAGACCATGCTGTCAAAATACACGGTCTAGGAACACCTTTGCTGTTCCTTGTCCATCAATGGACTCTGGCACCGCCGCCAGGTGAGCCATCTTGCTCAAACGGTCTACAAGACCAATATGCCGGTGTTCCCGGACTTATCCTTCGGAAAACCGAATATAAAATCCATACTAATGGATTTCCAACACTCCGTTGGAACGGACAAGATCTCCAAAGGCGCAGCTGAACTTGCAGAGGGTTTAACCCTCTGACACGTCTCACAGGTACGTATATACGCACCGACCCACTTATACATATTGGTCCACCAATACAAAGCGCTTAAAGCGCTGTAGGTCTTATCTCGACCTAAATGACCCCCGGTAGGGGCGTCATGTGCCTCAAAGAGGACTCTATACTTTAGTTCCTCATCATGAGGAACAACCACCCGCGGAGTGTCCTCCGCGATCGTGCTATAATATAGCAAACCGTCACAGTACCTGTAACGGTGTAAACGAGCTTTGGCTCGACTTCACAGGGTTGGCTCAGACGAGCCAAGTACCTTTCCACCCAACGAGCTGATAAGCGCCGTACACTGTGGGTCTTTCCCATACGCCTGGCTTATGAGATCCACCACATACGAGGTGACGAATGTCGCGTGAGCGAGCTCGTAATAGGGACGACGCGATAACGCGTCTGGAAGCACGTTCTGCTTGCCAGGTTTATAATTAACCTCAAAGTTGTACTCCGCAAAGAAAGAGAGCCAACGGGCCATCCGTTGGGAGAGATGAGGCGACTTTGTCGCTGCCCGTAAGGACGCGTGGTCTGTATAAACCACAAACGGCTTTGAGCCGAGTAGGTGAACCCTAAATTTGACAAGAGCATACTTCATTGCAAGTAGCTCCTTGTCATGAACGGGATAGTTCCGTTCTGCAGCATTAAGCTGCCTCGACTCAAACGCGATCACGCTTTCTCTTCCCGCATCGTCTGCTTGTAACAAAGCACATACGATTGCGAAATCGGAGGCGTCGCAGACGACACTAAATGGTTTCCCAGAATCTGGGAGAGCAAGAACGTGGGCTTTTAACAAGCTCCCCTTAACCGCTTCAAAAGCGTTTTGGTGTATGGTTTACCAACACCAATCAACATCCTTCTTAAGAAGGTCCGTCAATGGCTTCGCCATTTCAGCGTAGTTCTCGCTGTACTTGTGGAGATAGTTGGCTAATCCAAGCAAGTTACGTAAATCTCTAATATTACAGTCGAAGGCCACTCCACAATGTCTTTCACCTTCGCGGGATCCGCCCGCACTCCATCCTTACCGATGAAGCATCCGAGGAAAGGAATTTCCTCAGCACCAAAAATACATTTGGATGCGTTTTCATATAACTTATGCTCCCGCATACATTCGAGCACCGCTCGAAGGTGTATAAGTTGCTTCTGAACATCAGACGAGTCGCCTTCCGCACGACTATGAACAAATATATCGTCGAAGTACGTCTGAGCGTACCTCCTATGAGGGCGGAAGAGTTGAGTCACCAAGCGATTGAAAGTCGCTGGTGCATTCGAAAGCCTTCGTGGCATAACAAGCCACTCCCACAGCATGCCACTAGGCGTGCTTACCGCTGTCAGCGGAATATCGGACGCTCGCATGAGCACCTGATAATACCCGTCCACCAGATCTAAGGCACTGTACACCGTACAGCCCGCCATATTGTTCTGGAGGACATCATTCCGAGGAACCGGAGTCTGCATGGGTACAGTAGCTGCATTCAGCTTGTTGTACGCATGCACAATGCGCCACTTTCCGTTCGGTTTACGAGCATAAAAAGTGGGAGATGAATGGGGAGACTTGCTCTCCCGTACCATCCCTGCCTCTTCTTTCCCCTTGAAGAATGCGTCGATGACGTCGCATTGCTCCTTGGGGAGAGGCCACTACCTAGTGACGCAGTATATTTGGTTCCAGGAACCAAATCAATTTCATGTCGGACTCCCCGATCCGGTGGTAACCCCATCGGTGGGTTGTCACTAATGACATCTCCGAATTCCTTCAACAAGGAATGGTAAGGGTCCTCAGGATCCGCAAGGATCTTGAGACCGCTTCGGGCATTTAATGCCTGTTTGGTTTGCACCAAAACTGACTCTTCCATCGTGGATGAGGAGTTCAACTCCTATTCCGGACGCAATACGACAACCTCGTCGATTTAATCTGCTTTCAAAGCAGTTTCAAACTCGTTGAAGGACATCTCCTCCAACGACAACAGTTCGCCTACCCCAGGCAACCGTTCAAGGCTTAAGCCTTCTGTGACAACACCTGTCACACTATTCAGCATCCGATAGGACTGCAGACTACTGGCCTCGGGACTCATCCCGGGACCCAGATGGGGGGAAGGAGTCAATTGCCCAATCTATTGGAAGCGAATCGCGCCTATCCACCGAGGTCTCTACCTCTACCACCGGTAACTCGACGGTCTCACCTAAAACGGCGTAGTCGGAATCATTTCCGACGTGCGAACGAGACGAACTACGGTTCTATTCGCTTGGAAGCGCCTCGCGCTTAACCACAGGGGTCTCTACCCCTACCACTGGAGTCGCAACTTGTTCGCCGAAAACGGCGTGGTCGGAATCAGTTCCGACCTGTAGAAGAGACAAACTACGGGTCTCTTCTCTAGGAAGCTCCTCGCGCTTACCCTCAGAGTAATCCACCTCTACCACTGGCGACTCAATAGTCTCGACTATGTCGGCGTGGGGATTAACCGCCGAATCCTCCTCGTCAAGGAACACTTCCTTGACCTCATTGGGACTGATCATCTCAGACATCCCAATCTCTGGCATCTCACGCCAGTATCGCTTTTGCGATCGAGCAAAGGTGGTTTCATGACTCGCCAATGCTTCACCCTACCGCGGGTGCGTTGAGCCAATGGACGTAGACTTCCAGTCTATCCATGGCTCGTGGCGTTCCAGCCACTTCATGCCCAGAATGAGGTCATACCTCGAGTGCAAATACAGGACTAGGCAACGTTCTAAGGTCAACCTATCCCAATCGTCCTGATTCATCCCTTGCAGATGAGGCCTTAGTCTACCAACACAGGTGTTGTATTGACTACAAGTGCTACCAGATGTATCCGGTGCGTATACGCACGGTGCGGCTAGCGCACAGAGGAAGACTTCCCTTGAAGCGGCGTTCGCCGCGACTTAGCCGATACGCCCTTATAAAGGGCTTAGTAGGAGAGAGCTCTCCTACTCGGGGCCAAGATTCCCGGTTTGGTTTACTAGTAGCCTTCGCTACTGCCTTAACGGCAAGGCTCCCTTACTAAGGGTGTAGCTAAAGGGAGGGCTCCCTTTACGCTACTGCACTCACTACACGCGCGACCGATCGAGGTCGCGCGTCTGCAGTTGTTGAGTGAAAATGTAAACTGAATGTATATTTAATATATAATTAGCCTAAATTAATTTAAACTAATGTAAACTATACGTAATACTAAGTAGAACTTACCAAGTTCGTACCTAGCTAAAATGTAGTGTACACCACCTGTGTACCGTCACGTGGATGGCTGACACTCCACCCCCAAGAGCTCCTGCCCTGATTAATTAAAATAACCAATGGTTCAAAACCCTTCGAACCGGTCAATACTGACCCCAACCGTAGTGTACCCACGTACACCACCAACTAAATGTGACTCGAATGTAACCCTGTTACATGGTTACTGTTAGTTAGAAAATGCAAAAGTGACATATTTAGACTAGACTATTTTATAGTCCGTCACAATTATGCAATTTGTGTACACCTATTTTCGACTTCTGTGCGTCGATGCTAAAACCTTGGAATACCACAATATCGCAACTTGCCCTTGGTTTCCAACAATTCCCTTTTTAAAATAAATATGATTGAAATTGACTGAAAACGTAATCTTAGATGAAACAGTTCTTTGAGAAACCAACAAAACTGTTAAAAATAGCCTGTATACTTAATTACTATAGTTAGGTAGAATCATTTGTTATTAGTTAGCAATCTGTATTTTTCCTTATCTTTTAGGCACATAAATTAGGACATATGCACTCGGTTCTGAG
>CM047581.1:15348972-15399266 GCA_026184515.1 Peronosclerospora sorghi
CAAATTTTGTGCCCTTAATTTTCGTGTATAACACATAAAGCAATGGAAAATCATCAATTCTATCCATCGATGGGACGGAGACAATCAAGTAACGCGAAGTCGGACGCGGCGATCGATTCGTCGTCTCCCAAGCAAGATTCAAATAATCTTCCATGGGGAATGGAGAAGACAGAAATGCAGCCGAGCTCACTAGCAGCGCTGACGGACGATAAGTTAGCGCGCTTTGTGTTGGGTCATCAGAAAAAGACAAAGTTTCAAAAGGTGAGATGGGACTAACAGGCTACGTTTTTGTATTATCAGTTGCTAATAAGATAAACATTAAACAGGAAAGAGAAGATCGTGAGGCTAAGAGGCGACAAGCAGACGAAGAAGCTGCCAAGATTTACGCCACGTTCGTAGCGTCCTTTAATGACGAGGACGATAGTAAAGGCAAGACGTTTGTAAGGTCAGGATTTCAAGACACTGTTTCATCGACCCAGAAAAGTGGTGATTTGTATCGACTCAAAACTCAGAAACCAAGTCGGTCGATAGGCTCAACATGTACAGGGAAAAAAATATTGGAAATGGATAAAATAATGTTCGAGATCAAGCAAAAAGAAACGAACCAGATGGAGCACAAGGAGCAGCAGCCTCGAACAACGCAGAAGCCCAAGAAACGAGAAATTGATGATTTTCTCGAAGAAATGAAGGAGCGTGGACCTGCACCTGTTTCAATGGAAGGAGTTGGTACAGCGAAAGGATCGTTTGATGATGGAAACCCAGATACGACAAATTTGTATGTTGGGAACTTGGCGCCTACTGTGACTGAGGAAGTTTTAGAGGTTTGTCCCTATGTAGATCGCTTCAAAAAGCAAAATGATAGCGTGTGAGGCTGCTGTTTTGATGTATTTACAGGCAGAATTTGGAAAGTACGGAGAGATAAACTCTGTGAAGATAATGTGGCCTAGGTCTGAAGAAGAGCGTGCACGTAAGCGTAACTGTGGATTCGTGAGCTTTTACGAGCGACGTAACGCAGACGATGCTCGCATTAATCTGGATAACAAGGAAGTGCGTGAAGTTGGATTTTCTCTGACGTATATGTACTCAAATATTGTTGATTAAATTTGTGTAGTTGGACGGCCAGCCTATGATTGTTGGCTGGGGCAAAGCAGTTAAGATTCAGCCTCGAGAACGCAATTCTGGAGTTCTTCCACCGTCATCAGCTATGCCTTTTTCGGTACCTGCCACACCTCTTGTGTCAACTGCCAAACAGGATTCATGTTGCAAACGGATCATAACGGTCGAAATACCTTCCGGAGAGGTCAAACAGCGCGTGGATCGCCTTGCTCAATACGTGGCGACTGACGGCTTTCAATTTGAAAACGCTGTTCGTATGCGTGAAGCAAACAATAAGAAATATTCTTTCCTATTCGAGCCTCAGTCTGCTACAGCTTTGTATTATCGGTGGAGAGTGTTTTCGTTCGCGATGGGAGATGATAAGCACACATGGCATGAAAAACCCTTCCAAATGACTGATGACGGACCGGTGTGGATGCCACCCGAGGTCCCGTCTAGAGGTCATGTGAAGAGAAGTTACGAATCTACGTCCCAATTTTCTAGACGGAGTGATAAAAGCCCCAAGTCTTATAAGTATCGGCGGAACCGTAGTAAGAGTCAGAGTTTTAGTCGGAGTAGGTCGCCAAGTTCCAGTCCAAGAAATCAAAGACTTCGACGAAAAATTCCACATCGGCCTCGTAGTAGTTCATTCAGCTCGGACGATAATCGTATTGACACGAGGAGTCGCCGACGCCGTAGTCGAAGCAGGAACCGTGGCCGTCGCAGTCGCTCATCCTCTTTTGAGGTCCTTGGCTCACGCAAGCGCCGCCGTCGCTCGTGCTCACGTTCCTATGGACACGGCAGACGGTCAGATGGAAGTCGCCATAAACAAAACAAACAGAACGATAGCCGAAGTGGACGGGAAAGAGGTTTCATGGAGGTGAAAGAAAAATTGATGACAGGACAACAAATTGCACGAGCACGCGATATGGAGAGAGGTCGAGAACGAAATAGACTGTCAAACGAAGACTACGATGAGTTTAAACATTTGCTGAGCGAATTGACTTTGGAGCGAGAATCTGTAAAAAGAACGATGGGTTTTGCTTTGGACAAATCAGAAGCTGCGGTTGAATTAGTCTACATCATTCTTGAATCATTTAAAAGCGCCAGCACGTCTAGTGTTACTCTCGTTGGTCTTTTGTATGTGACTTCGGACATTTTGCATAACAGCTCAGCTGCTGTGAAGAACGCGTCGCTTTTTCGAACGACATTTCAAGAATGCCTACCAGAAATAATGAATACGCTACGTGTTGTGCATAAGAACATTATTGGTCGCATGTCTGCGAATGCGATGAGAGAAAAAGTGATTAATGTGCTTTCTGCATGGGAGAGCTGGAGCTTATTCCCCCCAGCAGTGCTTTTGGGTCTTCATGCTACATTTTTGAGAAAAGTAGACGAGGATGAGTATCTAGCCTCACGTGGTGTAGATGTCGAACGCATCGAAGAAATTGACCTAGAACGATTACGAAAGACATGTCGACAATCTGGAATTATAGCCACTGGAGACGCAAAACAACTAGTGGCTCGCTTGCAATGGCTTAAAGAGTTTACGTCACCGGCTACATGTACGGATATAGGGCAGATAGCGGCGATGAAAAAGCCTAGTACACAAGTGATCCATGAAGCTACAATTTCGAGCGAGCCAAGGGGTCACACCAACAGCGCGACGGGAAGGAAAGTCAGAGAAGGGGAGAAGGAGAACGGTGAGCCGATTGAAGATAATTTAGATGGAGATCCGATTGATGGAGAACCCACTGACAGCAGTCGTATCCATGAAGAAGCACTAGATGGAGAACCATTAGATGGAGAACCATTAGATGGAGAACCATTGGATGGTGAACCATTGGATGGAGAACCATTGGATGGAGAACCATTGGATGGAGAACCATTGGATGGAGAACCATTGGATGGAGAACCATTGGATGGAGAACCATTGGATGGAGAACCATTGGATAATGAACTATTAGATGAAGATGCAGGTTTAGGAGCGCCGCTCAAGGGTGAGGATTTGGATGGAGCTCCAATTGATGAAGATTTGGACGGAGACCTCATTTAGAGTAGTGATCATTTCTTACCGACTAGCTCAACATGTCTAGTGGTCTTTGCCATCGTGTCATTCGATCTCGGTGTTTCACTTAAAAGGCGGCATATTGTCTCCATAGATTTGCTTATTTAGGAAAAAGCAAATGTATGGGGAAAATATGCAGTGATTCTGTCCCGTTTAGGATGCAAAAATTTCTTGAGGAATGCTGCTAAAGCTCAGAAAAGTTGGGTCTGTACGATGACACATACCGGACCAGTGTAAGATATTGACCAGGTACTGGTCGCTCAATCTATTGTCACCCAAGCTCTTTCTTTCTTGCTTCCGTGTAGGCTGTATGTAAGACGTCTACCACTTCGTCTGCGTGCTCCAGCAACATAGCAAAAGAGATTTTCTCTGCTTTTTTCTTAAAGTGATCCTGCAGTGCCTGACCAATTATTTTGTCACTAGGGTAAAGTTTTAGCGATTGCTGAGCTTTAACATGAATCTTTGACGGAATTTTTGACGGCCTTGCTGTTGATTCATCATCAATGATCGATCGACGAAACTTGCGCCAAATATGCCAGGCCATTTTCACGTGCTCCTTTACAACTCGCTCTCGAATCTCTTTTGCATATTTTCTTCGATCTCCAAGCCATTGTAGTACACAACGTCGGTCGTAGTGTCTAGCAAAGAGACACAACTCTTGCTTTTCGCTGGATTTCTCATCTTCATTCACGACTTCGCTGCCTTTGAGCTTTTCCACACAAAAGAACCACTTTTTTGCCGCCGTCGAGTGCGGAAAGGACACAAACATTTCTGCACGATCAAATCCTACACGCAATGCAACTTTTTCCATGGTGTCCACGTACGACACACTCGAGGGATAAAGCTGAAAAATTGCTCCAGTATCTCGCTCAGGTGCAAGTTGTTTCAATAGCGACGAAAAGCAGACCTTGAGTTCTCTCGGACGGAGCCATTGTAACATTGAAATACCAATTGCTATATCCATAAGACCATCACGAATCGGTAAGTTTTGGGCAGCATCGCCACAATAAAAGTCAACATTAATGTACGCCTTTTTAAATACTAGAGACAGCATCGATTTACTGATATCGAACGCCAACGTGTAAGCTGTTCGATTTCTCTCCTTTAGCCAATTTTGCGCTGCTAATGTACTGATTCCGGAGCCAGCACCTATGTCTAAGAGGAACAAACTTTCGTCCTTGACAATAGAATGCGCGTTCGACTCCAATAAGAGCTCCAACGCGTGTCGCGTCAGGTCCTTCTGGATGCTGACATTTGCGGTTGTAGTGTAAGCTTTGGATTCTTTGTCACTATAAAAGTCGCGGGCTGCAGCTGACGATGGCGTCGCCCTCGTCTCTGGTCGCTGGTTCTTGAAAGGCATCACTAATTGTATCCACTTTTTATATTTGCAAAAACGGCATTGCAATGCGAATTTCGAGGCTAAAATTGGGTACTTATATTTAACGGGAATTTACAAATAAGGGAGTGATTTTGAAAAAAATTACAGATAGGGGATATTACAAATAGGGAGTGATGTCACTGCAAATTTGCGCGGAGCATCGACAGTCGTCAAGTTCATCAAATGCACCAATCACCATACACCCACCTGCGCACATCCTGTACTGTAGTAGACTAGTCTATAATCCATGGTCTAAATCACCTATATGCGCACTGCACTCGCCCCCGCACTCCGTGCCGCTCGCACTCCTCACAAGGTGGCACTGTAAGTACTCCACCGTGCCTCTGCGATCGTAACATTCCGGGATGGCCATTCGCATGTATTAATAGGGGAGAAACTGGCGCCGAAATGGAGATCACTAGTCAGCCATCACCCCCCGCAACATCGAGCCGATTTGAAGCTCTTGGTAACGGGGTCTTCCAGCAATATAGCGATGCTTCATACTATTTTCGCTTCTGATGATTTTGGGTGAGGTTCATCCTCCTCGTCATCTTCTACTCCATGGACGATTATGACCAGTATGTCAGACAGAGTTGTACCGGTCGCTTGCATCCTTCCTGGCTCTCTCGCTGCGGTGACGTATTTCCCTCCTCCCACCCTTCCCCTCCTGAGAAACACAACTGCCCAAAAGCAGTGGACGCGCAATAAACAGCACGGGATTGAAAGACGGAAAGTGCGAATGCTCTAGGCTAGGAACAAGGCAACTCTCTCTCGGTCTGGTAAGTGTGAGAGCGAGCAACGTGGCGTGGCGTGGAAATTTGCAGTGACATCACTCCCTTATTTGTAAATATTTTTGAATCACTCCCTTATCTGTAATTGTTTTCAAATTTTATCCCTTATTTGTAAATTCCCGTATATTTAACTAGGGATGGTACCCGTCGTTCCGACGAACTGTTTTAATGAAACTACAGTATATCCACATTTACTTTAAATAAAGGGAATTGATCGGGCCACACACCCCAAGTTGATAGGGCCACACACCCTCCTTCTTATGTCCAAATGCGGCAAATATGGATAAGTTTTGGGCTTCAAAACTGAACCTTTAAATTATGCTAGCTTTATTAATTGGGGTGTGGCCCGATCAATTCCCTTTCTATTTTATTTTATCAGTAGGTTGCAAATACCTCCATTGCCCCACAAGTAATGACCCACAAGTAATGATTGCAGCTACATATGTCGTAAAGCGTGTTATAATTGGGCCCAATAACGGGCCTTATTATAGGGCCTTATTATAGGGCCTAATTTAGGGGGGCCGATTACGGACAAAAAATCGGATACGTAATCGTATACGATTGTGGGTACCTCGGCGTATACAGTTGCGTGTACAACCGTGGTGCACATAGTCAGGACATAGACAGGGCATAGGAAGATGGGAAAATTACGTACAGGTACTCGCGAACATCGACGAGCAGCGACGGACGACGGACAAATCAGGTCGACTGGTCGACGGAGGACGCTGGAACGGGTAGTTCTGATTGGTGGATATTAGGAAATTGGTAGTTTTTAGGATTTAAGCAATAATAAAGTTCTCCTTTTGCGCTCGATCTAGCAGATCGTTTCCGGGACGGCACCTTTGCGCCTACCTTTTTAGTATACACCTCTACGTCCCGGGCGGGAGCACTTTGTGCATGTTTGGCCCACCGGCAGACGTAGAGTGTTGACAACTCACTCCAAAACTCCGCCCGCTGTGTCAGCGGTTCTTTAGTAAAGGTTTTCGGTTTTGAGAGCGTGATTGAGCAGTGCTCTCACCTCTCCACGTTTGGTTCGCGTTTGGCTCCTAGAGTTCGGCTGCTGTAAGCGCCCCACGGGAACTCTAGGTGGATAAGCGAAATTTACCCCCCTCGTAGGTATAGGCTAGGAATACAGATATTTGGGTATTCCTTTAGCTATTGAAGACTCCAGAGACTCCGTGATCAGGCTGTGAAGACTTCCACTTCCTGATCAAGTACCCCCTTCGCCGATCAACACCTGATCGACACTCTGCAACTCGTGACCCGCGATCAACAACTCGCAGATCGCACCAACTTGTACCTGAGCAACTTTTGGCACCTGATCAAGTCTGATCACAGCTTATCAACTACTTTTGGTGCCTGATCAAGCCTGATCAAGTCTGATCAACGACTTTCAGTGCCTTCCCAAGCCTGATCACTGCTGATCCAGCCTGTTCGCACCTGATTCGAGCTCGATTACACCGTATCGCGTCTGATCAGCACCTCGATCAACTCATTACAAGTTCCCCAATCTTTCATCAAGGAATTGCCGTGTTTACATCCCCTCCACCTGGAGAGCGACCCACGCCTAAGCCGTCGGGTACACAAGGTGAGCAGAAACACAAGCAGTCAAGGACAACTGGAGGACCCCCTTCGTTAGTCGGCAGTCCGGGCGCCGTGGTACCTCCTGATCAAGCGTAAAAAAATTTGATCAGCCGCTCCACCACAATGGTGCGCGTGTCCGGATCTTTGGGCGACGCGGGATTTCACCGCGATTCTACGCAAGATGGAGCTGATGTGAAAGTGAAAACGGAAGCGGAAGAAGAAGTGAAGATAAAGGTAGAAAAGGAGGAGGAGTTTGTGACAATGGAAGGCAGTTCGCCGTCGTCATGCTTGAAGAAGAAAGGAAATGCTGATCATCAGGACCTGGGAAGGAATCTTGATGAAATAAAGGTGGAGAAGCCTCAACCACCTCCCGAGGCTCCTTCGGGGGCCCATGCGGATCATAACTCAAGTTATTATCCGTCAAAAATATGTGTATATAATGATCCGGATTGGGATCCGGTGGTGAAGTATTACAAGACCGACCAGCCGAAGGTGTTGACGAAGGCGCCTGGGTCGGAGATCGACGAAAGTCGATCAAGTACACCACCAACGGAAGTCGATCTGGTGAGAACGTTTTACCGAAGGGTTTATAAAGTAAAACTGGAAGATTTCTTATTGACGAACTCGATCATGAGCCTACTTGGGGTCATGATCAGCGGGAAGCTGAACGGACCGGTCGATCAGCCAGTTACGGATGGGAGAGACAAGCTCACGATCGTACTGAGGCTAACACGCCTGATCAAGCATTCAGGTCTGACGACAGGCGCCTACGATGATGAAGAGGTGTTTGATCACGATCCAGAAGATCTGTCAGAAGCTACCCAGCAGTTGTTTCATCTATTACTACCTATCGTGGGTCAAACCACTAAGTTGGAACCCTCGCACTCTCCGTTGAAGATTGAAGCAGGTCCGTCAAACAACGCAGCAGAACACACGGGATGATCGTGCTACGAATCTGCCCCTTCTGAAGGCGATGGATTTGAAGCGGAGTCGAGTAGTGCCGGGAGTATAGAGCCCAAGATCACCAGGATGACAGTTTGCCAGAAGGATAAATCCAAGTTTTCGGCTATCAAGATGGAACCTCAATCTATCAAAGCAGAAGATGATAAAGTATCGCAAAGTCCACAGCTGCAGACATTCCTTGATAAGGCTATGGAGAAGTCCTGGCTGAAGAAAGACGCAAGCTGACACCTGGAGTTGTCGGCGGGAAAAACAGCCAGCTAAAGATAGGAAGAGCTGCGTCGATCAAGGACGTTGACATGGAATCTCTGCATTCACTTCGTCAGCATCACTCGAAGCCAGAAAGATCAGCAACGGTCAAAGACGTTGATATGGAATCAGTATATTCGTTCCATGATCAACGATCCCAGAGCGAGTATATTGACCCAGATGAGCCGATCACACTACCACGACGAGCCACCGTTGCGTCCGCACATACTGGGATGCCTGATCAACAGACGATACCCAGGATTCGAATGTCTGCGATCAGTGATCTAAAAGAATTTTCGGGAAGGGAAGGGGACGAGATCAAGCGCGGAATTGGATTAGTCGCCTCAAGTCAGCATTTATGCGGGATCAAGCTTCTGATCATGAAAAGTTTCTGATCCTAGGCGATCTACTAAAAGGACCAGCGCGTAATTGGTATCGCCAGCTGAGTAAAAGCACTCGATCAAGTTGGAAAAATCTTGTGGATGAGTTTGAAGTGCAATATTGTGGAAGTGGACAATCGGCATCCCGCCAGTACTATTATACAAAGCAGCGGTCGGATGAAAGCCCAATCGAATATCTGCACCGGTTGAATGTGGCGGGATTGCGAGCCAAGTTACCGATCAGGGATGGATCGCCTACGACTTTACGTGAACATGTACAACATTTCTTGGATACATTGGCCAATCGCGAGCTCGCCGATCAACTGGCGCTTTTGCGGTTGGACACCGCGGCAGACCTGGAAGAGACATTGCGGGCGTATGCACTTAATAGGTGGTACCAGCAAACAGCGGCCGTAGGTACCAGCCGATTCCGCCAGAAGTTTGGCGATGATCTGGCACCTTCCCCAGCGCGAAAGCCCAAAGCAGTACGCGCGATCAAGGTGTCGTCTGGAAGTGAAGAATCAAGTGCCTACGACAGTGGAAGCGATGGAAATCAGCGCCGTTACATGATTGCTGCTATACGCGACCAACCAGGGGCGCTCGATCAACCTGGCGAGTCTAGATCGGGTAATCGAAGTGATTCAAGTGCATTCGATCAAGGGGCAGTGAAGAAATGCAGTCATTGTGGGTCCATCAGGCACGATAATCTTCGTTGCTGGAAGCGCCTGACCTATCTCAAGTGCGGCAAGAAGGGACATCCGACCGATCATTGTTTATACGTCTGTTGAGCCTGCGGCGAAGTTCACGATGCGGGCAAGTGCCCTATGGAAGAGTTTTACAACCGCATCCACCAGTGGTACAATCCCACCAAGCATGCTGGAATATCTGCCCAAGGAAGCTGAAGATTTGTTAAACTAGGACGCTCGCCAGGTTGGAATCTGGTACGAGACGATAGTTCTGGTTTGTGTATTTTTGCATATGTGGATAAGAAGAGGGCTGATCGTGCAAAAGAAAAGGATAGTGAAAAATGTGATCAGTCTGATTTACCACGTTTGGATAATTTCCGTATTGATGAGTTTTCTAGGTCCCCGGTGATCATGGAAGTTGATCTACTTCCGGGGGAATCACGTGTATATTGGAAGTACCACTCACCCAAGAAACGGTTTAAACAAGCCAAGGCGAGTGGTAAAATTAATAACGAACGTGCCACGTTATTATTTGATTCTGGCGCCGAAGTGTCGATCATCGAATCAACCTTTTCTCGTAAGGTGGATTGTCAGATCGAAACGAGTCAAACGCAAGAATGTGTCGGCATTGGAGAAAGTGCATACATCACGGAAGGGCGCTCTAAAATCTAGATTACGTTAGCAGGCTCGTTGGTCTACTATTTCCATGCATGGGTGGCAGACTTGTTGGTCAAGATGCTATACTGGGTATGGATTTTATGATACCAGCTGGTGTTAGGTTAGACATCGCCCACGGCGCGCTGAGTTTGCCTGATGAGGTGATAATCCCATTGGAGGGGCGCCGACAGCTGTATGGATCGAGTGGTAATTATATGAAACTCAATCAGTACGAACATATCCCAGTAGGTCGATCTGCCGAGGTTCGGATTTATGACCAGCAATATCGAAAGTTGTGGATTACTCGTGGAAAATATTGGGTCCCCACTATCACTAGGGGCGTGGGCAATTTGCGATATCTGCGTGTTACGAACGTGGTTGATCATCCGATCATCGTGCAAGATGAGACGATCTTAGGCATCTGGATGAACAAAGATGATGTGCCCCGTCGCCCTGGATTTGTTTCGATAGGGTCTAATCGTTACGAGGAATGGCAAAATCTCGCGTATCAAGCGTCTACCGATTCCGTGAGTGACGATCAAGAAAGTGTCGATCAAGGTCCCCTAGTCGAGAAAAGGGAGTATCCTACCCCTCGAAGTATTTTAGTACGCCCTACAGACCCGATCGCCACATCTGTAGCATTGGTAACCGGGGGGCCGCAAAAGGTGCAAGAGGTGCAAGCGCCGTGCAATCAGGAGCCGGAGATGAAAGGTCTGACCCCGGATCATGGAGTTGAACAACCTGTTACAAGAAATACTCCTAGTCAAGACACACGTGATCACCCTATCTCAGCCGATCCTAGCAAAGTTGGTGTAATCCCTATCGATGATCAAGTTTGTTACCATGAAGGTGGAGATTTTTATGTGGAAGAACTGGAGAAGCAGCTTGCTACGTTGCCCGAAATATCTGCAAGCACCCAAGAGGTAACTAGGGACGATTTGCTAGTCGGAGACACCTTGGTCAACACGCCAGAAGAAATTAATCATCTTCACGATATAATTTGGGCGAAGAAACATCTGTTGATCGGAAAGGGGAACGCACTACCTCCTGCTGAACGTGGAGTTGTTAGTGATATCGATGTAGGCAATGCTCGCCCGATCGCCCAAAAGTGTCGTAAGGTGGGTCCACAATTTCGCGAAAAGTTATCGGCTTTGATCAAAGGGCTATTGGCTACCAAGATCATTCAAACGTCTACGTCACCCTGGGCATCACCTGTAGTGATCATTGTGAAAAAGAAGGGTGTTGATATTCGTCTATGTATCGACTATCGCGCGGTGAATCAACTCACGCGCCTGATGGTATATCCAATGCCCCTGATCTCTGATCTACTCGAAGATTTAGATAAAGCGCTGTGGTTTTGCTCTTTGGATATGGCGAGTGGTTTTTGGGTCGTATCTATGACCGATCGAGCGCGTCAGATTTCGGCGTTTGTCACTCCGTTTGGATTGTTAGAATGGAATAGGATGCCTTTTGGCTTAAAGAATGCTCCAAAAATCTACCAGTGGTTGATTGATAACGCATTATATGGGTATATCAAGGTTAAGGACGGTGCTGAAGAATCGGATGATGTGTTTACGGTGGGGGAGACCGACCAAACACCGGGCCCGTCTGTACTGCAGTGACGATCATATATCGATGATATTTTGATCCCTGCACCTACATATACTACCCTGTGTGACAAGGTGCATCGTTTGTTGGAAAAGTGCGATCAATGGAATTTATCGATCAGCGTGGCCAAATCGTACTGGGGGCGAAACGAAGTTCCCTATTTAGGGCATCATGTCTCTAGCCGAGGTTTGGAAACAAACCCAAAAAATTTGGATGATCTGATTAATTTGCCTTTACCTGGTACCTTACGGGCCATGCAATCGTTTTTGGGGAGTTTGAACTACTACCGTCGGTTTATCGAAGATTTCGCGATCTATGCCGCTGTGCTCTACGAATTAAGGGAAATGGATAATCAAGACTTAAAGAGACGATCGTTGAGCAAGGATAATATGGGTCAGGAAGGTGATCGATTAATCAGGGAAAAAGTAGCATTCAGCATGCTGAAGGCGAAGATTGCGTCAGCTCCAACCCTGCGCCACTTTGATCAGAACAAAACGCAAGTGATCGTGGTTTACGCCAGCAACTGGGCGGTATCCGCCGTGCTGGTACAAGAACATGATCAAGTGTATTATCCCGTGGAATTCGCCAGCCGAAATTTGAAGAACAATGAGCTGAACTACAGCCCCGTCGAAAAGGAAGCTCTGGCGCTTCTACGGGTTTTGGAGGTTTACTTAACGATGCTGGTCGGAAAGACGATCACTGTCTTGTCGCGTTTATCCACGCTGAGATGGTTACTAACATCCAACGGGCTGGACGGACGGCTGGGAAGATGGGCTGCGATCTTATCAGAATGGTACCTCGAGATCAAGAAATGTGTACAGGGAGAAGAGGAGGTACTGGGGGCGTTAGCTGCAAGTAACACTCCTCCCACCGAAATCGATGAGGCACAGATCGCACCGAAAAAGCAACCGCGGCAGATGATTGAAGTACCACCTCCTACGGTCGGAAAGGGCGAAGAACTCTAAGTGATTAGTTTCGACGTATCTGCAAGTGTCAAGCTACGTGTAGGTGCGTTCGGCGCTATCGTATGGAAATTACCGGAGTGGAAGATTATGACCACGGTAGCCTATCATGCACCTGATATCACGGTGAACGAAGCGGAATACCATGGATTGCTTTTAAGTTTGGACCTACTGTCGAGATATCCAAAAGGAAGGATGATAGTGTGTGGAGATTCAAATTTTGTAATCCGGCAAATAAAAATGCGCGGTGAAATAGAGTGTAAAGCTCCGCGATTGCAAGTGTTGCAACAGCGTGCGTTTAACCTCCTCCGCGAATGGACTGATCATGATCTGGTGCATGTTAAAAGAGAGTGGAATAAGAGTGCAGATCACATCGCCACTATAGCCATGCAGGGTGGAACAAGATTTGAAATTGATGACGAGAAACAGCTGGAGAATTTGGCCGACGTCAACAGGTTGTCGGAAGTGATCACGTGGAATGAAGATCCCACTGCCCCACAGGTGCTAGTGATGACACGATCACGTAACCTCCGTCAGCCGCGACCGTCAACGTGGCCCGATATATCCATAGCCGGGATAAGGTTGGAACGGGTGAAAAAGGCGCAGGACGAAGAGAAATGGATTCATGATTTGCGAAGTTATCTGTATGGTGACGTCTCACAATTGAGCGCAGACGAGGTAAAGGATTGCGCCAAAATTGATGACAACTACGATGTCGATGAAAACATGGCTAAAAGAAAAGCCAACGATGACAAAGATGATAAAGACGATCGGCACCTTTCTATTAAGCTGGTCTTACCCGAGACCCTACATGCAGATGTCCTCCACCACTATCTTGTGAGCTTGGAAGGAGGACACCAGGGAATAGGGCGTATATATCAGCGGATCAGACCATACTTCCATTGGCGTGGTCTATTCCGAAGCGTAAAAAAGTTTGTCGGACAATGAGTAGGTTGCGAGACGGGGGAAGGCAAACCTACGATCAAGGGCATGTCGCCGGGGAATATCGAGGCTACGTACCCATTCCAAGTGATAGCCATGGATCATATCCCGTCACTACCCCGATCGACAGATGGACATACTGAACTGCTGATTTGGACGGATCTGTTCACGGGTATGGTGATTGCGAAAGCTGGATCGTCTCGCACAGCGCAGAAAGTTGCCGAAAATTATGAAGAGTTTATGTTTCTACGATTGGGGGCTAGTGAAGTGATCCGTCATGATAGTGAACCAGGCTTTATGTCGGAAGTATTTCGCGCGTTCAACAAAATCGTTGGACAACGTCAGAGTGCCACTATGGCATACTGTCCACAGGCGAATGGCAAGGCGGAGAGGACGGTGCAAACGATCACGCGAGCAATCAAAATGTATGTAGCAGATGCCGGCCAGAAATATTGGAGCTTGTATGCAGAGCGGCTGGTATTCGCGCTGAACTCGACCCCCGATCGCATTCGTGGTGAAACACCATTTTATTTGGCGTATGTGTCATTCCCACGATCATCGTTGGAATGACATTACAACTGGGCGGAATTCGGCGTAAAGACCGGGATGCTCGCCGGTGGAGATATAAGCTGCAAAAGGACTATCGTTACACCCGTGATCAAGTGAGCGCTAGATTGCATCAAGCGATGGCTGAGCAAGCTGAGAAGCACAATGATCAAGTGACACCACACAAGATCGAAGCTGTATCAAGGGTCTGGTTATACCTTGATCGGGTGAAAGAAGGGTTCGCGAAGAAACTGTCGCACATGTGGCATGGACCCTTCAGAGTCGATGAGATAATCGGTAATCATGCGGCAAGACGGGTTACAGCTGGCACCGACTATCGTATTTTCCCAGTTGTGCATCTGTCCAAGTTGAAATTGGTGAAGGAATTTCCAGATCGCCCTACTACAGCACTAACAGCTGGGATAGAGGATCGTTTTGACTTCGATGAAGATTTGTTACCTGAAGACAGCTGGGAAAGGACGCTAGATTCAGATGAATTTGAAGTTGATCATATCACCGATGTCCGATCAGGTCGAAAGACTAGATATGGAAGAACGTTACGCGAATATCAAGTTTACTGGAAAGGTTATGCTGAGCCGTCGTGGGTAGACGAGGCAGACTTGAACAGTGACGCTCTGATCAAGGACTTCGAGAGGAAAAGGATCAACAGACATCGGTTTGACGTGATGCAAGTGAACGAAGAGTCCAACTGATGCGTAATCGGCAGACTGGTCATGAATTACGATCGAAGAATTACCGATTGAAAAAAGATGATTGACGAAACTCACAATTGATGAAGAGGCAATAAATGGCTTGAGGTGATGTGTTTACGATGGATATTGCGAGACAAGGTGATGGAGTAACGAAAGATAAGACGACAGAATACCGGTTTATATCATGCATGGGGAAGTAAAAAGCACAGTGGAAATGGAATGATCAAGATTGATTATTGATTAAGGACGTAACGATCAACTGATTAACTAGACCCAAAGAACTTGCGACGAATCCGAGGGATTTTACGCCCAGGGTGGATTTCAGGGGAGGAATGATATTGAACCCGCCAAGGTTCAAATGTATCAACCTCCTTCAACGCGCCCAATAGGGTCCGGGGTGGTGGGTCCGAAAGGAACCCGGGGTACCACGCCCCATCGTCGGTCGGGGAATTCTTCAAAGGACGGTTGCGAGCACAATGGGTGATCGAAGGGTCCAGGAAAATGTCGAGATAACATCTTCCGTCGATCATCCCCCGCAGGACGAAATCCACGACCCCTTCCAGGCCTCTCCGGCACGACTTCTGCCTTGGCTGCGACTGTTGTAGTAATTCCGGAAGAAGCCATCCGTCTCGCGAAGGCCTTTAGAGATAGGGAGATAATGTGTCGACTCCCAGATCGCCAGCGCGTGATGTTCAATAAACGACCGGTACTTTGTCTCGAAGTCGGCAAACCAGCCGACTGAGCGAAAAGACAGGGGCGGCAACATGGTCATGAAAATGCCCCAAGGGCATTGGGAATACAGCAGCTCCACTTCCGGTTGGGTGATTAAATGACTGGACCATGAAACAGCCGGAGGGGCGTGCACAGCAGCCGGGAACAACCATCATTCGGGGCGGGTCAAGTAGTCAAAGACCACTTGGGCCTTGACGTTACGCAGATCACACCCACCAAGCTGATCCGGAGTCCACAGCAGGATGTCGGCGTCACTGGCGTCATCATATACCGCGATCAACGTCCGGAAATCACCCGTACGCGGAAAAAGAGACCCGGCAGTGAATTGATCAGGTAGATCCTCGCTCTCGAACTCGCTAATTGTAGGAGTGTAAGGAATAGAAGCGATCGGTCCAGGAAATCTGCCTTCATCTTCCTGATCAGGACTTGGGGGATCATCGTCTTTCGTCTTCTCCTCCGAAATGGGAGAAAGGAGGCGTGGCCGCTTCAACCGAGAGGAGGAACGGGAACGCTGAGTAAGCCTTTTAGGTGAAGGGACGGCGCGGCTGATCGAGCCGTCAGGAGGGTCAGTAAGGCCAGCTGGCGATATAGCTTGATCAGAACCCGCCGAAGGGGTGCGGATAACTGGTGTGATCTGCATCCGCAACGACATACCAGCCAACTGATACTGAAGGTCAGAGTAAAACGAGCGCAACTGTGTGACTTCGCCCTGAACCTCCTGCAGTTGATGGCGCAACGTGTCGCGTTCTACGGAAACTTGATCGAGGCGGCATTGCATGGTGGAATGTTCGTTCTCCAGCTGAGAATATGCAGCGTGCAGATCGTCCATCTCAGTTTGGAGGTCAGACACTCCCTTGAACCGATCAGATAGTTCCTGCGCCTGGGCCATGATGGTAGTATACTCGTCCATCATCAGGCAATCGGACTTGTTCTTCTTATGAAGGCGGTTATACTGGTGTTTGCAATTATCAATCTTGGCGGAGAGCCTGAACACCTGTTCGAACAAGCGCTAATTCCCAGAAGCATCCCGATCGTATTCTTCTTGCAACTTGGCTAGGCTCTGCTGAAGTTGATCCATCTCCCGCGCTTGATCAGCGATGGTGTCTTCATCCACCAATCGCAGATACCTATCACGGGCATGACGACCTTCCAGATCCCGGATCTGTGCGCGCTGATCGACCATGAGTTTTTCTTGATCATCCATAGCGCTTTCGATGGTCTTCAACTTGGTCTGGAGATCATTAACTGTGGTGTCGACGAAATCACGCAATGACTGGAGCTGTTTGAAGGCGTCCCGCTTGATCGCCACATCTCGCTCCACCACGGCGCGTTTGGCACGAGCGAGCTGCTTCCGAAGCATCGTGACAGTGACTTCATTCATCGCGAGCGAGTCAGATAACGTGGCGATCTGATCATCACGCGCGTGTAGGGCCTCTTGCAAGATGTAATCCCGATTGATAACAGCGATCTACTGATCAGCTGCGGCCCGATCCAAGGCAGGAGTGTCGGTGGTGTTTGCCGGGGTGCCGTACGTTATTGCTTGCATGATGGAAATGCAGGAATGCCTGATCGAGACAGCTTGATCGCAGATGACACGGTTGGTGAAGGTTGATCGCTGGATAGCGAGGGGCTTACCACTAACGGTAACAGCCTGACAGAACGGTACCTGATCGGCGGGAGAAGGGACATGCAGATTGATGGGTGATTATCACCTGGCCGATGACGCCATGGTGGACAAGCCGACCAACGGTGGCATGATCCACGATATGCAACGGCATGATCGACCCTCGCCCAAACCGCTGTACGGCCGGGACGAGGATCAGGGGCGGCAGTCGTAAAGCGTGTTATAATTGGGCCCAATAACGGGCCTTATTATAGGGCCTTATTATAGGGAATAATTTAGGGGGGCCAATTACGGACAAAAAATCGGATACGTAATCGTATACGATTGTGGGTACTGTGGTGGAGTCAAGTTAGAAATCGAACACCGAAGTGTCGAGAACCTGACCACCCTCGTGCCCGGCCTTCGAACTTACGAGGGGGGGTACCCCGCGAACCCTCGTCTTCGATCCGATCAGATCGTCCGCTGCCGGAAGACGACCGATCGTCAGCACTGGACGCCTGGTCTGATTCTTTTCGCATCTCACCTTGTGTACCCGATGGATTGGGCTGGTAACACACTCGGTGGATCGGTGCTTGGGACTGACTTGTGGTCTAAATGCGGTAGACCGTACTGGGTGATGTACCCGGGGCGGAACTATTCACCCTGGGTACGGGTATACCGTTTATACTCGAAATTTGTATACTCCCGAGGGCAGATCGCTAACCCGATCGTAAATCCCGGCCAATATGGGAGACAAACTCCGGTAATCCAATGAGGTCCAATAATCCAATTCAATGGGGAGATCCAATAAGAACGTGACGTAATCCACGAACGATATCTCCACGAAATAATCCAATAGGTAAAATAACACGTTCCAAACGTGTGCAACATAACGTTGGGGGTCGACCAAAATACGCTCCCGTCGAGGGACTTCCGGCGGTCCAAATGCGTCTATAACGCGTCCCGGCCGGGTATAATGATCTGGAGGACTCGACCCTCCGCTCCCAAACACTCTGCGGCGTGCAGCGGAGACTAACACGTAAGGCGAAAACGACCCCGGTTGAGTTCGGGGTCCAGCGGTCACTTAAGCGAAGCTAAAAGCAAAAAAACCTTTACGAAGCAAAACCCAAAACTTGACAAATCCCCAACTTGGCAAATCCCCAACTCAACTACCTACCCCCTATAGTCCCCAATATGTACCAAACATGAAAATATGTTGTACACGCAATCTCATGTGACCTACCCGAATTTGTGTCCTGGACACCCCTTGCACATGACTGACCCAAAAACCTCTTGACTTTCCACCAATACGATTGCCGACAGGCCGATCGGTCCATTGTCGACCGGAACCGACCAAAATTCTTGGGTCCGCTTCACGATAGCCGCCCCTGAGTCGTGTCGCAGCCGCGCAACGGTAGCGGACCGATCTCATCAAATCCCGATTTCCGTCGAAGCGGACTTGACCAATGGACGGATATCCAACTTCACCTTCACCAGGTACTTGTTCTGCATACCCGATCGCCTTGTGACATCTCTTGACCTTCTTGCTGCAGGCGCCCTGCGTTCTTCATCGCCTCCTGTTGGCTCGCCGATCAGATCGGACCAATCTGGCAGCCTTCTTAGCTCTCCACCCAACACTCCGGGGTCCGATACACCGGACCGGCATCAGATCGAGGCCGATCAACTTCGAAAAAACAGTCGAAGAGCTCCGGTCCCAGTTGGCCATTAAGGATTCTACGCTCTTGCAACTGCGGGATGAAGTAGATAGTTTGGTCTCTCTGACCGCGAAGTTGCCAGAGTAATCACCGAAAATGCACGTCTCCGGGCCCAGGTCGTCCAACAAGCAACGCGAGGTAGGTCGACCGGTCTGCTTCCATCCTGGGTATGGTCTGACTTCCTTTTGCATATAGACCAACTGTCTGTAGATATCACCAAGGCGTTTGACGCCTTATTCGCGGCGGATCGGCAGTCTCGTGATCACCGCGATTATCTCCAACCGATCTTGGACGGGCTGATCGGCGCACGCCATGACTTGTCCCGTATGGAAAATTATCGTTCACATCTCCTAGAACATCACGCGGTAGTCAGCCTACAGATGCTAGAAGACCAGTCCGACCGGGTCCTGCTCCGCACCCAACGTGGTGACTTGGAAAGGCATATCAGCGAATAGAAGGCCATGGTCCGGGAGCAGATCGGGAAGGTCGAGTCCTTCCAGGCCCGATCAGACGCCTGGACCCAGGAATCAAATCGTCTCTGGGCGGCCGTAAATCGATGTTATCGACAGTTAACTGACTTGTTGCATCAGCGTCCGGATGTTCGTTTCAATTCTGACCGGTCTGCATTGGCTGTTCCGGTCGGTCTACATCAAGACCAGACCCGGCGCCATCCATTGGCCAAAAGTGGCCCACCGAAAATTTCACAAACTTCCCAGTCTAAAAAGCGCAAGGACGCGCCGAAGAGCTCGAGGGCGCGGGGCATAGAGCGCGACTCCGAACTCGAGGAGAAGCGCGCGGTGCCCCAGAAGAAGGCCAAGACGACGGCGCATCTCTCAAGTCCCGAATCGGTCGCAGATGACAAGTCTGTCCCCGCCAAATCTCGTGCGCCCCCGCGCCCCCATGCCGCGCACACCAAGCGCATAGAGGTCTCCTATGGAGAAGGTTCGGAGGGCGAATCCTGTGACTCCGAATATTTGATGACCGCTATATCCAAGTCTCGGTCGGATCGGCGTCGAGGTTCCGTTCCAGTGAAGCCCGCATCGGGGGATAAAAAGCCGACCTGCTCCCAGGGTGATGGTGCTGTGCCGACGTGCGGGTCGACCGGATCGGTTCCTTCGTTCCAGCCCGGCACCTCTGGATTGCACAAGCATGCCCGATTGCAAGGGTTGTTGGCTGGAGGTCAGCCTCTCCCATCTCGTACTTCGGATGCTACTCTGCCGTGGTCACCAGGGCAGATCAGTGAATTGCACCGAACAGCCCTTACCAGGCAAGATCTAGCCCGAATTCTGTCGCGCCCGGACTTTTGGCTTTTCCCCCCAGCTCCCAAGACCCCTGACACTTCTGCATGGCGGGAGGACTTGGTTACAGCGCCACAGATCGCCCTTATCGGCCGTCTGTGGGGCGATTGTGATCCTTGATGCAGCAGTTATCTGACCATATAATTCGTAATATATGTCATCATTCCTTTCACATTGCTGATCATCTAATCACTTGACCAAATTTCACCGTTTCCTCCAAGCTTGCACCAACACGTTATCATATACAATTTCCATCCACATCGCGAGAATCATCACTACGTTCGTCATTCCACTACTCCAGTTCGTCACGGTTCATCACAGTTCATCATAAATTCACAAAGTTCTGACCTCACACATATTCACACCGATCAATATACTGATCGGCGCTACTGTGGGTCTTGGTCTTCGTGGGTCTGCATTACTGCGAAGTGATTCCGACTGAATCGGTCTCGCTCGAACTATCGTAGCAGTGCTCCACAGTTTAGGTCGAGCTCGTTGATCCAAGTTTCTTCATCATGATCCTTCCACCGGACCAGAGATATTCTCGATGGGTGCGTCCGAAACGGGTCTTCTTGACCGATCGGACATCCAGCACCTTTTCCACTTCGAACTCGTCCTCTTCCAACGGCCGTTCCCAACTGTCCTCCGGCAGCAGAGCTTCATCGAAATAGAATCTCTCTGCTCCGTCCACAAGAAAGGGAATTTTAGGACGATCGGGGAATTCTCTAACCAGCTTCAACTTGGAGACGTGCACGATCGGAAAAACTTTGTAATCCGTGCCGATCGTGATCAGACGGGCCGCATGGTCACCAATAAGATCTGCTACACGGAAAGGACCGTTCCACATATGAGCTAACTTCTTCGCATTGCCCTCCTTGACCCGATCGAGGTATAGCCGTACCATCTCCCCTGGTTAAATACCATGAGGTCGGACTTGGTCGTTGTTCCGGTCTGCCCGATCTTGTATGGCCTGACGCAACTTTTCGTTGACGACTTCCTTCGCGTATTGATAGTGCTTCTGGACCTGCATACGCCAACGACGGGCATCGCGGTCGCGGTTCCGAGTGCAGGCGATCGGTATCGCCGCTTCAAGTGTCGATCGAGGGTCCCATCCATACGCCAGATAAAAAGGCGTTTCTCCTCGGACCCGATCGGTTGAAGAGTTGAGGGCGAATACCAGCCTCTCTGCATACTCGTCCCAGTCACGTTGGTCCGGATCGGCCATGTACATCTTGAATGCCCTCGTGATTGTCTGCACCATGCGTTCAGCCGATCCGTTCGCTTGTGGACGATATGACATCGTCGCGCTCTGTTTCTGACCTAGCATGTTATTGAACGATCGGAACACCTCGGCCATAAAACCGGGTTCCCGATCGTGTCTGATAACCTCGCTGGCGCCGAACCTTCTGAATACGCATTCTTCATAACTCTGGGCGATCTGCTCCGCAGATCGGGATGCACTAGCCTTCGCAATCACCAGACCAGTGAACAGGTCGACCCAGATCAGCAGCTCAGTGTTGCCGCTAGTAGATCTGTGCATAGACGGTATGTGGTCCATTTCTATCACCTGGAAAGGGTAAGTGGCCTCGATATTCCCGGGCGATCTCCCCTTGATTACTGCCCTGCCCTTTCCGGTCTCGCAACCGTGCAACAGCCCACATATTTCTGCACGCTCCGAAAAAGTCCTCTCCAGTGAAAGTGGGCCCTTATCTTGTGGTATGTCCTGACTATGCCCTGATGTCCCCCTTCTAGACTCACATGGTAGTGATGAAGGACATCCGGCTGTAGCAACTCAGGGATCACAAGTATCGCTAGTTGATCTCGTTCGGCACTGTCTTGGTCAACATCGCTGCAGTAATATAGCAGTCCATTGTCATCCAGCTCGTAGCTGTCCGCGATCTTGGCACAATCTTTCGATTGATCATTCGTCAACTTGGCCAATTCACCGCGCAGGTATGCTTTCAGGTTGACGATCCATTCTTCTTCGTCCTGCGCCTTGAGGATCCGTTCCGCTCATAGCTGTTGCACAACGCGCTCACTCAGACTTTCCTTCGGGGACGATCGGCGAGACTTCTGAGTCCGCGATCTAGACGCATCCATCACATGCGCCTGGTCGGGTCTATCCACGGGCTTGATCACCTCCGGGAGCCTGTTTATATCCATTAGCTCGAGTATAACGGCCTCCTCGGTGATTGTCACCACGATCTGGTCCCGCATGGCCTGGGTCGCGAAATGGTCAGCGCTTCTATTCCAATCACGTTTCACGTGCAATAGCTCGTGGTTGGGGTAGTCTTTTAACGCCTTCATCACCCGGTCGTTTAACAACTTCAACCGTGGTGCCTTGCAGTCGATCTTCCCAGTGATCTGTCTTATCACCAGGTTGGAGTCACCATATATGATGATCCGACCTTTCTTCTGTGATGACAGCAGGTCGAGACATAGAAGGAGCCCCCGATATTCCGCCTCGTTGACTGTTATGTCCAGCGTGAAATCGGCGGCGGCTGCAACTATAGACCATTGTGGTAACTTCCACAGTATGGCGCTATAGGAGCAGACCTTCTTCTTCACGCTAGCCGACCTGTCGAAACTCAAGACCAGGAGTTCCTCATCCCGATCGACGGTCGGTGGCGGCCGTGAGATAGACTGTCGAGGTTGTTTTCTTGGGGCAATCGCCATCAGAGCTTCATCCACTTCAGACCGCGGGGTGATGCTGGCAGCCAATGTGCCCAATATCTCTTCCTCCCCTTTGACGCACTTGACGACCTCGAGGGACCACTGTGACAGGATCGCTGACCATCTGCCGAGACGACCGTCCATCCCATTGGCTGATAGCAACCAGGCCAATGTTGACTTCCTTGATAGGACCTTTACAGATCGGCCGACCAGTAGGTTGTAGCACACATCCAAAATACGTAGTAAAGCCAGAACTTCCTTTTCGACGATCCCATAGTTAACTTCGTTCGGCTTCAACGTCCGGCTCGTAAAAGTGACCGGATGGTACACACCATCATGTTCTTGCACTAGAGTGGCAGAAATGGCCCACTTACTAGCGTACACAATGACGATCGGCATTTTTTCCGGATGGAAGTGTCTGAGAATCGATGCCGTCGCCATCTTGGCCTTCAGCATACCGAAAGCAACCTTTGCACGCTTCATGTGATCCTCTGCATCCACCTGCGGAAAATCTGCGGGCAGATCGGAGTCGCAGCCCTCCCGTAAAGTTGGCCGATCTCCTTCGCGCAACATATGGTAGTCGACTTCCCGGAGCTCGTACAGCAAGGCCGCGTAAATCGCAAAGTCTTAAATGAAGCGGCTGTAGTAATTTGAGCTTCCTAAGGACTGCATTTCCTTCAGTGATCTGGGAAACGGGAGGTTGCTCAGTGACTCCATATCCTTGGGATTGGCCACCAGCCCACTGATCGACACCATATGACCCAAATAGGCGACCTTGGACATGCCCCAAAAACTCTTCACATCACTGATCGATAGGTTCCAGCTATCGCATGTCTCCAACAACCGTTCGACCTTCTCGCACAGATCGCTCCATGACGAAGAAGGGGTCAGAATGTCGTCGATATACGATCGCCTCTCCAGAACGGACGGTCTCCTTTCCCGATCGGGTTCACCCTCTGTAAATACATCATGGTTTTCGGTGGGTTCCCGATCGGTACTGATCTTGAAGTGTCCATACGATGCGTTGTCGATCAGCCTCTGGTAGATCTGGGGCGCGTTCTTCAAACCGAACGGCATACGGTTCCACTCGAACAGACCGAATGGCGTAACAAATGCAGAAATCTCGCGAGCCCGATCGGTCATCGAAACCACCCAGAATCCACTTTCCATGTCCAGCGAGCAATACCGTAGGGCCTTGTCGAGATCTTCCAGCAGATCGTTGATCAGCGGCATCGAGTACACCATAAGGTTGGTCAACCGATTTACCAACCGATAGTCAATGCACCACCTGATGTCGACGCCGTTCTTCTTGATTACAATCACGATCGGCGAGTCACAAGACGAGGTCGACGGTTTGATAATCTTGGTAGCCAACAGTCCTTTAATCAGATCAGATAATATCTCCCGGTACTGTGGCGCCACACGTCGGCATGGCTGAGCGATCGGCTTGGCATCACCAACATCGATGTCGCAGATTGCTCCGATAGCAGCAGGGGGTAGGGCATTGTCTTCCCGATCAGCAGGTGCTTCTTTTTCCAGATGATCTTCTTAAGCTGATCGATCTGGTCGGGACTGTTGACATCCCGATCACCCACTTGAAGATCGTCCCAGGTGACTTCGGGCAGATCGGCAGATACTTCAGGAAAGACTGCCATCTGGCTCTTCAGCTCCTGAATTTACTGATCCCCGCCCTCATGTATGCAAAGTTGGTCATCTTCTGGGGTGACATCACCCGACCCGTCCCGCTCGGCTGCACACTGCTGTTCCCGGTCGGCGGGCTGCTCTTCATCAACATCGACCTGTTTAGGCGCGCCATCGTGTACGCCCCAGCAATCCCGTGTTCTCCTTTCTACGTTTCTGGTTCCGTCTCCTCTGTCGCCTGTTCATGTGAAACCACCATGTTGACGAGCCTTGGATCATCTGCTCGATGGTCCACCGTGTCCGGCGACTGCGGCGCCTTTATTCGGACCAGCATCTTCTTCGGGGTTGCATAGATGGGTCGTTTCACCACAGGTGAGGCATCTTCTTCCACCGGTCCATCATTGATGACCAGATAGGTGGTTGCTAGGTATGCCAAGTTCTGCCACTCGACATACCGTCTCGATCCGATCGAGACGAACCCCGCCTTTTCTTGGCACCTTCCCTTCCGCTAGCCACATGCCAACAATAGCATTGTTGTCGGGCGTAAGCGGCTTGTCACCGATATTGGTGAGTCGAACGTAATCAAACAGGCCGGCGCTCTTCACAAAGGTCGGCACCCACCGGTCGCCCCTGGTCACCCATAACTTCCTTGATCTGAAACCTTTATCGACCGGGGCATCAGCGGATGGACCGAACGGAAGGTGACATCTTGGTCCCACCTGACCAGATCGGTATGCGATCCGTATAGGGGCCGCCGACCAGATAACTGGATCTGGACTTCATCCGGGAGTGGAAACACTCCATGAGACAGATCAAGGCGAATAACCGCCGGAACCATAAAATCAATGCCTAACAGGGCATCCTGACCGGTCAGCTTGCCGACCCAAGCGCTGAAGAAGTAGACCAACGAACCTGAGAGGGTGATCTTCACGCGCGTCCTTCCTTCGTTCATGTAAGAGTTTTCCCCAATTACGACTCATTCTTGTATCTGGGTGTCGTCTATACGACATCCGACCTTACGAGCAAAGGCGGAGTCGATAATTGAGACTTCGGCCCCGGAGTCGAACAACATCGTCGCCTTCTGGTTATTAATCTTACCACAGGCTTTCGCCTGCTTAAACCATTTATCGGGCGCGTGATACACTCAGTATCCGCGAGACTCCCCCGGCAGCAAATCCAACTTCATGACCACCTTCGATCGGGAATATTCATCGGTCTTAAGACTGTAGACCGGATGATCCCGACCGACGCGATTGCGAATAGAACATGTATTGTCGGTTTTATTCTCCTTGCCGACATATGCATAGATTCCAAACGTAGACCGCTCGGCTCGATCCAGATTCCAACCTGGCGAGCGTTCTAGTTTAACATCTTTTCAACGTTTGGTGGAAGCATCCCCGCGTGCTTGTTCGGAACATACCATTTGCGCATCAGATTGAAAAATTCTTCCATCTTGCACTGGCCGGCCTCGTGGATCTCTCCACATGACTTGCACACGAAGAGGCAGTGATCGGTGGGGTGGCCGCGTCTTTTACACTTCTTGCAGGTCAACTTCTTCCAGCAATCCACACCGTCATGCTCACTCGACCCGCAATGAACACAATTCTTGCCAGGTCGGTCCGGGTCGGACTTGTTCCCGCTCCTGCCCTTCCGATCTGCCTGGTTAGGCGTCGATCAGGCTCTTGGGGCGGACTCCGTAATGCAAACGTGGCGACACTGGTCTTCACCCGACTCCTGGCTGGACAGGCCGCTGCTTTCCTCTTCCGACCCAGTGCTGTCTTCCTTCACAATCGCTTTGACAGCACGGGCCGATCTGGTAAAGGGCCTCTTCACGGGGTCGGCCTGGGTCTTGGATCTATATCGACCCGATCCAACGGCGACCTTCGCCCTCATACTGCGCGAGTGTTGCAGCGTCCGAAATGTTTGTTCCACTTCCGTAACATCCTTTAGGCTCAGCAGAGTGAGCTGATCTGCCAGCTCTTGGTCATCCAGGGTACTAATGTAGTGACACACAGGATCCATAGCGGCACCGGTCGGAGGGTTGCCTTCCTTGATTACTATTCCGGCGCGGAGTGCAGCCACGTTCAGGCGGTGCAAATACTCGATTGGCGTCTCGTCGCCCCGATTCTGCATATGGTGATACTTGCGGGCGGTAGAAAATCTGGAGTTGCAGTACTGCACTTCAAATTCTGCACATAGCAGATCCCAGTCAGACCGGACATCCCGACCCAACTGTTGGATCCAGTTCGCAGCCGATCCTTTTAGCAGATCCTTGAAGATCAGACACCGTTCGTTTTTTGGTGTCTGATCCCGTAGGAAAGCAGACTTGACCCGACCAACACCACGACCTGGCTTGCTCTTCGTCGGCGTCTTTGCCGGTAAAGTCTTTAAGGTCCGTAGTCGCAGCCATACGAATACGTGGGATCGCGGCACATCCAAGATCATATGCGGTCGTAGGAGCTAGGTTAGCCTTACGTGCTTTGCCCTCTCCTGTACCGTCTTAACCATCGTGGTCACCCATGTCGCCGACCGACTCCATGTCGTAATCGCTGCTCTTGCTCGGTCGGCGCGGTCGGGCTGGTTGCGACTTGCGTTTTGCCTTTCCAACTGGCTTACCACCTCGGATAGGATTATCCGCTGATGCCACTGACTACATATCCACATCCCGGCAAATAATGACATTTTGCCGGCCAGACCGGTCCTGGACATGTGGGCGCGGAGGCGATCGGCATCGATCTCCCAAGAAACGTTCCATCATCGCTTCGAACATGGCTTGGAAGTTGGCTTGGGTCATGGGCAACGTGTTGAGATCCTCCTCTGGAGGTACTGAGGCCTGTGGGGACACCCGGGGCCTCGATTGGTATGCAGCCCCTTGTTGCCGTACGTCTTTTTTATGCTCCCATGGGGTCTGCTCCGACCCCATGGTCATACGCTCGACCCGACCTCCGACTCCGATGAGTTATACGAGGCAAGTGGAGACTGATATAACGACTTATCGTCGGAGCATGCATCATCATCCATTTTAATAGTCTCAGCGACCTTCAATGCCGCGGTGGGAGTTCGGCGGCATACCGCCCCCACCAACGGCACCAAATGGTCGTGGAAGGTCGACAACGACAACTCCAACCTCCAAGTGCCCAGATCGAAAAGCTTCTGCACGTTGGCGGGCTTCCATCTTCATGACAACCTCGGCCAACATCGCCAGCAGGTTCCTCACCAATGGCAACGGTCTTTCACTTCGGATCGGCTCAGTAGTGGGTCCGAGAAGGCGATCGGGGATCTGGGGGTCTACTATTTGCATGACCTGGTCTTCGCGAATAAATCGCTTCAACTCATTAATGTAGTAAATCATGGTCAGGTCTTCTTCTTCGATGACCCCATCCCCGACCTGCGACTTATCTTCCAGGTCGTCTTCTTCGGACGGCATTCTGAGCCTCTTCTTGGGAACCTTGGGGGGTCGGCCTGGATCGTTCCGATCAGGCTACATGTGGTTTTGGCTTTTTATTTTCTTCTCATCCAAACATTTCATTCAAATACATAGGATCAGGACAAAAGTCCTGATCCTTTCAGGAATTATAGCAAGACCTGCTATAGTCCCGATCGGCTCCGGTGGGAGCCTTATGGGGAGGAAAAAACTTATTAGTCCCGATCCGGTCCTCATCCCGGCCAGATCGGACATCGTCATCCTTATTAACAACAAAAACATAAGGCGATAGCCGTTCCTTGTGTTCTCTCCAGAACGATTCCACATTCAATTCCTTATAATCAATCCTTTTCTGAATATCGCTGCGGTGATATCCACTATAACCAAGTGATCCGGGCACGCGCACCATTGTGGTGGAGTCAACTTCGAAAATCGAACACCGAAGTGTCGAGAACCTGACCACCATCGTGCCTGGTCTTCCAACTTACGGGGGGGGGTACCCCGCGAACCCTCGTCTTCGATCCGATCGGATCGTCCGCTGCCGGCAGACGACCGATCGTCAGCACTGGACGCCTGGTCTGATTCTTTTCGCATCTCACCTTGTGTACCCGATTGATTGGGCTGGTAACACACTCGGTGGATCGGTGCTTGGGACTGACTTGTGGTCTAAATGCGGTAGACCGTACTGGGTGATGTACCCGGGGCGGAACTATTCACCATGGGTACGGGTATACCGTTTATACTCGAAATTTGTATACTCCCGAGGGCAGATCGCTAACCAGATCGTAAATCCCGGCCAATATGGGAGACAAACTCCGGTAATCCAATGAGGTCCAATAATCCAATCCAATGGGGAAATCCGATAAGAACTTGACGTAATTCACGAAAAAAAAGATATCTCCACGAAATAATCCAATAGGTAAAATAACACGTTCCAAACGTGTGCAACTTAACGTTGGTGGTCGACCAAAATACGCTCCCGTCGAGGGACTTCCGGCGGTCCAAATGCGTCTATAACGCGTCCCGGCCGGGTATAATGAGCTGGAGGACTCGACCCTCCGCTCCCAAACACTCTGCGGCGTGCAGCGGAGACTAACACGTAAGGCGAAAACGACCCCGGTTGAGTTCGGGGTCCAGCGGTCACTTAAGCGAAGCTAAAAGCCAAAAAACCTTTACGAAGCAAAACCCAAAACTTGGCAAATCCCCAACTTGGCAAATCCCCAACTCAACTACCTACCCCCTGTAGTCCCCAATATGTACCAAACATGAAAATATGTAGTACACGCAATCTCATGTGACCTACCCGAATATGTGTCCTGGACACTCCTTGCACATGACTGACCCAAAAACCTCTTGACTTTCTACCAATACGATCGCCGACAGGCCGATCGGTCCATTGTCGACCGGAACCGACCAAAATTCTTGGGTCCGCTTCACGACAGTACCACGGCGTATACAGTTGCGTGTACGACCATGGTGCACATAGTCGGGACATAGAAAGGGCATAGGAAGATGGGAAGATTACGTACAGGTACTCAGCGAGCACCGACGAACAGCGACGGACGACGGACAAATCGGGTCGACTGGTCGACGGAGGACGCTGGAATGGGCGGTTCTGATTTGTTGAAATTAGGGAAATGGTAGATCTAAAGCTTTAAGTGATAATAAAGTTCTCCTTTTGCGTTCGATCTATCAGATCGTTTCAGGGACGGCACCTTTGCGCCTACCTTTTTAGTATACACCTCTACGTCCCGGGCGGGAGCACTTTGTGCATGTTTGGCCCACCGGCAGACGTAGAGTGTTGATAACTCACTCCACAACTCCGCCCGCTGTGTCAGCGGTTCTTTAGTAAAGGTTTTCGGTTTTGAGAGCGTGATTGAGCAGTGCTCTCACCTCTCCACGTTTGGTTCGCGTTTCGCCCCTAGAGTTCGGCTGCTGTAAGCGCCCCACGGGAACTCTAGGTGGATAAGCGAAATTTACCCCCCTCGTAGGTATAGGCTAGGAATACAGATATTTGGGTGTTCCTTTAGCTATTGAAGACTCCAGAGACTCCGTGATCAGGCTGTGAAGACTTCCACTGCCTGATCAAGTACCCCCTTCGCCGATCAACACCTGATCGACACTCTGCAACTCGTGACCCGCGATCAACAACTCGCAGATCGCACCAACTTGTACCTGAGCGACGTTTGGCAACTGATCAAGTCTTATCACAGCTGATCAACTACTTTTGATGCCTGATCAAGCCTGATCAAGTCTGATCTCAGCTGATCAACTACTTTTGGTGCCTGATCAAGCCTGATCAAGTCTGATCAAGTCTGATCAACGACTTTCAGTGCCTTCCCAAGCCTGATCACTGCTGATCCAGCCTGTTCGCACCTGATTCGAGCTCGATTACACCGTATCGCGTCTGATCAGCACCTCGATCAACTCATTACAAGTTCCCCAATCTTGCATCAAGGAATTGCCGTGTTTACATCCCCTCCACCTGGAGAGCGACCCACGCCTAAGCCGTCGGGTACACAAGGTGAGAAGAAACACAAGCAGTCAAGAACAAATGGAGGACCCCCTTCGTTAGTCGGCAGTCCGGGCGCCGTGGTACTGCCTGATCAATCGTCAAAAACTTTGATCAGCCGCTCCACCACACATACCTCCAATCCGTATACGCTTCAGTGCCAGTACACGCAGTCCAACATCTTCACACATGTAGAGAATATGGCGGTGCTTTCCTTAGGTAAGAATCACGCGCAACTTATTCGCATTTATCACTTCCACCGTCATCGCTCGGTATGTATTGCCTTCCTTGGACGTGTGGAGAAGCGGATTTTGGTCAACTTTCACGAACATGGACGGGACATCCGGAGCAAAAGCGATGCAAGGTACAGGTACATGACGGTAAGCGACAGACAAATGATATATCAGCATGGGTAGAGTTGATTGGTCGATATTAGGTAATTGGTTGATTTTAGGATATAAGGAGTAATAGAGTTCTCATTTTGCGTTCAATTAACTAGATCATCGATTGGGACGGCGTGATCACTTCGCTCCTCCCTTTCATTGCATACGCACCTTTATACGTCCCGGGTGGGAGCACGTAGTGCACTTTTAGGCCCACCGGCAGACGTAAAATCCCGCAGAACTCGTCCTCAACTCCGCCCGCTGTGTCAGTGGCCCCTTTTCGTAAAGGCTACTGGGAGGGTGATCTAGCAAAGTGTTCTCACCTCTTCCCCCATTGATTTCCACCTATCCGCTAGAAGTTCGGCTGCTTTAAGCGCCGATTGGGAACTCGGTGTATTTTTGTAAAATCCGTCGATCTGCACATAGAAAGTGCACATCGACCCCCTTTGTAAAAGGACTGATCCTGTTACAGGCTTACACTGTAATTTCGAGGAAGCGCGCAATACAAGAGGGGTAGGATTAGTTGATAACAACTAATCCTATAATAAAAGTAAATATATAAAATATTCACTTATGTTCTAGAACGCAAAATTAAGAGTGTTTATTTAATGGGTGGTTAGCGGCTAATAGTATAGTAACTACCTAATTAATATAATAATATCAAGTATACAACTAACTGTACTATTAGTTAACCTGCAAGATTCGGTATTTATACCGAATCGACTTTTCCTTCGTAGATTATAATAACTTATAATCTCTTATTTAAATTTCAGACAACGCGTCTGAAATTAAACTGTGATATTCTAACTTGAATATCAATTATGTAATGGCACCCCATTACCCCCCACTTAAGGTGATTCGCCAATAATAATTCTTGTTTTGGCCAATCATGGGTGGAACTTGTTGGTCGTTCTCATTTACCAACTGATTGACCACCGACTCGATGGTCAAGGCACGCGGCGGCGCTCTAAAGAGCGCTGCTGAAAACATTGAAGGAGCTTCTTCCTCCGCCTCAGCACTAGGTGCTGAGGTGTTGAGTGACAACAGTGACTGCATTAGCAGCGTCAACTACGCAAAGGTCGGAAGACGTACCGTCTTCGACCACAGATGCTGCTAAGGCGGCATCTGGCAAGAAACAGGGAGATGTTGCTAATGCAACATCTCGCACGATGGCAACTTCCGAATGGCGTGTTGCCAAGAGGGCCATGTTCGGGAGTTCTGACTCCGAACAAAGTGATGGGGATACAGCTGTCCCCACTAAAGGATCTAGCGAGTCGAAACTCGCAAGGTGCTCATCGCCTAACAGCTATGATGACTCTGTTGTCGCTGTCTGCTATAACAGCGACAATGATCATCACTGTGGTTGCGGGAAAGAAGATCCCCACCTGAACCAAGTACTTCTCCACGTCGGGGTGATTTAACCCCGGCGCGTGGTGTTGAAGCAGGCGGTGCTCCGCCTGCTAAAAGAGCTCGAACAGAAGCGTCGCCCGACGCTTCTAAAGAATATCATCGTACGGAACCACATGTTCCGTACAGAGGGGGGTTTTGGACCCCTGGCTGGGCTATTGCCCCCAACAGTGGCGGTCACCGTAAACGGGACTGCAAGTATGCGTTGTTCGATATCAACGTGCTGGATGACTGCGAAGACATCCAGTAACGTCGATTCGATAGAAGTACAGACGATAGGCGTCTGTACTTTATTGACCTATTTTTCCAGGTTATATATTATTCGAGCCGTAAAGGGTCAAGGAGGAACAGGGACGATAAAGACGCCCTGACTCAGATTTGGAATTCTTTTATTGACAACTACAACAAAAGCCCAGATGATTACGTGAATAAAGTTCACGTAATGCGCGAGCGCTTTTTGAAGCACTCACGAACAGGCAAAATGGAATACATCCGTTATGCTTGCATCAAAGAAGGGTTAAAGTGTGGTGTCCCTTCTCACCTCGTTTGCCCGCGGTGTACGCAGGGAGCTCCTCGTCTGTCAGAGGAGGAGTTGCGGGGATACGGTGGTTTTTCCGTACCCGCCGAAATTCAGGGTTTAATTGATACGCTGAATGCATCAACACCTACTGTTGATGCTACTTCGCATTATGAGTTTGAGACTTCTTCTCAAACTCAGTCAAAAGGTCTGGGGCGTCGGCCCTCAGAACCTCAATCGGCCCCCAAGAGTCGAACTCTTGGTGGTAGCCCAGCCAGCGTACCAAGTACTCGGTACGATGTCCTCATTGTCTGCAGCCATTGCTGCAGACACATATTCATCGTATGCAGCTTCAGTTTTAATTGAAGCTGCTTCCGCTTCTACTGTATTTTCAGTAGAAGGGCCATCGTTTTGTTCACAAGTTGCAGTTGCAACTTGCGAATTGACTCGCTCAAAATTTGAGCGGGCCCCTCCCCCACTTATATTTGGCGTACCGCCAAGTAAAGCTGGGGTTCGTGGATGCCTTAAGGCATTCACGTAGAACGGTGTATGCTTAGTTAAAGCATGCAACGAATTGTTAATCGCAAATTCAGTGAGTGACAGGTAGTCACTCCACTGTTCAAAGGCATGTGCGTATGATCGCAACATGTCTCCGAGAACGCGGTTAACCCGTTCCGTCTGCCCATCCGTTTCCGGATGGTCCGCAGTTGACATCTTCAACTGGGTTCCCAACAATGAGAACGTTTCTTGCGAGAAACGTCCTGTAAATCTCGGATCTCGATCCGAGACAATGTCTTCCGGCATTCCGTGCAAACGGAATACCGTATCAACGAATATACGCGCTGTTTGAGCGGCGGTTACGTTCGCTGATACTGCAGTAAGATGTACAATCATACTGAAACGGTCTACAAAGACCACTATTCCGGTCTTCCGACTATTGTCGGGTGGAAGACCGAATACGAAGTCCATTGAAATGGACATCCAACACTCTGTCGGAACCGGCAGAGATTGCAGCGGAGCCTGTGCAGACTGCGCAGGCTTAACGCCCTGGCAAATCTCGCAAGCGCGTACGTATTTCCGTACCCACTTGTACTGGTTTCGCCAGTAAAAGTCACGTGCGAGAGAAGCGTATGTCTTCCCTCGACCTTGATGCCCCGAAATCGGTGCATCATGATACTCAAACATAATTTGATGTTTGAGATCATCGTCGTTTGGAACGACGATGCGACTTTCATCTTTTTGGTCTGTGCTGTAAAGCAGCAGACCATCGTGCAGTCGATATCGATGCACGCAAGCGCGGAGGAACTCTGGGAGTTCGTCGCGCTTCTCACTTGATTGATTACTTAAGTAATCAATCAACATACGTGTCTCCTCGTCTGTTTTGTACGCCTCGCGTACTTGTCGTATAATTGACGACGACAAAGCAGTGCAACGGATCGCGTTTGCACTGAGACCTTCGCTTACGGACGGTTTCGTTTCGTAATCGGGCCTTCGTGATAGCGCATCCGCTATCACGTTCAACTTTCCGGGTTTGTATTCAACCGTAAAGTTGTACTCAGCAAAGAATGACAGCCATCGAGCCATTCCTTGAGAAATGTGTGGTGAGTTCACGGCCGTGCGTAGCGACGCATGGTCCGTGTAAACCACAAACGGTCTATCTCCAAATAGATAGATCCGAAACTTGGCCAGTGCATACTTCATGGCGAGGAGTTCCTTGTCAAGCACTGGATAGTTGCGCTCGGCTGTGCACAACTGACGCGATTGATAGCAGATTACGCGATCACGATCATCGTGATCACGTTGCATCAAAGCACAGCCGATAGCGAAATCGCTTGCGTCGCAAACGACGTGGAACGGACGCTCGTTATCGGCTATAGCCAAGACAGGCGCTTCAGTCAAGCTTTGCTTGACTGCATCAACAGCATCTTGGCATTGGGTATCCCAATGCGATTCGACATATTTCTTAAGTAATTGAGAAAGAGGTCGTATTAACCCAGAATAGTTGCACGAATACTTGTGCAAATATGTTGCCAACCCAAGGAACTTTCGAAGTTCCTTAACGTTGTTTGGCGTAGGCCATTCAACGATCACCCTGATCTTTTCTGGATCAGGACGCACCCCGTTCTTGCCCACAAAACATCCAAGAACGGGTATCTCAGGTGCACCAAAGGTGCACTTCTTTAGATTTGCATAGAGCTTATGCTTACGCATAAGCTCTAGCACTCGACGTAGATGTTCCCTATGGACATCTACATCGCTTTTATCGTGTTCACCCTTACTATGGATGAACACGTCATCGAAATAACTCGGTGAGAATTCTCGCACCGGGCGTAATAGATGCGTTACGCATCTGTTAAACGTAGCAGGGGCATTTCGAAGCCCCTGCGTCATAACAAGCCACTCCCAACGCATGACGCTTGGGGTGCTTACCGCCGTGAGAGGGATATGCTTCTCACGCATTAGGATTTGATAAAATCCATCTCTTAGATCGAGAGCACTAAAGATGGTGCTCCCGCACATGCCATCTATGATGACATCTTTTCGCGGTATCGGCGTCTGTGCCGGTACCGTCTCTGCGTTCAGCTTGTTGTAAGCGCGAAAGATTCTCCACCCACCTGTGGACTTTTTCACACCAAAGGTGGGGGTAGAGTGCGGTGAGATAGACTCCCGCACTTGGCCTGCTTTACGACGAGCTTCGAAAAACTCGTCGATCGCTTTTACCTGATCACGTGGCAACGGCCATTGCCGCGTAACACAATACTTCGTGCCTGGCACGAGGTCAATCTCATGACGAGTTCCCTTATCCTTAGGGAGAACGCTAGGTACTTCTTCTGGGAATACGTCAGCGTATTCCCGGAGTACCTCATAAAATGGGGAGTTCGCTTTAAGCGACTCCCAGCTCTACGCTTCAAAGAGCTGATCTTTGGTTTAATCATTGGGAACCTCTTTCCACATGTTTTCCACTTGTAATGTGGATATTTGTTCACGAATATCCACTGCATCATCTGTTGCAACGATAATACAGATCTGTTCGATCTGATCATCGTGCAAGTTTTTCATAAACTTCTTCCAGCTTAGCGCTGGAAGAGCCATCACCTCCGAACCTTCTTTCGGAGGGTGTTCCATCAACAGAGACTGGGTAACTAATCCGGTCTCCGTTTGCGTCAAGACGTTGCTCGTTTGATTGACTGCTACACGGTGATTACGATTCACCGTGTGCGAATACTCATCATCATGGTGGCCACTGCCTACCATGGAATTTTCTTGGCGATCAGATGTGCTCGTCTGATCTGCCGCCTGTTCTGCGACACGGTGGTCTTTATCAACCGTGTGCATGGCTAACGCAACGTGGTGGGCAATGGCCACCACGGAGTTGTGCTCACGATTGCACTCGATCGTGAGTTCACTCTCATCAACACGGAATTATTTCATCGTGTTGGAACCTTCGGTCGCACAGTGGGTGTTTCCCACTGTGGATACTATTTCATTCTCACGGTGGGTGTTTCCCACCGTGGATATCACTTCATTATCACGGTGGTCTTTATCACCCGTGGAATGTTTCTCTCCAACACGCAACGACTCTTCTGTTGCGTGTGTTAGTCCCTCTGGACTCTCACCAGCGGAGGTACCTTCCGCTGATCGTGTCAGAACATACCTGGTGGTGCCATCGCTATCCACCAGACTGTCCGACACTGCGGTTGTATCTTCTGATACAGCTGGATTACACACAGGGTGATCAGATCCTGTGGGTCAGCCGCAGTCGATCGACAGGTTAACCCAGTCGATCGAAGGTCTAAACTTGGACATCCATGGGATTCCAAGTATCACATCGAACTTGTCATCTAAATCGAGGACGATGAATTCATCCTCGAATGACACTTCATTCAACTCGAAGCGAGTTTTAATCACACGCTTTGGAATAGTCACGGTTGCACCTGTTGCTAACCGGACTGACAGCATACTTCGTGGGGTTTCTACCTCCACGAAGCTCAACAGCGTTAGACTCTGAGTTCTAACGAAATTGTTTGACGCTCCTGTGTTAAACAAAGCTCGCATGGGGACATCGCTCCCGTTCGGCTTAACCTCCAGGATGATAAGAGGCTTATCATCACCCTGCACCTTTTGACAGGACATAGTCCCGTCTGGGGCTATTACCCTCACATGCCCTATGTCAGCATGTGGGATAACATTCCCAGTAGGGCGCCCCGCCCCTACTGGTGTTCTACGTTTTTTGCACCAACAGGGTGATGTCCCTGTTGGTGTCGCCATGCAGCGGACGGTTCCGTCCGCTGACTGCGTGGAACCGGACGCGGTGCCATACACTCATGGGCAAAATGCCCCATTTTCGCGCATCTATTGCAGCGAATATTCTTCTTAAATTTCGGTTGCTTCGTGTTCGAAGCAACCGCAACCGATAGGTCCATCGGCTCTGGACCTCCACCGCCCATGCTCTGACGCGGGTGGCTATTTCTTGAGACGAAGTGTGAACTTCGTTTGCCCGACTGCTGATTATTGGCATGCCGTTGCGGCATGTCAAAAGCGAAGGGTTGTTGAGCCCTTCGGCTGTACCCAGCATGCGATGACGCTGATCGTATGCTGAACTCCTCACGGATGCTCATATCAATGGCATCCTGTAGAGTCTTTGGCGGGTGCCGGTAAAGACTCTGTTTGACGGGACCATCATTGAGTCCCTTCATGAAGCCAGTGGCCTGCATAGCAGGGGGCACCGGCTCATACACAATATTTGACAGCATATATTGCGTCTTCTGAGCGTAAGCTTGAAGGTCAAGATTACCTTGCCGAAGTTCCATGAACTCCTGCCGACTACTTAGCTCCATTTCTGGAGCTTCAAAGTTGAGCTTTAGCTCAGCTTTTAATTCCTTATAAGTAAGGAACGCAGAGTCATGAGTGGCTCTGCGACTCATCGCCCATGCCCTGGCTCTGCCGCCCAGACATGTTGTGGTGAAGTACGCCTGTTGACGTTCGTCAACAATATTTTCCGCAGAGATGCCATCTTCCACCTCTGCGAACCATCTACGAAGGGGCTTGCCCCCTTCGCCGGTAAAGGGCGGTACTCGCGCCTTTACCACTTCAACGCTATGCGTTGCAGGTGCAGGTGCGGTCCGCGCTGCCTCTTGCGCGGGCCGTGCTGGCTTTTCTAGGTGGTTTCGCCTAAATCGATTCACCACCTATACCACTTCCTCCGGGGGCTTACCCAGGAGGAAGGTAATGATGTCGGTCCCCATAGACCGAACCATTTCTACCGTCGCGTCTTTACTACGCGACGAGAAGTGGGGGAAGTGTTTCGTCACCACTTCCAGCGTTCTTTCTCGCTCGGCAGGCGTCATGTCTCACGACTTGATGCCGAGCGCCTTTTAATCTTCGCTCCGCTAGTTGACTAGCGGAACGGAACTGTGGTCGTTAAGACGGACCACAAAGTGCTTCCAGGTGTAACAGGACTGATCCTGTTACAGGATTACACTGTGTTGTTCGAGGAAGCGCGCAATACAAGAGGGGTAGGATTAGTTGATAACAACTAATCCTATAATAAAAGTAAATATATAAAATATTCACTTATGTTCTAGAACGCAAAATTAAGAGTGTTTATTTAATGGGTGGTTTAGAGGCTAATAGTATAGTAACTACATAATTAATATAATAATATCAAGTATTCAACTAACTGTACTATTACTTAACCTGCAAGATTCGGTATTTATACCGAATCGACTTTTCCTTCGTAGATTATAATAACTTATAATCTCTTATTTAAATTTCAGAAAACGCGTCTGAAATTAAACTGTGATATTCTAACTTGAATATCAATTATGTAATGGCACCCCATTACACCCTTCCTCTTAAGTTTAGGCTGGGAATACAAATATATTGGGTATTTCTTTAGCGATCTAGGCTTAAGAGGATCGACGAATTGGTGAAGACTTCCGCCACGTGATCAAGTACCCCTCCGCTGATTACCACTAGATCGACAGCGTCGATCTACAGATCCGCAATCTCGCCAATTTGCACTCGGGATCTCGAATCTGCGATTTTCCACCAGATCTACACCTGTCGATCTGCTATGAATTCGCTTGATCTGCATTGGAATTGCACTGCTCTACGTTCCCAGTCACCGGTAGAGCGACCCACGCCGAAACCGTCGGGTACACAAGGTGAACAAGACATAGGCCTTTCATAGAACAACCGGAGGACCCCCTTCGTTAGTCGGTAGTCCGGGGCGCTGTGGGAACGATTGTCCAAGCCTCAAAATTTGTCCAGCCGCTCCTGTGGAGAAGCGTGCCCAAAATTTGGCACACTTCTGGTCAAGTTTTGTCAAGGCATTTGGTCTAATTTCGGATTGATTGAAACAAGGGGGGCTTTTCAGCCTATCGGACTCAAGAAGTGTCAAGAACGCAAGTTTTGGTGAGTCACCCGACTTTGGGTATTTTACATATTTTTGTAGGGGTACATTTAGGGACTATAGGGTAGTAGTATTTTAGTTGTGGTTTTACCTTTTAGGACAGAGGTTATACCTTTAAGTAAGGAAATCTTTTAGCTTTCGGATAAGTGGCTGAAACCTCTTCTGGTCTTGGTTCACACCACAGCTAGGGGTCGCCGTTCTTCCCTTTTCGTACACTAGTCGCCTCCGCCCGCCGCGGAGTGTTTGGGTGCAGAGGGTCGAATTATCCCCTCTCGCCCATTATACCCGGTCTGGACGCGCCGCACGCGCACTTTGGCCCACCGGAAGTCCCTCGACGGGAGTACGATTTGGCGATCTCAACACCTCAACTCAAGTACGTTTGGAACGTGCTATTCACTGGATTGGTCTTGGCGTGGAGATATCGTTTGTGGAGTTTCACGAGCATATTGGGTCTTTACGCGGACATATTGGCTTGTTTTAATATTGGTTGGAAACTAGACCGGTTTTGGTCTTATTTCGTATTTGTCAGGGGCTAGACCGGAACGGTCGGTCTACCCTCTATTATTTCGTATTGGTCAGGTCTTGATCGTTTGGACGATCGACCTATTGGAAGTTATCTCTTGGAAGTGTTTTTGGTCTGTTTGTGTCTGGGGTGAAGAGTTCCGCCCCAGAGATACCTACCCAGATCGGTCTTCTATATTCAAGACCGGTTCGATCCAATCTGCGATCACGATCCACCGAGTGTGTAACTAGCCCATTCCATCGGGTACACAAGGTGAGATGGACACTAAACAATCGGAACAAATGGGTTCTGATGACGACCGGTCTTCTGCTTGCAGCGGACGATCGGACCAGATCTCGAGTGGTGGTCCGCGGAGTACCCCTTCCGAAAGTTGGAAGGCTGGGCGCGATGGTGGTAGTCGGGTTATCGATGCTAATGTTTTCGATTTCGAACTTGACTCCACCACCATGGTGCGCGTGCCCGGATCACTTGGTGATCGTGGATATCACCGTGATGATATTCCATCAAAAATTGGATTCGAAGAGTTGAATGATTTGAATGTGGAGTCGTTCTGGAGAGGACGTAAGGAAAGGCTATCGCCTTACGTTCTCGTTGTTGATAAAGATGGCGATGTCCGATCTGGCCTGTCTTCCTCCCCAAAAGGCTCCCACCGGAGCCGATCGGGACTATAGCAGGTCTTGCTATAGTTCCGGAAAGGGTCAGGACCTAGGTCCTGATCCTATGTGAATGAATGAAAAAATTGATGGAAAACTAAAAGATGAAAATTACTTGGAGGCTGACTGGAACGATCCGGTCTACCTCCCTAAAGTCCCCAAGGTACCAAAGGTGCCCAGAAAAGGGCTGGGAATGCCACCCGACGAAGACGACTTCGAAGAAAAGTCGAAGGTCGGGGATGAGGCTATCAACGAACGATACCTGGACAAGATGTATTATGTTTTTGAATTGAAGCTATTTGTTCGCCAAAACCAGGTCTTTCGGGTGTTGGTACTCCCTATCCCCGACCGTCTTCTCGGTCCCACTACCGAGCCAATCCAGATTGATCGACCATTACTGCTCGTCAAGAATTTGGTGGCGATGTTGGCGGAGGTTGGTATTAAAATGCACGAACCCCGCCGGTGTCAATAAATTGTTTGAATTTGACGCTTGGATACTGGAGGCGTCGATGCCGGACCTCCACGACCGTTTGGTGCCACTGATGGGGGCGGTTCGCCGCCCAACTCCCACCACGGCAATGAAGGTCGCTTAAGTCTCCACAGAGCTTGTTGACATGTGTTCCGATGATGAATCGATCTACCAGTCTCCACCGGCTTCTAACAGCTCATCCGAGTTGGAGACCGGTGTCGAGCGGATGACCATGGGGGTGGACCATGCCCGGTCTGAACAAAAAATGGACATGCGGCAGAAAGGGGCTGTTTGCCAGTCGGGGCTCCAGCAAGCCCCACAGGCCTCAGTTCCGCAAAAGTAGGGTATCAACACGTTGCCCATGACGCCAGCCGACGTCCAAGTCATGTTTGAGACGATGATGAAACGTTTCATGGAAGAACGGGTTAGACCACCTATGCGCCCACATGTCCAAGACCGGTCTACCTGTCAAGGTGTCAATGTTTGCAAAAAAAGATGTGGATATGGAATCGGCAACATCTATGGATAAGCCTATTAGAAGTCATAAACCAACCGGCAAGGAAAGGCGCAAGCCGCAACCGGCAAGACCGCGTAGACCAAGCAAGACAAGTGACTGTGATATGTAGTCGGTCGGCGGTCTTGACGACCATGGTGGGTCAGATGGTACAGGCGCAGGCAAGGTGCGCAAGGCTAACCTAGCCTCCACTACTGCCTACGACTTTGGATCTGCTGCGATTCCGCGCATCCGTATGGCCGCGACGACCGACCTCAAGGACTTCACTGGCAAGGATGCTGATGAAGACCAGGCCCGGTCTTGGTTCGGTCGGATTAAGTCTGCGTTCATGCGAGACCAGACCCCGAAAAGTGAAAAGTGTCTGATCTTCCGGGATTTGTTGAAAGGACCGGCTGGCAACTGGATCCAATAGCTAGGTCGGGATGTCCGGTCTGACTGGGAACAGCTATGTGCAGATTTTGAAGGGCAATATTGTAACTCCGGATTTTCGAGTGCCCGCAAGTATCACCATATGCATAAGCGGAGCGACGAGACACCGATCGAGTATTTGCATCGGTTGAACGTGGCTGCACTTCGTGCCGGCATAACAATTAAAGAGAATAACCCGCCGAACGGTGCTGCTCTGGAACATGTGGGTCACTACATTATTACCCTGGACGATCAAGAACTGGCCGACCAGATTACTCTACTGCGTCTTAAGGATGCGGGCGAAGTCGAACAGACCCTGCGGACGTTACAACAGTCGCGTAGTATGAGAGCGAAGACCGCTGGTGGATCAGGTCGTTATCGTTCCAAGACCCAGACCGATCCGGTCAAGAGACCTTGGACCAGACCAACCCGAGAGGTCAAGGCGATCGTAGCCGAAGACTGCACGGGATCGGAAGGGGAAAGTGGAAGTCCATCCATCCAGGAGTCATCGGATGAAGACCAGTATCGTTACGTCTATGTTGCGGGACCTGCCCCGAAGACCAAGTCGAAGTCCGACCAGGTGGACCGGAAGGGAAGGAACGGAAGCAAGTCCGATCCAGACCGACCTCGTCAGAAGTGCTCCCACTGTGGGTCGAGCAAACATGATGGTCCAAACTGCTGGAAGAAGATGGTGTGCAAGAAGTGCGAGAGACGCGGCCACCTGACGGACCACTGCCTCTTCGTATGCAAGTCATGTGGAGAGATCCACGAGGCCGGCCACTGCAATATTGAAGATTTTTTTAACATGATGCGCAAGTGGTACGTGCCGGACAAGCACGCGGGGATGCTGCCGCCGGACGCAGAAAAGATGTTAAACTAGAACGCTCGCCAGGTTGGAATCTGGATCGAGCCGAGCGTTCTACGGTTCACATCTACGCATATGTCGGCAAGGAGGATAAGACCGACAATACACGTTCTATTCTAAATTGCGTCGACCGAGACCATCCGGTCTACAGTCTGAAGACCGATGAGTACTCCCGGACCAAGGTGGTTATGCAGTTGGACTTGCTGCCTGGAGAATCCCGCAGATACTGGAAGTATCACGCGCCTGATAAATGGTTCAAGCAGGCGAAAGCCTGTGGCAAGATTAATAACCAGAAAGCGACGATGTTGTTCGACTCTGGAGCTGAAGTCTCGATAATCGACTCCGCCTTTGCTCGTAAGGTCGGATGTCGTATAGACGATACCCAGAGACAAGAATGCGTCGTGATCGGTGAAAACGCTTATATGACCGAAGGAAGAACGCGTGTGAAAATTACTTTGTCGGGATCGCTGGTCTACTTTTTCAGCGCTTGGGTTGGAAAGTTGGATGGTCAGGAAGCTTTACTAGGTATGGATTTCATGGTCCCAGCTGGTATTCGCCTAGACCTGTCACATGGAGTGCTTACACTCCCGGATGAGGTCCAGGTCCAGTTGGCTGGTCGAAGACCTCTGTATGGTTCGTATACCGATCTGGTCCGGTGGGACCAAGACCTCACTATCCCAGTCGGTCGGTCTGCCGATACCCCGGTCGAGAAAGGTTTTCGTTCGAGGAAGTTATGGTTGACCAGGGGCGATCGGTGGGTCCCGACCTTCGTAAATAGTGCTGGTCGACGTGATTTTGTCCGTGTTACCAATATCGGTGACAAGCCGCTGACACTGGACAATAACACTATTGTCGGTATGTGGTTAGCAGAAAGGAAGGTACCAAGGAAGATGGGGTTCGTCTCGATTGGGTCGAGGCGGTATGTCGAGTGGCAAAAACTGGCGTACCAATCGACCACCGATCTTATCAGCGATGATGGGTCGGTGGAAGAGGATAACTCACCTTTAGTGGAAAGACCAAGTTATGTCACCCCAAAAAAGATGTTGGTCCGAAGAAAGGCGCCGCAGTCACCAGGAACGGTGGACCATCAAGTAGACGAGCCGAGGTTAGTCAACGTGGTGTCAGCACAAGACCAGGCGACAGCGGAGCAAGAAACGGAAGAAGGGGAACATGAAGTTGCTAGGTAGAACCATGACGGTATTCCTAATCAGACCGATATCAGTGAAGGACAGCCCGTCGATCAAGACCAGGGGAGTTCAGCCGGTCCAGATGGTCTAGGTGATATCGCCCCGGAAGATGAACAAGTCTGTATACATGAAGGCGGGGAACAGTACATTCAGGAGCTGGAAAGCCAAATGGCAGTCCTCCCTGAAGTGTCTGCCGACTCTACCGAAGTTACAATGGATGATTTACAAGTGGGTGATCAAGACCTTAACAGTCCAGACCAGATCGAGCAGTTGAAGAATATCATATGGAAGAAAAGACACCTGCTGATCGGAAAGGGCAACGCCTTACCACCTGCAGCCCGTGGTGCGATTTGCGATATTGACGTTGGAGATGCCAAGCCGATTGCTCAGCGATGTCGACGTGTGGCTCCACAGTACCGGGAAAAGCTTTCTGATCTTATCAAAGGACTGTCGGCTACCAAGATTATTAGACCGTCGACCTTGCCATGGGCCTCGCCGATCGTAATTGTTATCAAGAAGAACGGCGTTTGCATTAGGTTGTGCATCGACTATCGGCTGGTAAATCTGTTAACTAAACTTATGGTGTACCCGATGCTGCTGATAAATGATTTGTTGGAAGACCTGGACAAGACATTGTGGTATTGTTCGCTGGACATGGCAAGTGTATTTTGGGTGGTCTCGATGACTGATCGAGCCCGTGAGATTTCCGCATTTGTGACACCGTTTGGTCTTTTCGAGTGGAACCGTATGCCGTTCGGTCTGAAGAACGCACCCAGATCTATCAAAGGTTGATAGACAACGCACTGTACGGACACTTCCAAATCAAGACCGATCGGGACCCTGCCGAAACTTATGATGTGTTTGCATAGGGTGAACCCGATCGGGACCCTGCCGAAAGTTATGATGTGTTTACATAGGGTGAACCCGATCGGGAAAGAAGACCGTCCGTTCTAGGGAGGCGGTCGTACATCGACGACATTCTGATACCTGCCTAGTCATGGAACGATCTGTTCGAGAAGGTTGAACGATTGTTGGAGACATGCGACCGTTGGAACCTATCTATCAGCGCCATAAAAAGTTTTTGGGGTATGTCCAAGGTCGCCTATTTAGGTCATATGGTTTCGAACAATGGTCTAGAGGCTAATCCTAAGGACCTGGATTCGTTAAGCAACCTCCCGTTTCCCAAGTCTCTGAAGGCAATGCAGTCCTTCCTAGGAAGTTTAAACTACTACATCCGCTTCATCGAAGATTTTTCTATCTACGCGGCTGTGTTGTATGAGCTCCGGGAAGTGGACTACCATATGTTGCGCGAAGAAGACCGGGAAACTTTACATGGGGGCGCCGACTCTGGTCTTGCTGCAGATTGTCCGCAAGTGGAGGCCGAAGACCATATGAAGCGTGCAAAGTTTGCTTTTGGTATGTTGAAGGCTAAGATGGTGACGGCACCGATTTTGAAGCATTTCGATCCCGAAAAGGTCCTGACCATTATTGTATATGCTAGTCAGTGGGCCACTTCGGCCACTCTAGTACAAGATCATGATGGTGTGTACCATCCGGTCACGTTCACGAGCAGAACGCTGAAGCCAAATGAAGTGAACTATGCAATTGTCGAGAAAGAAGTTCTGGCGTTGCTACGAATTCTGGATGTGTGTTACAACCTGCTGGTCGGCCGACCTATAAAGGTCCTGTCAAGGCGGTCTACTTTGGTCTGGCTATTACCAGCCAATGGGATGGACGGACGTCTAGGCAGATGGTCGGCGGTCTTGTCGCAGTGGAACCTCGAGGTCGTTAAGTGCACCAGGGGAGAGGAAGAGATATTGGGCACATTAGCTGCCAGTATCACCCCTCGGTCTGAAGTGGACGAGGCATTGATAGCGATTGCCCCGAGGAAGCAACCTCGGCAGTCAATTTCGAGACCGCCACCGACCGTCGACCATGATGAAGAGCTCTTGGTCTTAAGTTTTGACGGATCAGCAAGCGTGAAGAAGAAGGTCGGCGCCTATAGTGCCATATTGTGGAAGTTGCCACAATGGTCTATAGTTGCAGCCGCTGCCGATTTTACGACGGATATTTCTGTTAACGAGGCGGAGTACCGAGGTCTACTTCTATGTCTGGACCTGCTGTCGTCGCAAGAGAAGGGGCGAGTCATCATATGTGGTGACTCCAACCTAGTGATCAGGCAGATCACCGGAGAGATCGACTGCAAGGCCCCACAGCTGAGGTCGTTAAATGATCGGGTAATGAAGGCATTGAAAGACCATCCCAACCACGAGCTGTTGCACGTGAAACGGGACTGGAACAGAACCGCCGACTACCTCGCGACAAAGGCCATGCGAGACCAGACCGGGGCTACGATCACCGAGGAGGCCGTTCTTGATGAATTGATGAATATAAACAGGTTCCCCGAGGTGATCGGACCCAAGAACGCTCCGGACCAGGTGCATGAGATGGTCGCGACTAGACCGAAAGCTAGGAAGTCCCACCAACCGTTCCCAAAGGAACGGTTGAGTGAATCTGTTGTGCAACGACTAAGGGAAGAACGGATCCTCAAGGCGCAGGGCGAAGAAGAATGGATTGTGAATTTAAAGACCTACCTGCGCGGTGAATTGTCTAAGTTGACGAATGTTCAATCGAAAGAATGTGCCAATATCGCAGACAGCTACGAAGTGGATGAAGATGGTTTACTATATTACTGCCGCGATGCCGACCAAGACAGTGTAGACCGGGACCGATTGGCGAAATGGTGATACCTGAGTTGCTGCAGCCGGATGTCCTCCATCACTACCATGTGAGTCTAGAAGGGGGACATCAGGGCATAGGCAGAACGTATCACAAGATCAGGTCCCACTTTCACTGGAGAGGTCTTTTCCGAAGTGTACAGAAATATGTGGGTTGTTGTACGGATTGCTAGACCGGAAAGGGTAGACCGGTAATCGAGGGGCGATCGCCCGGAAATATCGAAGCTACCTAACCTTTCCAGGTCATAGCGATGGACCATATACCGTCGCTGCCTAAATCGACTTATGGCAATACTGAGTTGTTGATCTGGGTAGACCTGTTCACCGGTCTAGTTATTGCGAAGGCAAGTGCGTCCCGGTCTGCCGAGCAGATCGCCAGAAGCTACGAAGAATGCGTGTTCCGAAGTTTCGGCGCCAGCGAGGTCATCAGACACGACCGAGAGCCCGGTTTCATGGCCGAGATGTTCCGGTCGTTTAACAATATGCTGGGCCATAAACAGAGCGCGACGATGGCATATCGTCCGCAAGCGAATGAATCGGCAGAACGTATGTTACAAACTATTACAAGAGCGATAAATATGTACGTTGCCGATCAAGACCAGCGCGATTGGGACAAATACGCAGAAAGACTGGTGTTTGCACTCAACTCGTCGACCGATCGGGTCCGAGGAGAAACGCCTTTTTATCTTGCGTATGGATTGGACCCCCGGTCCACTCTTGAAGCCGCGATACCTATTGGCTGCACTCGGACCCGCGATCGTGATGCTCGACGTTGGCGCATGCAGGTCCAGAAACATTACCAGAATGCAAGAGAAATTTTCAACGAAAAGTTACGTCAAGCTACACAAGACCGAGCAGACCGGAACAACGACCAGGTCCAACCCCACGGTATAGAACGAGGGGAGAGGGTATGGTTGTACCTAGACCGAGTGAAGGAGGGCTATGCGAAGAAGCTGGCTCACATGTGGCACGGTCCTTTCCGTGTTGCCGAGCTGATTGGTGAACACGCTGCCCGTCTAGTAACAACCGGCACGGACTACAAGGTCTTCCCGATCGTACATGTGTCCAAGTTAAAACTGGTCCGAGAATTTCCTGATCGTCCCAAAATGCCCTCTTTAGTAGACGAGGCAGAACTGTTTGATTTCGATGAAGCATTACTGCCGGAGGACAGTTGGGAACGACCGCTGGAGAAGGACGAATTTGAAGTGGAAAAGGTCTTAGATGTCCGATCGGTCAAGAAGACCAGGTTCGGCCGGACCCACCGAGAATATCTGGTCCGATGGAAGGACCATGATGGAACAACTTGGATCGATGAGTCCGACCTGAACTGTGGAGCACTACTACGAGAATTCGAACGGGACCGAGTCAGTCGGAACCGTTGCGCAGTGATGCAGACCCATGAAGACCAAGACCAAGACATGCAGTAGCATCGGTCTTCCCGACCGACGTGAAGAGGTGGAAGGTCTTGTGTATTGTGTATTGTGTATTGTGAATATGTGACGAATTGGAATAGTGGAGTGACGAATATGGATTGTTTTTTCGCGATGTAAGTGGAACGGTTGGTGATAACGTGTCTAGTGCAACTCTGGAGAAAGTGGTGGAATTAGCTCAAGTGTTTTGATGACCGAACATGTTAAAAAGAACGATTATATATATTAAGTGTTATCTGGTCGACTACTTACGACCTCACTCGCCATCACCCCACAGACGGCCGACGGTAAACGACGGATGCTTTTCAACTTGGTCCTGGTACTGGTTACGCCAAGGTTCTTGTTGGTCTAGTTGGACCAAAGCATCCTTGAGGTCCAAGACCGGTGTAGTGCACCCAAGACCGGGGTACCATGTGCCACCGTCAGCCAGCAGCCGGTTCCTCTCGACGCGACGCCGCGGCATATGAAGTACAACTGGATATAAGAACACATCAACGTCGCACTCATGGGCCAGCATCCCGTCCAAAACATATTGGCACAGGGACTGCCAGGCCACACCCGCTCTGATCCGACGCCGCTTGTGCTTGTTCTGGATGGTCGCCAACCCGGGGTCTTGCCGAACTCGTTCCGGGGGAAGCACCAGATAGTGGGATTCCTCACAGATGGCTTGAGCGTGAGTCTTGTTAAAATATTTCACCCGACTCACGAAAGCATTGGCCCACGGAGTCGAGTGGAAGATGAACCCCAGCTTGGGATGCTCGAAAATCTTCCACGGCTCGTCAGCGTACACGCAGGAGATCTGTGCCGACGTGATCAAGTCCGGCTACTATTCCGACGCGGCAGGAACTTTCTTCGCCGGCGAGAAAAGCCAATGGTCTGGACGAGAGAAAGACCGGTCCAGGAGATGCTTGGTCAGGGTGGACCGGCGTAAACAACCGATCTGCCTTGGCGACCACGGCAAAGTATCCTCACGCGTTCGTGGCGGAAGGGAAAAACTGTCGATTGCCACGTTGGCCAACAAAGCATCTTTGTGGAGCTTGGACGTACCAGGCAAGACCGTAGGTGTTGACTTTGTCGACTCATGAGGTGGTGGAACGCCACCATGTGGACCGGTCTTCTTGGTCTGCTCCGAAGTCGATGCAACTTGAACAAAACTTTCATGTGGACTTGTTCGCGACTTGGTTGGGATGGGGACAGCAAACTCCGAATCACCGGAGTCTCCGCCGGAGTCATCCCAGGACGAGACCTCTGAATACTTGGCACGGTCAGCACCGGCGGTCGAGGGCGCTTGATTTTTGGAGATGTTACTGTCGTCATCCTCGTCCAAGCTTGGGCTCACGAGGGGCGCCTGTATCTTGGCTCGCTTACGAGGCACCGCACGCTTCCCTTCGAGTTCAGGGTCGCGCGCTGTGCCCCGCGACCTCGAGGGACGCGGCGCGTTCGCGCTCTTCTTAGACTTTTGACGAATTTTGGCTGGGGAATTTCGGCCAATGAACGGCCTTGGTCTTGGTCCCGGGGTAGGTCCACCAATGCGGCCGACGCAGACCGGTCTACGCTGGAGGCAGCAACCGGATGCCGACGAGGACGCAACAGGTCAACCAAGCGCTGATGACATTCTTTTAATACCGCCCGACGACCGTTCGCTGCCTGTGTCCAATCGTTCGACTTGCGTTCACAAGAATGGACCTCCTCGGTCTGGTCTTGAATCGAAATTAGGAGCTCAGTGAGACGCCTCTCGAGGTCGTCGCTTTGAATGGTCAACGTGGTCTGGTCAAGAAGGTCTTCTGATTGCTGCTGTTGGACCAGCACAAGCTGCTCCCGAAGATGAAGTTGATGAGCCTCCGAGCGGGTCAACCTATTGCGCGCGTTTATTAGTCCGGTCAAAATCTGACGCATCTGGAGGTCATGCGTGTTCGACTGCCGATCGGCGGCAAGCAGGGCATTGATCGCCTTGCTGATGCCAGGAGGTATACGGGCTGAAGGTATACGGGCTGAAGACAAACGAAGGTTAGAACAGGTCCAAGGTGAAGACCGGACATGCATGCTTACGTTGTATCGCCTGTTGAGCAATCTGCTCCTGGAGACGTGCGATCTCTTCAAGTGCGTCTTGCAACTGCGAGTCGGTTCCGGTCTGATGCCCTGCCGATGTCTGAGGTGCAGTAGAACGATGGGAGCTGCCAGACTGGACCGACCGGACGGGCGAAGTGACATGCGATGACGTGGTATGCGAGGTGCCTACAAGAACGGTCGTTAAGGAAATACAAGAAGGTCAAGTCCAGCAGTGCAAGTACCTGGAACGGATGAAGAAAATGGTTGCTCCATGTCGGAAAAGTCTGAATGACCAAGGTTCAACTGAATTTGATGGACGAGGTCAGACCGTTGTCGTTGTGCGACACGGTCTGACTCAGAGGCGGCTGTGGAGAAGCGTGACCAAAATTTGGCACACTTCTGGTCAAGTTTTGTCAAGGCATTTGGTCTAATTTCGGATTGATTGAAACAAGGGGGGCTTTTCAGCCTATCGGACTCAAGAAGTGTCAAGAACGCAAGTTTTGGTGAGTCACCCGACTT
>CM047581.1:15399366-15413476 GCA_026184515.1 Peronosclerospora sorghi
AGTGAAATGTAAACTGAATATATTTAATATGTAATTAGCCTAAATTAATTTAAACTAATATAAACTATATGTAATACTAAGTAGAATATTCCTAATTCGTACCTAGATAAAATGTAGTGTACACACCTGTGTACTGACACGTGGATGGCTGACACACCACCACACCTAGGGCCCATGCCCTGATTGGTTAAAATAACCAAAGGTTCGAAACCTTTCAACCCGGCCAATACTGACCTCAACCGTGGTGTACTCATGTACACCAACACTCAGTGTTACCCGAATGTAACCCCGTTACAGTACACGATTACGTACCCAATTTGTGTCCGCAGTCAGTCCCCTAATTAGCCCCAAAATTAAGCCCTTAATTAGGCTAAATTTTGTAGCACACTTTACCACAGCCGCCCCTGAGCCCCGTCCCAGCCGTACAGCGGTTGAGGCGAGGGTCGATCATGCCGTTGGCCTCCGTAGATCATGCCACCGTTGGTCGGGTGGTCCACAACCATCAATCATGATATCATCGATAAGGTGATCAGCACCCATCAATCTGCCCTATCTCCCGCTGATTGGGTCCCAATCGATCAGGCCGTTACCGTTAGTGGTATGCCCTTCGCGATCAAGCGTTCATCCTCCACCAACCATGACATCTGCGATCAGACCCTCCCGATCAGGCATTTCTGCATTTCCATAATGCAAGCGATAACGGAAGACACCCCAGCGACAACCACCAACGCGCCTGCCCTGGATCGGGCCGCGGACGATCAGGCGATCGCCGCAATCAATCAGGCTTACAGCCTACATGAGGCCCTCCACGCCCGCGATGAGCGGATCACCGTGTTATCCAACTCGCTCGCGATGAGCGAAGACACTATTGCAATGCTTCGACAGCAGCTCACTAGCGGCAACCGCGATGTGGCGGACCGATATGCTGTGATCATGCGAACCGCCCTTAAACAGCTTGCGCCAGCAGTGGCGCAAGCTGTGTCATTTCATTGACACTGCAGTCTGCGACCTCAATTCTAAGTTAAAGACCGCTAAAAACACCACAGCTGATCACGAGAAAACCATGGTCGACCAACGTGCCCGAAACCCTCCCTTGATATTTGCCCCGGCCGACGATGGGGCGTGGTACCCCGGGTTCCTATCGGACCCTCCACCTCGGACCCTATCAGACGCGTTGAGAGAGGTTGATGACTTTGAGCCTTGGAGGGTTCAATATCGTCTTTCCCCCGAAGACCACCCTGGCCGCGAAATTCCCCACACCCGTCGCAAGTTCTATGGGTCTGGTTATTTGGTCGATCGCTTCCCTTTAATCAATATATACTCTTTGATCATGTCCTTTCCAATCGTTGCTTCGTCACCTTTTTCATGAATAACATAGATTGGCTTTATATCGGCTCATCTGCCGCCGTTCCACCACCTTACTCCGCAATATCCATCGTAAACACACCACTTCAAGTCATTCGTCATTTTTTCATCCATTGTGGGTTTCATCAATCATTTTCTTCAATCGGAGGTTATTCGATCATAATCCCACGATCGGTTCATCGATCACGCATTAGTTGGACTCTTCGTCCACTTGCATTACATCAAACCGATGTCTGTTGACTATCTTCCTTTCGAAATCCTTGATCAGAGCATCACAGTTCAGATCTGCCTCGTCTACCCACGACGGATCAGCATGACCTTTCGAGTAGACTTGGTATTTGCGTAACGTTCTTCCATAACTAGTCTTTCGTCCAGATCGGGCATCGGATACGATCAACTTCAAATTCATCTGGGTCTAGCGTCCTTTCCCAGCTGTCTTCGGGTAGCGAAGCTTCGTCGAAGTCAAATCGATCTTCTACTCCGGCTTTTAGCTCAGCAGTAGGGCGATCTGGAAACTCCTTGACCAATTTCAACTTGGACAGGTGACCACTGGGAGCATGCAATAATTGGTGCCAGTTGTAACTAATCTCGCCGCATGATCACCGATCACCTCATCGACTCTGAAGGGTCCATGCCACATGTGCGCCAGTTTGTTCGCAAACCCTTCTTTCACCCTATCGAGATATAACCAGACCCTTGATCCAGCTTCGATCTTGTGTGGTATCACTTGATCATTGTGCTTTTCAGCTCGATCAGCCATCGATTGATGCAATTGAGTGCTCACTTGTTCGCGGGCGTATCTGTAGTCTTTCTGCAACTTGTACCTCCATCGACGAGCATCTCGGTCTTTACGCCGAATTCCACCCAGTTGTAATGTCGATTCCAACGACGATCGAGGATCCCACCGATACAACAAATAAAATGGTGTCTCTCCGCGAATGCGATCGGGGGTCGAGTTCAGCGCGAATATCAGACGTTCTGCATAAAAGGTCCAATCTTTCTGGCCGACATCTGATACATACATCTTGATTGCCCGTGTAATCGTCTGTACCGTCCTTTCCGCCTTGCCGTTCGCCTGTGGACGGTATGCCATAGTGGCAATCTGTCGTTGTCCCACGATTTTGTTGAACGCACCAAATACTTCCGACATAAAACCAGGTTCAGTATCATGCCGGATCACCTCACTAGCCCCTAATCGTCTAAACACACATTCTTCCTAATTTTCGGCGACTTTCTGCGCTGTGCAAGACGATCCAGCTTTCGCGATCACCATACCCGTAAACAGATCCGTCCAAATCAGCAGTTCAGTATGTCCATCCGTCGATCGGGGTAGTGACGGGATATTATCCATGGCTATCACTTGGAATGGGTACGTAGCCTCGATATTCCCCGGCGACATGCCCTTGATCGTAGGTTTTCCCTTCCCCCGCTCGCAATCTACGCATTGTCCAACAAACCTTTGTACACTTCGGTATAGGCCACGCCAATGGAAGTATCATCATATCCGCTGATATGTACGCCCTATGCCTTGGTGTCCCCCTTCCAAGCTCACATGATAATGGTGGAGGACATCTGCATGTAGGGTCTCGGGTAATACCAGCTTAATCGAAAGGTGCCGATCGTCTTGATCATCTCTGTCATCGTTGGCTTTTCTTTTAGCCATGTTTCCACAGTAGATCACAATCCTTGTTCGTCGATATCGTAGTTGTCAGCAATTTTTGCGCAATCCTTTACCTCGTCTGCGCTCAATTGTGAGACGTCACCATACAGATAGCTTCGGAAATCATGAATCCATTTCTCTTCGTCCTGCGCCTTTTTCACCCGTTCCGCCTTATCCCGGCTATAGATATATCGGGCCACGTTGATGGTCGCGGCTGACGGAGGTTACGTGATCGTGTCATCACTAGCACCTGTGGGGAAGTGGGATCTTCATTCCACGTGATCACTTCCGAAAACCTGTTGACGTCGGCCAAATTCTCCAGCTGTTTCTCGTCATCAATTTCAAATATTGTTCCACCATGCATGGCTATAGTGGCGATGTGATCTGCACTCTTATTCTACTCTCTTTTAACATGAACCAGATCATGATCAGTCCATTCGCGAAGGAGGTTAAACGCACGCTGTTGCAACACTTGCAATCGCGGAGCTTTACACTCTATTTCACCGCGCATTTGCCGGATTACCAAATTCGAATCTCCACACACGATCATAATTCCTTTGGGATATCTCGACAGTAGATCCAAACTTAAAAGAAATCCATGGTATTCAGCTTTATTCACTGTGATGTCAGGTGCATGATCAGCAACCGCGATCATAATCTTCCACTGCGGTAATTTCCACACGATAGCACCAAACGCACCCACACGTCGCTTGACACTTGCAGATCCATCGAAACTGATCACGTAGAGTTCTTCGCCTTCTCAACCGAATGAGGTGGTACTTCAATCATCTGCCGCGGTTGCTTTTTCGGTGCGATCGCAATCAGTGCTTCATCGATTTCGGTGCGAGGAGTGATACTTGCAGCTAAAGCCCCTAGCACCTACTCTTCTCCCTGTACACATTTCTTGATCTCGAGGTCCCATCGTGATAAGATCGCAGCCCATATGCCCAGTCGTCCGTCCAGCCCCTTGTATGTTAGTAACCATTTCAACGTGGATAAACGTGACAAGACAGCAATCGTCTTTCCGACCAGTATCGTGAAGTAAACATCCAAAACCCGTAGAAGCGCCAGGACTTCCTTTTCGACGGGGCTGTAATTCAACTCACCGCTCTTCAATATTCGGCTGGCGAATGCGACGGGACAATACACTTGATTATGTTCTTGTACCAGCGCGGCGGATACCGCCCATTTGCTGGCGTAAACCACGATCACTTGCGTTTTGTTCTGATCAAAGTGGCGCAGGGTTGGGGCTGACGCAATCTTAGCTTTCAGCATGCTGAATGCTACTTTTGCCCTGATTAATCGATCGCCTTCATGATCCGTATTCTCCTTGCTCAACGATCGGCTTTTTAACTCTTGATAATCCATCTCCCTTAATTCGTAGAGCACAGTGGCATAGATCGCCAATTCTTCAATAAATCGACGGTAGTAGTTCAAACTCCCCAAAAACGATTGCATGGCCCGTAAGGTGCCAGGGAAAGGAAAATCAATCAGGTCATCCAATTTTTTGGATTTGTTTCCAAACCTCGGCTAGAGACATGATGCCCTAAATAGGGAACTTCACTTCGCCCCCAGTACGATTTGGTCACGCTGATCGACAAGTTCCATTGATCGGACTTTTCCAATAAATGCTGCACCTTGCCACACAGGGTAGTCCAGATAGGTGCAGGGATCAAGATATCATCGATATATGACCGCCGCTGCAGCACAGACGGGCCCGGTGTTTGGTCGGGCTCTCCCACAGTAAATAGATCAGCCGATTCGTCAGCACCGTCCTTAACCTTGAGATACCCATATAATGTGTTATCAATCAACCGCTGGTAGATTTGCGGAGCATTGTTTAGGCCAAAAGGCATCCTATTCCATTCGAACAATCCAAACGGAGTGACAAAAAACGCCGAAATCTGACGTGCTCGATCGGTCATAGACACGTCCCAAAAACCACTCGCCATATCCAAAGAGCAAAACCACAACGCTTTATCCAAATCTTCGAGTAGATCAGAGATCAGGGGCATTGGTTATACCATCAAACGCGTGAGTTGATTCACCGCGCGATAATCGATGCATAGGCGAATATCGACCCCATTCTTTTTCACGATGATCACTATAGGTGATGCCCAGGGTGAGGTAGACGGCTGAATGATCTTAGTATAGTAGCCAATAGCCCCTTGATCAAAGCCGATAACTTCTCGCGAAATTGCGGAGCCACCTTACGACACTTTTGGGCGATCGGGCGAGCATTGCCTACATCGATATCGCAAACGACTCCACGTGCAGCAGGAGGTAACGCGTTCCCTTTCCGATCAACAGATGTTTCTTCGCCCAAATTATATCCCGAAGCTGATGAATTTCTTCTGCCGTGTTGACCAAGGGGTATCCAACTAGCAAATCATCTTTAGTCACCTTTTCGGTGCTTGCAGATACTTTGGGCAACGTAGCAAGATGCTTCTGTAGTTCTTCCACATACAAATCTCCACCTTCATGTTAGCAAACTTGATCATCGATAGGGATTACACCATAATCGCTAGTATCGGCTGAGACAGGGTGATCACGCTATCTTGACTAGGCGTATTTCTTGTAACAGGTTGTTCAACTCCGTGATACAAGGTCGGAACTTTCGTCCCCGGCTCCTGATTGCACCGCTCTTGTACCTCTTGCACCTTTTGCGACCCTCCGTCTACCAATGCCACAGATGTGACGATCGGGTCCGTAGAACGCACTAAAATACTTCGAGGAGTAGGATACTCCCTCTTCTCGACTAGGGGACCTTGATCGACACTTTCTTGCACGTCATTCACAGAATCGGTAGACGCTTGATACGCGAGATTTTGCCACTCCTTGTAACGATTAGACCCTATCGAATCAAATCCAGGGCGACGGGGCACATCATCTTTGTTCATCCAGATACCTAAAATCGTATCGTCTTGTACAATGATCGGATGATCAACGACGTTCGTAACACGCAGATATCGCAAATTACCCACGCCCCTAGTGATAGTGGGGACCCAATCTTTTCCACGAGTAATCCACAACTTTCGAGATCGCTGGTCATAAATCCGAACCTCAGCAGATCGACCTACTGGGATCTGTTCGTACTGATTGAGTTTCATATAATTACCACTCGATCCATACAGCTGTCGGCGCCCCTCCAATGGGATGATCACCTCATCAGGCAAACTTAGTGCACCATGAGCGACGTCTAATCGAACACCAGCTGGTATCATAAAATCCATACCTAATATAGCATCTTGACCGACAAGTCTGCCCACCCATGCATGGAAATAATAAACCAACGAGCCCGCTAACGTAATCTTGATTTTAGTGTGCCCCTCCGTGATATACGCACTTTCTCCAATGCCGACACATTCTTGTGTTTGACTCGTGTCGATCTGACAACTCACCTTACGACCAAAGGTTGAGTCGATGATCGACACTTCAGCACCAGAATCAAATAATAGCGCGGCACGTTCGTTATCAATTTTACCACTTGCCTTGGCTTGTTTAAACTATTTCTTTGGCGAGTGGTACTTCCAATATCCACGTGATTCACCTGGAAGTAGATCAGCCTCCATTATCACCGGGGACCGAGAAAACTCATCAATACGGAAATTAGCCAAACGAGGTAAATAAGGCTGATCACATTTTTCATTATCTATTTCTGCTGCTTGATCAACCCTCTTCTTATCCACATATGCAAAACTGCACAAACCAGAACGCTCGTCTCGTACCAGATTCCAACCTGGCGAGCGTCCTAGTTTAACAAATCTTCAGCTTCCTTGGGAAACATTCAAGCATGCTTGGTGGGATTGTACCACTGGCGGATGCGTTTGTAAAATTCTTCCATAGGGCACTTTCCCGCATCGTGAACTTTGCCGCATGCTCGGCAGACGTACAAACAATGATCGGTCGGATTTCCCTTCTTGCCACACTTGAGACAGGTCAGGTGCTTCCAGCAACGAAGATTATCGTGCCTGATCGACCCACAATGACTGCATTTCTTCACCCCCCTTGATCGACTGCACTTGAATCACTTCGATTACCCGATCGGGACTCGCTAGTCTGGTCGAGCGCCACTGGTTGGTCGCGTATAGCGGCAATCATGTAACGGCGCTGATTTCCATCGCTTCCACTGTCGTCGGCACTTGATTCCTCACTTCCAGACGACACCTTGATCGCGCGTACTGCTTTGGGCTTTCGCGCTGGGGCCGATGCCCGATCATCGCCGAATTTCCGGCGGAATCGTCTGGTACCTACGGCCGCCGTTGGCTGGTACCACCTATTACGTGCATACGCCCGCAATGTCTCTTCCAGGTCTGCCGCGGTGTCCACCCGCAAAAGCGCCAGTTGATCAGCGAGCTCGCGATTAGCCAATGTATCCAAGAAATGTTGTACATGTTCACGTAAAGTCGTGGGCGATCCATCCCTGATCGGCAACTTGGCTCGCAGTCCCGCCACATTCAACCGGTGCAGATATTCGATAGGGCTTTCATCCGACCGCTGCTACGTGTAATAATACTGTCGGGATGCCGACTGACCACTTCCACAGTATTGAACTTCAAACTCATAAACGAGATTTTTCCTACTTGATCGAGTGCTTCTACTCAGCTGGAGATGCCAATTGCGCGCTGGTCCTTTTATTAAATCGCCTAGGATTATACACTTTTCAGGATCAGAAGCTTGATCCCGCATAAATGCTGACTTGAGGCGACTAATCCAATTCCGCGCTTGATCTTCATCCCCTTCCTTTCCCTAAAATTCTTTTAGATCACTGATCGCAGACATCCGAATCATGGGAATCGTCTGTTGATCAGGCATCCCATTATGTGCGTACGCAACGGTGGCTCGTCGGGGTAGTGTGATCGGCTCATCTGGGTCAATGTACTCGCTCTGGGATCGTTGATCATGGAACGAATATACCGATTCCATGTCAACGTCCTTGACCGCTGCCGATCTTTCTGGCTTCGAGTGCTGCTGACGCAGTGAATGCACAGATTCCATGTCAACGTCCTTGATCGACGCCGCTCTTCCAATTTTAGCTGGCAGTTTTTCCCGCCGACGACTCCCGGTGTCAGCTTGCGTCTTTCTTCAGCCAGAAACTTCTCCATAGCCTTATCAAAGAATGTCTGCAGCTGTGGGCTTTGCGATACTTGATCATCTTCTGCTTTGATCGATAGAGGTTCTATCTTGATAGCCGAAAACTTGGATTTATCCTTCTGCCAAACTGTCATTCTGGTGATCTTGGGCTCTATACTCCCGGCACTACTCGACTCCATTTCAAATTCATCGCCTTCAGAAGGGGCAGATTCGTAGCACGATGATCCCGTGTGTTCTGCTGCGTTGTTTGACGGACCTGCTTTAATCTTCAACGGAGAGTGCAAGGGTTCCAACTTAGTGGTTTGACCCACGATATGTAGCAATAGATGAAACAACTGCTGGGTAGCTTCTGACAGATCTTCTGGATCCTGATCAAACACCTCTTCAGCATCGTAGGCGCCTGTCTTCAGACCTGCCTGATTGATCAGGCGTGTTAGCCTCAGTACGATCGTGAGCTTGTCCCTCCCATCCGTAACTGGCTGATCGACTGGTCCGTTCATCTTCCCGCTGATCATGACCCCAAGTAGGCTCATGATCGAGTTCGTCAATAAGAAATCTTCCAGTTTTCCTTTATAAACCTTTCGGTAAAACGTTCTAACCAGATCGGCCTCCGTTGGTGGTGTACTTGATCGACTTTCGTCGCTCTCCGACCCAGGCGCCTTCATCAACACCTTCGGCTGGTCGGTCTTGTAATACTTCACCACCGGATCCCAATCCGGATCATTATATACACATATTTTTGGCGGATCATACCTTGCGTTATGATACGCATGGGCTCCCGAAGGAGCCTCGGGATTTGGTTGAGACTTCTCCTCCTTTATTTCATCAAGATTCCTCCCCAGGTCCTGATGATCAGCATTTCCTTTCTTCTTCAGGCATGACGACGGCGAACTGCCTTCCGTCGTCACAACCTCCTCCTCCTTTTCCACCTTTATCTTCAATTCTGCTTCCGCTTCCGTTTTCACTTCCGCATCAGCGCCATCTTGCGTAGAATTGCGGTGATATCCCGCGTCGCCCAAAGATCCGGTCACGCGCACCATTGTGGTGGAGCGGCTGTTCAAAGTTTTTGACGCTTGATCAGGCGGTACCACGGCGCCCGGACTGCCGACTAACGAAGGGGGTCCTCCGGTTGTCCTTGACTGCTTGTGTTTCTGCTCACCTTGTGTACCCGACGGCTTGGGCGTGGGTTGATCTCCAGGTGGTGGGGATGTAGACACGGCAATTCCTTGATGCAAGATTGGGGAACTTGTAATTAGTTGATCGAGGTGCTGATCAGACGTGATCCGGTGTAATCGAGCTCAAATCAGGTGCGAACAGGCTTGATCAGTAGTGATCAGGCTTGGACAGGCACCGAAAGTCGTTGATCAGCTGTGATCAGGCCTGATCAGGCTTGGGCAGGCACCAAAAGTAGTTGATCAGCGGTGATCATGCTTGATCGGGCTTGATCAGGCACCAAGAGTAGTTGATCAGCGGTGTTCAGACTTGATCAGGTGGCAAACGTCGCTCAGGTAGAAGTTGGTGCGGTCTGCGAGTTGTTGAGCGCGGGTCACGAGTTGCAGAGTGCCGATCAGGTGTTGATCGGCGAAGGAGGTACTTGATCAGGCAGTGGAAGACTTCACTGCCCTATCCCGGAGCCTCTGAGTCTTCAAACAACAAAAGGAACACCCAAATATATGTATCCCTAGCCTAGACCTACGAGGGGGGGGGGTAAATTTCGCTTAATCCACCTAGAGTTCCCGTGGGGCGTTTACAGCAGCCGAACTCTAGGGGCCAAAAGCGAACCAAACGTGGAGAGGTGAGAGCACTGCTCAATCACACTCTCAAAACCAAAAACCTTTATAGAAAAACCGCTGACACAGAGGGCGGATTGCGGAGTGAGTTCCCAACACTCTACGTCTGCCGGTGGGACAAAAATGCACTAAGTGCTCCCGCCCGGGACGTAGAGGTGTATACTAAAAAGGGAGGCGCAAAGGTGCCGTCCCGGAAACGATCTGCTAGATCGAACGCAAAAGGAGAACTTTAATTTTGCTTAAATCCTAAGAACTACCATTTTCCTAATATCCACCAATCAGAACTACCCCTTCCAGCGTCCTCCGTCGACCAGTCGACCTGATTTGTCCGTCGTCCGTCGCTGTTCGTCGGTGTTCGCTGAGTACCTGTACGTAATCGTCCCATCTACCTATGCCCTGTCTATGTCCCGACTACGGTCGTACACGCAACTGTATACGCCGTGGTACCCACAATCGTATACGATTACGTACCCGATTTTTGTCCGTAATCGGCCCCCTAAATTAGGCCCTATAATAAGGCCCGTTATTTTTTGTTTGGGACCAATTATAACACGCTTTACGACAGCCTCCCCTGGGACTCTTACCAGCTGTACAGCGGTTAGGGCGCGGTTCGATCCTGCCGTTGCCGCGCATTAACCATCTTTTTTAATGATCATGAGTGTAGTCTATCATCCCAAGGTTTGGTCCCATGCGGCAGAGAATCGTCCAGCTCAAGCCTTATCTACCAGCATTGGCCACTAATCGCTTCCACATGCGAAATAAAGGGTCGTACACGGTCTCGACGACGTCGAGCAGGATATCTTGTACGTTGTTCCGCTACCGAGCAAGCACCCAGCACTCTTTACCAGTGGCTTGCGTCAGCGATCCGGTCCTTTGTGGTCTGGACCTCCAGGGACGCGCAAGACCATCTCTAGAGAAATATAGTACCACGGCATGCACCTTGGGTTTCCCAAGTGACAAGGGACCCGAACGATTGCCTATGTATCTTGGCGAGAGCGAGAAACATGTGCGCCAAGTGTTTGTCTTCCAAAGCTCGTCGCTGTATTCTCTTTTTTATGCATTGGATTTGCTCGTGCTCATGCGTGGTTGTGGGTCCGACGCTGGTAGTGTCATGGATCGTGTGGTGTTGCAATGATTGACCGAGATCGATGGGTTCAACGGAGGTGGGACGGACCACGTGTTTGTGGGATCGGCGCAACAAATTGATCGCCCCGTTCTACTGGAAACCGGTTTGCTGCGTCCTGGATGCTTGACTCGCTCCTGGATCGTGGCCGGCGCTTATTTCTATGCACGAAGCTCTCGTGCGCATGGAACGATCGTGTCGAAGCGCTGAATCGTCAATTAGGTAGAGAAAACTTTTTTGTCGACTTGGTTGGAGGAAACGAGGCTGATTTGTTTCGGTCTGTTCTGTTGTGGTAGAATCGAGGCAATCAACGCCGAAGAGCGTTTTTCGTCCAGTACCATGACGATCCGGTTGCGACTCACCTGATGACACGAGACGAAATGCGTGTACCTGTTTGTAACGAGCATTTCTCACGGCCCTTGCGCACATCATTCCATCCGTGCCCCCCATCGATATCAATCATTGGGAGGGTTCTTGAAGAAGCAGTACAGCTCGAGACCCAACACGTGATGCAGCGATGCAGCCGCCTCCCATGTTGCGGCACTCAGAAAACAGGTATGTGGTACAAATGTACTCACGTCTATAGTTTGAGTACAGCTTCGGTTGATCACTTCTTGCTCCATTAATAGACTTCTTGATGATACCATTCACAATTGTTCTTTGTCACTTTTCATGCATATATGTAATCGATATTCCATCAGCCTATCTGCCGTTACTCCATAACCCAGTCTCGCAATATCCATCGTAATTAACCACTTCAAATCAATCGTCACTTCTCCATTAATCTTGATTTCGTCGATCAATTTTCACTAATCGAGGGTTAGTCAATCCAAATTTCGATAATCGATTCGTCGATCATGCTTTAGTTGGACTCTTCGTCGACTTGCATCACGTATAGATCTTCGCCTTTCTCAACCGTGGGTTGTGGTACTTCGATCATCTGCAAAGGTTGTCTTTTCGGTGCGATCGCGATAAGGGCTTCATCAATTTCGGTGCGAGGGGTGATACTTGCGGCTAAAGCCCCTAGTACCTCCTCTTCTCCATGCACACATTCCTTGATCTCCATTTTCCATTGTGACAAGATCGCAGCCCATCAGCCCAATCGTCCGTCTAGCCCGTTGGCTGTTAATAACCACTTCAACGTGGATCGACGTGACAAGACAGTGACCGCCTTTCCAACCAACATCGTGAAATAGACATCCAAAAATCCGCAGAAGAGCAAGAACTGACTTTTAGACGGGACTGTAATCCAGCTCACCGCTCTTTAGTGTCCGGCTAGCGAATGCAACGGGGAAATACACCTGACCATGTTCTTGCATTAGCGCAGCATACACTGCCCACTCGCTAGCATAAGCCACGATCACCGGCGTTTTGGCTCGATCAAAATGGCGTAGGGTTGGGGATGACGCTATCTTCGCTTTCAGCATACTGAATGCCACTTTCGCGCTGATCAATCGATCATCTTCGCGATCCGGACTCCCATGGATCGATGACTTACCCTTTAATTCTTGATAGTCCGTTTCTCGTAACTCATAGAGTACGGTAGCATAGATCGCGAAGACTTCGTAAATCGACGGTAATAATTCAGACTCTCCAAAAACGACTGCATGGCCCGTAAGGTGCCAGGGAGAGGAAGATCAATCAGATCATCCGAATTTTTCGGATTTGTTTCCAAACCTCGGCTAGAGACATGATGCACTAAATAGGGAACTTCGCGTCGCCCCCAGTACGATTTGGTCACGCTGATCGATAAGTTCTACTGATCACACTTCTCCAACAAAGGATGCACCTTGTCACACAGGGTATCCCAGGTAGGTGCCGGGATCAAAATATTATCGATATATGATCGCCGCTGCAGTACAGACGGGCCCGGTGTTTGGTCGGGCTCTCCCACCGTGAATACATCAGCCGATTCGTCAGCACCGTCCTTAACCTTGAGATACCCATATAATGTGTTATCAATCAACCTCTGGTAGATTTGCGGAGCATTCTTTAGGCCAAGAGGCATCCTATTCCATTCGAACAATCCAAACGGAGTGACAAACGCCGAACTCTGACTTGCTCGATCGGTCATAGACACGTCCCAAAAACCACTCGCCATATCCAAAGAGCAAAACCACAGCGCTTTATCCAAATCTTCGAGTAGATCAGAGATCAGGGGCATTGGATTCACCATCAGGCGCGTGAGTTGATTCACCACGCGATAATCGATACATAAGCGAATATCAACCCCATTCTTCTTCACGATGATCACTATAGGTGATGCCCAGGGTGACGTAGACGGCTGAATGATCTTTGTAGCTAATAGCCCCTTGATCAATGCCGATAACTTCTCGCGAAATTGCGGAGCCACCTTACGACACTTTTGGGCGATCGGGCGAGCATTGCCTACATCGATATCGCAAACGACTCCACGTGCAGCAGGAGGTAACGCGTTCCCTTTCCCGATCAACAGATGTTTCTTCGCCCAAATTATATCGCGAAGCTGATCAATTTCTTCTGCCTTGTTGACCAATGGATCACCCACTTGCAGATCATCCTTGGTCACCTCTTCGGTACTTGCAGACACTTCGGGCAACGTAGCAAGATGCTTCTCTAGTTCTTCCACATGCAAATCTCCCCCTTCATATTAGCAAACTTGATCATCGATAGGGATTACACCAAAATCGCTAGTATCGGCTGAGACAGGGTGATCACGCTATCTTGACTAGGCGTATTTCTTGTAACAGGTTGTTCAACTCCGTGATGCAAGGTCGGACCTTTCGTCCCCGGCTCGTGATTGCACCGCTCTTGCACCTCTTGCACCTTTTGAGAATCTCCGGTTACCAATGCCACAGATGTGACGATCGGGTCCGTTGGACGCACTAAAATACTTCGAGGAGTAGGATACTCCCTCTTCTCAACTAGGGGACCTTGATCGACACTTTCTTGACCGTCATACACAAAATCGGTAATCGCTTGTTACGCGAGATTTTGCCACTACTTGTAACGATTAGACCCTGCCGAAACAAATCCAGGGCGACGGGGAACGTCATCTTTGTTCATCCAGATACCTAAAATCGTATCGTCTTGTACAAT
>CM047581.1:15423353-15438720 GCA_026184515.1 Peronosclerospora sorghi
ACAACAACTAACCGATCCTATCTCCCTACGGTCCCCAATATGTACAAGCATGAAATATGTAAGTACACGCAATATCATGTGACTTACCAAAATATGTGTTCTTGACACTCCAAGCACACGATCGGCTAAAAGACCCCTTTTTTCTGCCAATCCGATCGCTGATAAGCTGATCGGCGTTCCGCTGACACAAAGTGACCGAAATTTTCACCTTCACTTCTCCACATCGGCCCCTGAGTCTGGTCGTAGCCACACAACGGTAGCGATCCGATCTCACCACATCCCAAATCTTCGCAGTAGCGGACTTAATTGATGGACAGATCTTCGAATACGGCTTCGCCCGGTACTTGTTCTTGTGCACCTGATCATCTTGTAACCTCTCTTGACGTTCGTTGTTGTAGGTGCCCTGTGCTCCCAATCGCTTCATGTCGATTCTCCTACCAGATCGGCCCGATCTGACAGCCCTCCCAACACTCCCGAGTCCGACACACCGGACGGGTATTAGATCGGGGCCGATCAGCTCCGGAAAACAGTCAGGGAACTTCAGTCGCAGTTGGACACAAAGGATTCATCACTCCTGCAACTGCGGAAGGAGGTGGATACTTTGATCCCTATATACACGAAGTTGCAGGAGGTGATCGCCGAAAACGCGCATCTCCGGGCTCAGATCGCCCAACAAACCACGCGAGGTAAGCTGATCGGTCTGTTTTTCGTCTTGGGTCTGCTCTAACCTTCCTTCGCATGCAGATCGGCTGCCCACCGACATCTCCAAAGCGTTTGACGCTTTACTCGCGGCTGATCGGCAGTCGCATGACCACTGCGATCAGCTCCGACCGATCTTGGACGGGCTGATCGGCGCACGGCATGATCTGTCTCGTTTGGAGGCCTACAGGTCACACCTCCGGGAACAGCTCGCGCTGGTCAACCGTCAGAGGTTGGAGGATCCGTCCGATCGGACTTTTCTCCGTACCCAACATGGTGACCTGGAGAGGCAGGTCGGCGAGCTGCAGGTCGTGGTCAGGGACCAGATCGGGAAGGTCGAGTCCTTCCAGAGCCTATCGGATGCCTGGACCCAGGAGTCAAACCGTCGTTTGGCGGCCGTAGATCGGTGCCACCAACAGTTGGCTGACTTTATGTACCGGTGTCCGACTGCAGGCTCTAGCGTTGACCGATCTGCATCGGCCGCTCTGATCGATATGCACCAACGATTGGAAACGAAGCCACTCATTGGCTAAAAGTAAACACTCCAAGATTCCAAAAACTTCCAAGAATCGTAAGGACGCGTCGAAGAGCTCAAGGGCGCGGGGCGTATCTCGCGACTCCGAACTCGAGGAGAAGCAATAGGCGCCTCATAAGAAAGCCAAGAAGCTGGCGCATCCTCCAAGCCTAAGATCGGACGCAGCCGACACTTCTATCATCGCCAAATCGCATTCGCCCTTGGGCCCCCGCACTGCTCATACCAAGCACATGGAGATCTCCTCCGGAGAAGACTCGGGGAACGGATAGGGAGATTCTGAGTTCTTGATCACTGCTTGTCCAAGTCCCGATCCGATCAACGCCGAGGCCCTGTTCCAGCAAAGGCTGCATCGGGGTCTGATAAGGTGATCAGCTCCCAGGGTGATGGTGTTGCACGGACGCGTGCGTTAGCAAAGTCGGCGACTTCTTTCCATCCCGGCACATCTAAGCTGCGCCATCACGCCCGGTTAAAAGGGGTGTTAATTGGAGATCGACTTCTTCCATCGCTGACTACAGATGCCACTTTGCCATGGTCGCCGGGGAAGATCGGTAGCTTGCACCGATCAGCCCTGACCAAACAAGATCTGACCCGTTCGATGTCCCGACCTGACTTCTGGCTCTTACCTCCATCTTTGAAAACCCCTGAACCGTCTGCATGGCGGGTGGATCTAGTCACAGGACCGCAAATCGCCCGTCTGTATGCAGATCTACCATGGTAAGTGCTGCTCAGCGCCAAGTTGGACTCCATATTCGCGTCGACTCCTTGGATCGATTCGCTTCTGGATCGAATTCGGGATTTTAATACAGCCACTGACAGGCGATCTGGGAGTCTACCCATTATCTCATCCTTCCCGCGGGTCGGAAGTTACGTGACCAAGACCTGATCCTGTTTAAGAAGCGCCGGAAACAGCGCCGGAGTCGGGCAGGCGAGGCTTGGCTGGCACTATGCCAGTTTATTCTGGAAGGGATGCTGGCCCGCGAGTGCGACATCGACATCTTCCTGTATCCGGTGTTTCTTCATATGACCAAGCGTTGCGTTGAGAGCCCCGGGGCGTTGACTGAGGACGGCATCTGGTATCCCGGTCTTCATTGCGACGAGCCGGTCGTATATCTGAAAGACGCCTTGATCCAGATCGATAGGAAGGAGCCCTGGCGCAATCAGCGCCAGAACCAGATCGGATACCATCCGGCGTTGACTATCGGTCGTCTTTGGGGTGATTGCGAACTTTGATGCGGCAGTTATCTGACCAGATAATCCATAATACATGTCATCATTATTTCCAAATTCCTAATCACCCGATCGCTTGACTAAATCTTTCTCGAAACTTGTACCAACACGTTATCACACACAGTTTACATCCACATCGCGAAAATTATCACCACGTTCGTCACTCCACTACTCCAGTTCATCACGGTTCATCAAGCTAATTCACAATAATTCAGACCTTACACATATTCACACCGGTCGGTATACTGATCGGTGCTACTGCGTGTCTTGATCTTCATTTCATGATTCTGCATCACTGCGAAGAGATTCCAAATGACTCGTTCTCGCTCGAATTCTCGTAGCAGTGCTCCACAATTTAGATCAAGTTCGTCGATACAAGTTGCTTCGCCATGATCCTTCCAGCGGACCGGATATTCTCGGTGGGTGCAACCGAAACGTGTCTTCTTGACCGATCGGACATCGAGAACCTTTTCCACCTCTAATTCGTCCTCTTCCAATGGACTTTCCCAACTGTCTTCCGGCAGCAGAGCTTAATCAAAATCGAATCTCTCCGCTTCGTCCACCGGACAGAGCATTTTAGGCCGATCGGGGGACTCTCTGACCAGCTTCAGTTTGGACACATGCACGATCGGAAAAACTTTATAATCCGTGCCGATCGTAATCAGACTGGCAGCGTGCTCGCCGATCAGCTCTGCTACACGGAAAGACCGTGCCACATATGATCCAACTTCTTTGCTAGAATTCCTTGACCCGATCAAGGTATAACCATACCCTCGCCCCTGGTTCAATACCATAGGACGGAGCTGATCGTTATTCCGATCTGCTCGATCTTGCGTGGCCTGACGCAACTTTTCGTTGACGACTTCTTTCGCATGCTGATAATGCTTCTGGACCTGCATGCTCCATCGACGGGCATCGCGATCGAGGGTCCGAGTGCAGCCGATCGGTATCGCCGCTTCAAGTGTCGATCGAGGGTCCCATCCACACGCTAGATAGAAAGGCGTTTCTCCTCGGACCCGATCGGTTGAAGAGTTGAGTGCGAATAACAGTCTCTCTGCATACTCATCCCAGTCACGTTGGTCTGGATCGGCCACATACATCTTAATCGCCCTTGTGATTGTCTGCACAATGCGTTCAGCCGATCCTTTCGCTTGCGGACGATATGCCATCGTCGCGCTCTGCTTCTGGACTAGCATGTTATTGAACGATCGGAACACTTCAGCCATAAAACCGGGTTCCGATCGTGTCTAATAACTTCGCTGGCACCGAACCTTTTGAGCACGCATTCCTCATAACTCTGGGCGATCTGCTCCGCTGATCGGAATGCGCTAGCCTTTGCGATCACCAGACCAGTAATAGGTCGATACAGATCAGCACCTCAGTGTTGCCGCGTGTCGATCTGGGCAGAGACGGTATGTGATCCATTGCTATCACCTGGAAAGGGTAAGTAGCCTCGATATTTCCGGTCGATCGGCCCTTGATTATCGGTCTGCCCTTTCCGGTCTCGCAATCTGTGCAACAGCCCACATATTTCTGCACGCTCCGAAAAAGTCCTCTCCAGTGAAAGTGGGCCCTGATCTTGTGGTATGTCCTGCCTATGCCCTGATGTCCCCCTTCTAGACTCACATGGTAGGGATGAAGGACATCTGGCTGTAGCAACTCAGGGATCACAAGTTTCGCTAGTCGATCTCGATCGGCACTGGCTTGATCAATGTCACGGAAGTAATACAGCAATCCATTGTCGTCCACATCGTAACTGTCCGCGATCTTGGTACACTCATTCGCCTGATCGTTTGTTAACTTGGACAGTTCACCGCGCAGATAGGCCTTCAAGTTGACGATCCACTCTTCTTCGTCCTGCGCCTTAAGGATCCGTTCCGCCCTTAGCTGTTGTACAACGTACTCACTCAGCCTTTCCTTCGGGAACGATCGGCGAGAATTCTGAGTACGCGATTTAATCGCCGCCATCACATGCACCAGATCAGGGCTGCCCTTGGGATTGATCAACCCCGGGAGCCTTTTTATGTTCATAAGTTCATGTAGAAAGGCCTCCTAAGTGATCGTGGCCCCGATATGGTCCCGCATGGCTTGGATCGCGAGGTGATCGGCGCTTCTGTTCCAATCCCGTTTCACGTTGTAGCCGGTGCGTACACGCACGGTGCGGCTAGCGCACAGAGGAAGACTTTCCTTTAAGCGGCGTTCGACGCTACTTATCCGATACGCCCTTTAAAAAGGGCTTAGAAAGAGAGAACTCTCTTACTCGGGGCCAAGATTCCCACTTTGGTTTACTATTAGCTTTCGCTAATGCCTTAACACAAGGCTCCATTTCCAAGGGGTAGCTAAGGGGAGAACTCCCCTTACGCTACTGCACTCACTACACGCGCGACCGGCCGAGGTCGAGCGTCTGTAGTTGGTTGAGTGAAATGTAAACTGAATGTATATTTAATATTTAATTAGCCTAAATTAATTTTAACTAATGTAAACTATATGTAATACTAAGTAGAACTTACCAAATTCGTACATAGCTAAAATGTAGTGTACACCACCTGTGTACTAACACGTGGCTGGCTGCCACGCCTCCACCAAGGGCTCCTGCCTTGATTGGTTAAAATAACCAATGGTCAAAAACCTTTCGGACCGGTCAATACTGACTCCAACCGTAGTGTACTCACGTACACCACATACTAAATGTAACCCGAATGTAACCCTGTACATCCTCCGAAATGTAGCGTACACTTGTTCCAAAAGCTGGATGTATCGTTTCGACACAAGTGAATCCACCATCAAGCCTATTGCTTACGCAATAAATCAAATTTAGTTGGAGAACTCCAACTGCCAGACCCTCTGGCTAACCATGAGAACCATTAGTGGTGCTGTGGAGTCTCCTCGAGAAGAGGAGGTAGACTATTCCGATAACTAGGAAGTGGATGCCCTTGTGGATATCTCCCCAATGACTGACCGCTACGACAACGCTGAACGGCGATGTCGGCAGCCTAATCCGTTCCCCACACGTGGGGGAAATGCACTAACTAGTGCGCCACCCCTGCTGCCAATGTCGGATGATACATCCGGATCGCCGAAGGCGATCATCACCAATGAGCTGGACGCAGCTCAAGAAACCCAGCTTGCCGCACAGGCATTAAGGGCTGCGTTACGCACCCCCAAACGCCCGCCACGGGAGGCATACAATTTTTAAGGTCCTCGTGACCTCCGAAGTGGGCTAGGAGTGTGGTAAGGAATGGTTTAGCATCCTATAAAACTGGCCCTGCGGATGAACAGGCGTATCAATGCGAACGCCGGGAGAAACTCCGGCAACAACTGCTCACGCAAAAGCAGTTCACTAGCGTCTCATACAGAGAACTCCTCGACAGGCAGGCAAAGGTTGCCTCTGTTGAGAACCTCCGCGAGATTCCTATCATTCTCTCTCCGGGAGAAAATGCTGAAGATGCAGAAAAGAAATTCCGCGCTTGGGCGGAAGGGGATAAACTCTTCATCAGCTTTAATGAGCTGCACAACAGCTATCCCGTCGTGACGCTTGGGTGAAGAGGGCGTTGCGCATGGCATTAGCCAGAGCCAGAGCGATGGGGCTATTACGTGCCCCTTATCGCACGCGCTACGCCAGCGCCCCTGCCCCCACCGCGGTGCCAGAGGACAGTGTGAGCGCCACATCTGCATCCGGCGAACTCCCAACTACTGGGAGTGAAGGGACTTCTCGCTACCCTTTGGTCGTTGACCCGCAGCCGGATTCTCCCGCTCTAAAGCGTCAACGACGTCACGGCAATCCTGTCGCAGGGGAGTCTCGGACTCCCACGAACTCTGGGAATGTGGATAACATTTCCACTTCACCAGGCACTGGGTATCACCCCGGTGATGGCGTCGTGCCATCAGACGTTCCACATGGTAATGTGGAGTACCCTCCGTATCGAGCATTGGAGGAGGAGGTCGCGCAATTGCGACATGAGATTCGTGAGCGCTGTGATCGACATATCCGTCACATCTATGATGTCCACGAGGGACTCCGCGATGAGTGGGATGCCACTGAACGCTTCGAGAGGCGGCTTGCCTCTCTCGAGACGTCCGTTGCGCAACTTCGTGGTAGCATTTTAGCCCTGTCGGGCTTCCTCTGCCCTGCCGTGTCTTACGGCTCTTATGGCTATTCGCCTTACCAACCCTCTCCAAGAGGGGACCCGCCTCCGGGTCCTGGTATGGCTTAAGGATACCCACATAGAAGGTTGGATGCGTAGGCATCGCCTTCGAAATATCCAAGGTGTACGCCAGGCCCTTTCGGGCTAGCACCTTCAAAGGCCCCACAAACCTGTGGCGCACTTTGTTTCTTAAGACATTAGAAACTGCATGTGTACGAAGGTTTTTAGCGTTTAATAAAACACTTTCTCCTACTTTGTACACCTTTTCGTTACGCCGCCCCTTGCGGTCAGCCTGCTCCTTCTGCTTGTCTTGGCTTTCCGCCATAGCATCGCAGACGTGTCGTAAGACACTAATGCGCGTCGATAAAAACTTATCTATGTGCTTTCGCAAAGATACAGGGCTGACATCAGGGAATCCTCCCCCCCTCAAGCCCTGGGCCACACACACGTAGCGTCAACGGAACCCTCGGATTCACTAATCCGTACACGTAAAACAGGGTAAACCCCGTAGATGCATGGACCGAATTGTTTATAGAAAAATCGGCCATCGTAAGCATCTCACTCCAACTCTTTGGAGAATCTGGACATAAAATCCGGAGAATACCTTCAACAACGCTATTGACGCGTTCCTTTTACCCGTCCGTCTGCAGATGATCCGCAGTGGACATGAGGATCTTGGTGCCCAGCTCCCGAAACAACGCTCCCCAAAACTGTCCCGTAAAACGTGGATCCCGGTACGACACAACGGAAATCAGGTAGACCATGCTGTTTAAAGACACGGTCTAGGAACACTTTTGCTATTCCTTGTCCATCAATGGACTCTGGCACCGCCTCCAGGTGATCCATCTTGCTCAAACGGTCTACAAAGACCAATATGCCGGTGTTTACGGCTTTATCCTTCGGAAAACCGAAGATAAAATCTATACTAATGGATTTCCAACACTCCGTTGGAACGGACAAGCTCTCCAAAGGCGCAGCTGAACTTGCAGAGGGTTTAAACCTCTGACACGTCTCACAGGTGCGTATATACGCACCGACCCACTTATACATGTTGGGCCACCAATACAAAGCGCTTAAAGAGCTGTAGGTCTTATCTCGACCTAAATGACCCCCGGTAGGGGCGTCATGTGCCTCAAAGAGGACGCTATACTTTAGTTCCTCATCATGAGGAACAACCACCCGCGGAGTGTCCTCCGCGCTCGTGCTATAATATAGCAAACCGTCACAGTACCTGTAACGGTGTAAACGAGCTTTGGCTCGACTTGACAGGGTTGGCTCAGACGAGCCAAGTTCCTTTCCACCCAACGACCTGATAAGCGCCGTACACTGTGGGTCTTTCCCATACGCCTGGCGTATGAGATCCACCACATACGAGGTGACGAATGTCGCGTGAGCGAGCTCTTAATAGGGACGACGCGATAACGCGTCTGGAAGCACGTTCTGCTTGCCAGGTTTATAATTAACCTCAAAGTTGTACTCCGCAAAGAAAGAGAGCCAACGGGCCATCCGTTGGGAGAGATGAGGCGACTTTGTCGCTGTCCGTAAGGACGCGTGGTCAGTATAAACCACGAACTGCTTTGATCCGAGTAGGTGAACCCTAAATTTGACAAGGGCATACTTCATTGCAAGTATCTCCTTGTCATGAACGGGATAATTCCGTTCTGCAGCTTTAATCTGCCTCGACTCAAACGCAATTACGCGTTCCCTTCCTGCATCATCTGCTTCTAACAAAGCACATCCGATTGCGAAATCGGAGGCGTCGCAGACGACACTAAATGGTTTCCCAGAGTCTGGGAGAGCAAGAACCGGAGCTTTTAACAAGCTCCCTTAACCGTTTCAAAAGCGTTTTGGTGTTCGGTTTTCCAACACCAATCAACATTCTTCTTAAGAAGGTCGGTCAATGGCTTCGCCATTTCAGCGTAGTTCTCGCTGTACTTATGGAGATAGTTGGCTAATCCAAGCCACTTCCGTAAATCTATAAGATTTACAGGCGAAGGCCACTCCACAATGGCTTTCACCTTCGCGGGATCCGCCCGCACTCCATCCTTACCGACGAAGCATCCGAGGAAAGGAATTTCCTCAGCACCAAAGATACATTTGGATGCGTTCGCATACGACTTATACTCCCGCATACATTCGAGCACCACTCGAAGGTGTATTAGGTGCTTCTGAACATCAGACGAGTCGCCTTCCGCGCGACTATGAACGAATATATCGTCGAAGTACGTCTGAGCGTACTTGTCTATGAAGGCGGAATAGCTGAGTCACCAAGCGATTAAAAGTCGCTGGTGCATTCGAAAGCCCTTGTGGCATAACAAGCCACTCCCACAGCATGCCACTAGGCGTTCTAACCGCTGTCAGCGGAATATCGGACGCTCGCATGAGCACCTGATAATACCCGTCCACCAGATCTAAGGCACTGTATACAGTAAAGCCCGCCATATTGTTCTGGAGGACATCCTTCCGAAGAATCGGAGTCTGCATGGGTACAGTAGCTGCATTCAGCTTGTTATACGCATGCACAATGCGCCACTTTCCGTTCGGTTTTCGAACACAAAAAGTGGGAGATGAGTGGGGAGACTTGCTCTCCCGTACCATCCCTGCCTCTTCTTTTCCCTTGAAGAATGCGTCGGTGACGTCGCATTGTTCCTTGGGGAGAGGACACTGCCTCGTGACGCAGTATTTGGTTCCAGGAACCAAATCAATTTCATGTCGGACTCCCCGATCCGGCGGTAACCCCATCGGCGGGTTGTCACTAATGACATCTCCAAATTCCTTTAATAAGGAATGGTAAGGGTCCCCAGGATCCGCGAGGATATTGAGGCCGCTTCTATAATGCCTGTTTGGTTTTCACCAAAACTGACTCGTCCATCGTGGATGAGGAGTTCAACTCCTCTTACGGACGCAACACGACGACCTCGTCGATTTCATCTGCTTTCAAAGCAGTCTCAAACTCGTTGAGGACATCTCCTCCAACGACATCAGTTCGCCTTACCCAGGAAACTGTTCCAGGCTTACGACTTCTGTGACAACACCTGTCACACTATTCAGCATCCGATAGGACTGCTGACTTCTATCCTCGGGACTCATCCCGAGACCCAAATGGGGGGAGTCAATTGCCCCATCTATTGGAAGCGCATCGCGCCTATGCACAGAGTTCTTTACCTCTACCACCGTTGACTCTCCGTTCTCACCTAAAACGGCATAGTCGGAATCATTTCCGACGTGCGAAAGAGACAAACTTCGGGTCTCTTCACTTGGAAGCGCCTCGCGCTTAACCACAGGGGTCTCTACCCCTACCACTGGAGTCGCAACTTGTTCGCCGGACACGGCGTGGTCGGAATCGATTCCGACCTGTAGAAGAGACGAACTTCGGGTCTTTTCTCCAAGCGCCTCGCGCTTACCCTCAGAGGATTCCACCTCTATCACTGGCGACTCACCAGTATCGCCTATATCGGCGCGGGGATTCACCGCCGAATCCCCCTCGTTAAGGAACTCTTCCTTAACGCCATTGGGAATGATCATTTCAGACATCCCAATCTCTGGCATCTCACGCCAGAATCGCTTTGCGATCGAGCAAAGGTGGGTTCATGACTTGCCAATGCTTCACCCGACCGCGGGTGCGTTGAGCCAATGGACTTAGACTTCCAGTCTATCCATGGATCGTGGCGTTCCAGCCACTTCATGCCCAGAATGAGGTCATACCTCGAGTCCAAATCCAGGGCTAGGCAACGTTCTAAGCTGTCGAAGTCTGCAAACTTCAGTTTAAGGTCAATCGAGACTTTGGGTACAGAAACCTGTACGCCCGTCGCTAGCCGGAACGTGACAACGTCACGAGAACGTGCCTCTAGGCCCTCGGCATACAGCCGACGCTTCACAACAGAAGCCCGTCTGCATAATTGTCAGACGCTTGAGAGTCTTGATAGACTCTCCAAGGCTTATCAAAGCCTTTAACGTCCGCAAGGACGACCAGCAAACCTGGCTGGTACACCAACTCGGTGCTAGAAAGCACCGTTCCCTCGGGGCTTTGTGCTGTCGTCCCCTACCCTGGGGATTAACAGCACTGAGGGATCCCCCAATATGGCGCCCCGCACCTACTGGGAGCCGTCGTGTCCCGACGGCTTGGACAAGGGCTTTTTCCCCACCCTTGGTCCCTTCTAGCGAGTGTCTCGCTGGTTTTTTTTCGGACATCTGTTCCTCAGATGATCCATGCTCCCACACAGGAAGCATCTCAGCGGCCCATGTCGCTGCAGAATAGTTAAGAGCTCTGCCTCGAAGCTCTGTGAAAAATAGTCAGAGTGACTCCTAGCGGGAGGTTTCTCCTCCGCTTCGACCTGACTCAGGTCCATGGGTTCGGGACCCACCTTAGAGGAGGAACGAAAGTTCCTCTCGGCGTTGAACGCCATCTTAAACGCCTCCCCCAGGGATTGGGATCGGAATCGGAACAGTTCCGAACGTGCTGGACCTTCTTTCAGGCCTCCCATGAAGACGGGGAAGGACACATCGTCCGAATACTCTTTCGCGTACATCCCTGCCAACAGGGTCTTCAGTTCTTGGACATATGTCTCCAAGTCCCTAGTGCCCTGATGGCACCTCAAAAACGCCAGCTGATTTTGTAAAACCAGATTAGGCGTGGCGTACATGTCCATAAGCTTCTGCTTAAGGTCTTCCCAGGTTGGGAACACGCTTGTGACCGAATCCGGACACGTAAACACCCATGTACGGGCTTTGCCCGTAATATGGGTCAGTGCAAGTCCCACTTTCAAGTGATCGGCGATCACATTCGCTGTGGCGAAGGCCGTTTCGACCTCTCGCAGACACACATAAAGGTTGTCACCTTTTTCACCGGTGAACTCCTTTATCTTAAAGGATAATGGGGGACGCACCCGCGTGGAACGACCTCCACCAAAACTCGCCTCATGGGCGATGAGGGCATTGACCCTTGTCTTCACGGCCTCAAGGCCCTGCTCCACTAGGAGCTGCATTCCTTCGTCACCCAGTAAGGATAACAGCCTGTTAAGGCTTCCTGCTGGACGAGGGTCAACCTATCCCAATCGTCCTGATTCATCCCTTGCAGAGGATGCTGTAGCCTATCAACACAGGTGTTGGATTGACTACAAGTGCTACCAGATGTAGCCGTTGCGTACACGCACGGTGCGGCTAGCGCACAGAGGAAGACTTTCCTTTAAGCGGCGTTCGCTGCTACTTATCCGATACGCCCTTATAAAAGGGCTTAGTAAGAGAGAACTCTCTTACTCTGGGCCAAGATTCCCACTTTGGCTTACTATTAGATTTCGCTAATGCCATAACACAAGGCTCCCTTACTAAGGGGGTATCTAAGGGGAGAACTCCCCTTACGCTACTGCACTCACTACACGCGCGACCGGTCGAGGTCGAGCGTCTGTAGTCGGTTGATCGAAATGTAAACTGAATGTATATTTATTATATAATTAGCCCAAATTAATTTTAACTAATGTAAACTATATGTAATACTAAGTAGAACTAACTAAATTCGTACATAGCGAAAATGTAGTGTACACCACCTGTGTACTAACACGTGGCTGGCTGCCACGCCTCCACCAAGGGCTCCTACCCTGATTGGTTAAAATAACCAATGGTCCAAAACCTTTCGGACCGGTCAATACTGACCCCAACCGTAGTGTACTCACGTACACCACATACTAAATGTAACCCGAATGTAACCCTGTTACACACGTGCAATAGCTCGTGGTTGTGATAGTCTTTCAGTGCCTTCACCACCCGATCATTCAGCAAATTCAGCCGTGGCGCCTTACAGTCGATCTCCCCGGTGATCTGCCTTATCACTAGGTTGGAGTCATCACATATGATGATCCGCCCTTTCTTTTGTGATGACAGCAGATCAAGACATAGAAGGAGTCCCCGATATTCCGACTCGTTGACCGTTATGTCAGGCGTGAAATCGGCGGCGGCTGCTACTATAGACCCTTGTGGTAACTTCCACAGTATGGCACTATAGGAGCCCACCTTCTTCTTCACGCTAGCCGATCTGTCGAAACTCAAGATTAGATGTTCCTCATCCCGACATCATCGACGATCGGTGGCGGCAGCGAGATTGACTGTCGAGGTTGTTTCCTTGGGGCAATCGCCATCAGAGCTTCATACACTTCAGACCGAGGGGTGATACTGGCAGCCAATGTGCCCAATATCTCCTCCTCTCCCTTGGTGCACTTGACGACCTCGAGGGACCACTGTGACAAGATCGCTGACCATCTGCCGAGCCGACCGTACATCCCATTGTCTGATATCAGCCAGGCCAATGTCGACTTTCTCGAAAGAACCTTTACAGATCGGCCGACCACTAGCTTGTAGCACACATCCAAAATCCGTAGTAAAGCCAGAACTTCCTTTTCGACGATCCCATAGTTAACTTCGTTCGGCTTCAACATCCGGCTTGTAAAAGTGACCGGATGGTACACACTATGATGTTCTTGCACTAGAGTGGCAGAAATGACCCACTTACTAGCATACACAATGACGATCGGCATTTTTTCCGGATCGAAGTGTCTGAGAATCGATGCCGTCGCCATCTTGGCCTTCAGCATACCGAAAGCAACCTTTGCACGCTTCATGTGATCCTCTGCCTCCACCTGCGGAAAATATGCGGGCAGATCGAAGTCGCAGCCCTCCCGTAAAGTTGACCGATCTCCTTCGCGCAACATATGGTAGTCGACTTCCCGGAGCTCGTACAGCAAGGCCGCGTAAATCGCAAAGTCTTAAATGAAGCGGCTGTAGTAATTTGAGCTTCCTAAGGACTGCATTTCCTTCAGTGATCTGGGAAACGGGAGGTTGCTCAGTGACTCCATATCCTTGGGATTGGCCACCAGCCCACTGATCGACACCATATGACCCAAATAGGCGACCTTGGACATGCCCCAAAAACTCTTCACAGAACTGATCGATAGGTTCCAGCTATCGCATGTCTCTAACAACCGTTCGACCTTCTCGCACAGATCGCTCCATGACGAAGAAGGGGTCAGAATGTCGTCGATATACGATCGCCTCTCCAGAACGGACGGTCTCCTTTCCCGATCGGGTTCACCCTCTGTAAATACATCATGGTTTTCGGTGGGTTCCCGATCGGTACTGATCTTGAAGTGTCCATACAATGCGTTGTCGATCAGCCTCTGGTAGATCTGGGGCGCGTTCTTCAAACCGAACGGCATACGGTTCCACTCGAACAGACCGAATGGCGTAACAAATGCGGATATCTCGCGAGCCCGATAGGTCATCGAAACCACCCAAAATCCACTTGCCATATCCAGTGAGCAATACCGTAGGGCCTTGTCGAGATCTTCTAGTAGATCGCTGATCAGCGGCATCGGGTACACCATAATCTTGGTAAATCGGTTTACCAACCGATAGTCGATACACAACCTGATGTCGACGCCATTCTTCTTGATCACAATCACGATTGGCGAGGCCCACGGCGAGGTCGACGGCTTAATGATCTTGGTATCCAACAGTCCTTTAATAAGATCGGACACTTTTCGCGGTACTGTGGCGCCACACGTTGGCATCGCTGGGTGATCGGCTTGGCATCACCCACGTCGATGTCACAGATCGCTCCGCGAGCAGCAGGGGGTAAGGCGTTGCCTTTCCCGATCAGTAGATGTTTATTTTTCCATATGATCTTCTTTAGCTGATCGATCTGATCGGGACTGTTGACATCCCGATCACCCACTTGCAGATCGTCCAAGGTGACCTCGTCCGGATCAGCAGAAACTTCAGGGAGGAATACCATCTGGCTCTCCAGATCCTGAATATATTGATTCCCGCCCTCATGGATACAAACTTGGTCGTCTTCCGGGGAAATATCACCCAAACCGTCCTGATCGGTTGAACACTGCTGTTCCCGATCGGCGGGCATCCTTTCCGCGACATCGATCTTCTTAGGTGCGCCATCGTAGTCCGCCCCAGCAATACCATCTTTCCCTTTTTCTATTCCCGGCTCCGCTGTCGCCTGTTCTTGTGACGCCACCACGTTGACGAACCTTGGCTCATCTGCTTGATGGTCCACCGTGTCCGGCGACTGCGTTGCATTCTTCAAATTAACATCATCTTTGGGGTTAAATAGCTGGGGCGTTCCACGATAGGTGAGGTATCTTCTTCCACCGATCCATCATCGCTGACCAAGTTCTTCCACTCAACATACCGTCTCGATCCGATCGAGACGAGGCCCATCTTTCTTGGCACTTTCCCTTCCGCCAGCCACATGCCAACAATAGTATTGTTGTCGAGTGTAAGCGGCTTGTCACCGATATTAGTGAGTCGAACAAAATCATATCGGCCGGCGATCTTCACAAAGGTCGAAACCCACCGATCTCCCCTGTTCACCCATAACTTCCTTGATCGAAAACCTTTGTCTACCGGGGTATCAGCGTATTGGCCGACTGGAATGGTGACATCTTGGTCCCACCTGACCAGATCGGTATGCGATCCGTATAGGGGCCGCCGACCAGCTAACTGGATCTGGACCTCATCCGGGAGTGGAAGCACTCCATGAGACAGATCAAGGAGAATACCTGCCGTCACCATGAAATCCATGCCTAACAGGGCATCCTGACCGGCCATCTTGCCAACCCAAGCGCTGAAGAAGTAGACCAACGAACCCGATAGGGTGATCTTCACGCGCGTCCTTCCTTCGGTCATGTAAGAGCTTTCACCGATTACGACGCATTCTTGTCTCTGGGTGTCGTCTATACGACATTCGACCTTACGA